>JBAHVR010000251.1:0-75000 GCA_036898135.1 Oncomelania hupensis | reverse complement strand
AATATTGAATCAAAGAGCAGGTTGCTAAATTTAAGCCGCTTTATTGCAGTTTGAGTTATGTCAATATTTATAATATTGTGCATTCCCTTTTGTCTTATTTTGTGAACCATGCAATGCTGTACATTTTTCTTTCCATGTTGACTCAACATAAAACTTTAAACGAGTGTTTGACATTTCGGAGGTTTATCTTGTGATACCTATGGAGCAGCTTTTTTTGTGCCGTTCGTTGTTTTTTAATGTAATTCCCCATCCCCCCTTTTCCCCTTTTTTGGCTAAAATGCCCCCTGGGCTATGAGCCTTGTTTCATGCTTTAATTATATGTGATTTTGCTAATAAAAGGACAAAGTTCCAAAAAGTTGCTTAGTAGGCAAGGGCCGTGCGAGTCCGTGTGTTTAGTAAATTTACCTTCACATAGCCATGATGACCCTGAGATGACTGGTACAGGCCGTAAGCCAAGGCCACGCCAGTCACCGTGCCCACAACCAGCCGGGCAACGCCAAAGACCCTGCCCGCGATCTTGACGACCTTGTGAGTGGACATGACTGCTGAGAAGGATGTCGCTGGGTAGGCCTACTAGGCCCTTGCCAGTGATCACAGACACGCTGGCACGCGGATGCCAGATCCCCC
This sequence comes from Oncomelania hupensis, assembly GCA_036898135.1. Lineage (NCBI taxonomy): Eukaryota > Metazoa > Mollusca > Gastropoda > Littorinimorpha > Pomatiopsidae > Oncomelania > Oncomelania hupensis. The sequence continues at coordinate 74,373 of JBAHVR010000251.1, read as the reverse complement.
AGTGGCAGTTAGGACTGACACGCACAGACTAAACTTTGCAACGATGTGACTCTTCACTACTTGTGTTGCACGGTAGACAGTTTCATGTTGCTGCTGCAACTTTTTTTTTTTTTTTTTTACTGCGACCGCCCAGGACAAAATTACTTTTAATTCAAATATATGCAGCTGATAAGGCTTAATTCTCTTCAAAGTATACAAAGTATCGAAATATATCCAGATTGCGCGGGTGTGTGATGGAGGCTCTCGTTTAAATTTATAACAAAAATTTAACAATATACATTGATTTTCTGTGGTGGTAGCAAGGATCGCATCTTTGGCGGGTATTATGTCACTACGACGAGCCTCTGTAACTAATCTTGATGCGGGTTAGGCCTATTCAAGCCAGCAAGGCTCAGTTCCGTATTTTTTCAGCTGGAACCAGCTACATCTGCCTTTTAAAACGACCCACTGCTTAGAAGAAAGGCTTTGGTAATGCCGATACAGTGTCCTTCCTCTTTGCTGATCTTTGTCATCGTCAGTTGTGTTACATTCCTCTTTGATTAACTAAATTCTTTAATTTTGCTGCTTTATGTTTGGAGGATGTTCCGTTCCAGCTAACGAGACGACTCCTGTTTCAGTCAGGGATGGTTTTCTTGTCATCTGACGGGCCAAGGTCTTAGTTTCGGAACCCAAGCTTGAGCTGAGTATGGTAAAAGGCTGGTAGATATTCATCGGCGTGGAAATGTGTTAGTCTTATAATTATAGAGCGATACAGACAGTAGAGAGACTCGCCAAAAAGAACACTTTCCTTGCCCTGCGTCAGCTCCGGCTTGTTAAAGATAATTTCCAGGATTCCGAGGCCCTACACAGGCAGCATTCAGTCCATTCCCAGGCCCCCAGGCATCAGATGGCCCGATCCTTCGACATTGTTGATGGTGACGTCGTTTTAAGAGCGCTCTGGTCATCAGTGTCGTCATAGTGGCAGTGACGGCAAAATCTCGAGCCTGATGATTTGTGTTCTGCAGTGATTTGGAACTGTTGACGCAGCTGATGACGACACTTTGACGTCAAATAGAAAGCATCACCTTTTTCAACCCACACCCACTTCCATTTTTCTAAGTGCACGGAAGTGCTCTTTTAGTGCATGTGAGTGCAGGTGTAGTGCATGAGAGTGTTTTAAGTTAAGTACAAGGGAGTGCTCAACCCGGGACGGAGAAAATCCATCCACTTTTTGAGCAAATTTTGTTAAAAAAAAATCAACCAACAGTTTAGACGGAATGAGCCAATGTTGCATCCGATCCCTACAATTTAAGATACATTTTGCGCTCTTTCCGCAAAAAAAAAAAAAAATAAAATAAAAAAATAAAACCTACATTCTTAAATAAACCCAATACTGATGTTTTGCAAATATCTATTGACCAATTGATTGGTGTGCTTTTTATTTTATTTATTTATTTATTTATTTAGATGGTTATATAGTGGAGTTCATCGCGTAAGACTGGTGAAATGTGATTAAACATTACACAGGTTTCGAAGCAATCAAAATCAGAACATCGTCAGACAGATCATAAACAAACACAAAATCTGTGGTCCTTGCAATCAAAACATTGGTTCATTTCTTCTATGATGGGTTAATGCTCGCTTGACCTCTGTCTGACGTACATATTGACCACTGCGGGGCAATCACGTCTGCGTTGCGTTGCCAAAATAAGGCATGACTGGAGGTGTGTCGAGAGGTGTGTGCGTCCAAGGTCAAGTTCACATTCTACTTAAGGCTTATCTAAATTACAACACTTAGTGACCTATTTTCTGAACTGAAATCAAAACTTATGATTCCACGAGAGCCTATAAATAACTAAACTCTTTAAACACTCAAATGTGTTAGTACTCTAAAATACATTCATGCTCATCAAAACTATTTGTTATCTATAAATATAATAATAATAATAATAATAATAATAATAATAATAATAATAATAATAATAATAATACAGGATGCTATACGCGCCTTTCCCCAAATCAATCAGGCTCAAAGCGCGGCGAACTATACCAACATACACGCTCACCTGTCTCATCCACCCTCACACACACCAAATACACATCCATCACTCAAACAGGTGGTGTAAAGGCAGGGAGATCGGTATTAGAAGACGGAAAGAAAATCGAATTTTTATTTTTGAAATTTTTTATATTGACTGCGTCCTGTACCATTATTGAAGGGAGGGAGGAAACCGGAGTGCCCGGAGAAAACCCTCGGTGACCTCAATAGTCTCGTACCTAAGTCACATACGTTCGCCCCTTGCGGGAATCGAACCCGCGACCTTCGGCATAGGAAACCGGCGACTTATCCACTGCGCCACAAGGCCACCCCCAATAATAATTATATTTATAGATAACAAATAGTTTTGATGAGCATGAATGTATTTTATTGTGGTTCTGAGTGCGATGAGTTAGCCTAACATTAATTTTTTTTCTAGACCATTTTGTCCTAGATTATTTGCAGCATCTTGAAATTTGAGCATTTAGTTAATTAGTTAGTTGTGTGGTTACTTGTTATTTAGTTATTTACATGTAGTTAGACAGCAGTGGCGGATTTTGCCATTGTTGAGGGGTGTGCACTATTCCATGAAACCGTTAATGCGAAGTGGCGAAGCCACAAGCGCGAGCCAGCGAAGCAGGCAATGAACTAGGGGTTAGGGGGGCATGCCTACCCCCCCCCCCTCCCTCCCTCTCCCCGGAAAAATTTGAAAATAATTGTTAAAATCTGTGCAAGCTGGTGCATTCTGGACATTATTTTGAGGACTGAAAACAGTATTGTTTTGTGCTAAAAGTCCTCTTTTAGTCCCTAGTGCTGCGCTCTACACTCTGCACTCTGCACTCTACACTCTGCATTCTACACTCTACACTCTACACTCTACACTCTGCACTCTACACTCTGCACTCTACACTCTACACTCTGCACTCTACACTCTACACTCTACACTCTGCACTCTACACTCTACACTCTACACTCTGCACTCTACACTCTGCACTCTACACTCTACACTCTGCACTCTACACTCTGCACTCTACACTCTACACTCTGCACTCTACACTCTACACTCAGCATTCTGCACTCTGCACTCTACACTCTCCATTCTGCACTCTGCACTCTACACTCTGCACTCTACACTCTGCACTCTACACTCTGCGCTCTACACTCTGCACTCTACACTCTGCACTCTGCACTCTACACTCTGCACTCTGCACTCTGCACTCTACACTCCGCACTCTACACTCTACACTCTACACTCAGCATTCTGCACTCTACACTCTGCACTCTACACTCTACACTCTGCACTCTACACTCTGCACTCTGCACTCTGCACTCTACACTCTGCACTCTGCACTCTACACTCTGCACTCTGCACTCTACACTCTGCACTCTGCACTCTGCACTCTACACTCTGCACTCTGCACTCTACATTCTGCACTCTGCACTCTACACTCTGCACTCTACACTCTGCACTCTACACTCTGCGCTCTACACTCTGCACTCTGCACTCTACACTCTGCACTCTGCACTCTACACTCTGCACTCTACACTCTACACTCTGCACTCTGCACTCTGCACTCTGCACTCTGCACTCTACACTCTACACTCTGCACTCTACACTCTACACTCAGCATTCTGCACTCTACACTCTGCACTCTACACTCTACACTCTGCACTCTGCACTCTGCACTCTACACTCTGCACTCTGCACTCTACACTCTGCACTTTGCACTCTCCACTCTGCACTCTACACTCTGCACTCTACACTCTGCGCTCTACACTCTGCACTCTGCACTCTGCACTCTACACTCTGCACTCTACACTCTGCGCTCTACACTCTGCACTCTGCACTCTGCACTCTACACTCTGCACTCTGCACTCTACACTCTACACTCTGCACTCTACACTCTGCACTCTGCACTCTACACTCTGCGCTCTACACTCTGCACTCTACACTCTGCACTCTACACTCTGCACTCTACACTCTACACTCTGCGCTCTACACTCTGCACTCTACACTCTGCACTCTGCACTCTACACTCTGCACTCTACACTCTACACTCTGCACTCTACACTCTGCACTCTACACTCTGCACTCTACACTCTACACTCTGCACTCTACACTCTACACTCAGCATTCTGCACTCTACACTCTGCACTCTACACTCTACACTCTGCACTCTACACCCTGCACTCTACACTCTACATTCTGCACTCTACACTCTGTCATGAATTGGCTAGTTTTAACTCTGCCCAGTGACTATTTAGCCATGTGTAGTACTTGTAACTTTAGAAGTTAGACTATTACACAGCAGCAATTAAATTACACAGCATACCACACACCGCGAGCCCGACCCACATCGCAGTGACTCAGCACTTGAGCTTTGAATCGGACCGTTTTAACCAATCAGAAGCAGGCTCAGTGGGTAGAGCAGTTTTGACTGTGTCAGAGCCTAACACAGTTTGAATCAGTCGTGTGTGAGACGAGGTAGAGTCAACATCTCCACAGCTAGAGAAAGCTCTTCACTCATAGACCAGGAAGCAGGACTTTGAACTCTTAGAATTCTCTCAAGTCATCACGGGCCTGAACTTGTCAAACAGGTAAATGAACACCCTTCTGTTTCATCGTGATATATTTATATTATTGTTGAAATTATGTTTGTGGAATTTGCTATGCATAAATGTGAATTGTTAATCCGAATTTGCCGTACCACGTGGAAGAGCCGAGCACGAGGCGAAACACGACCGGTTGCGCCGCCATGTTGTATACCATACGGAACCACTGTTGTTTAACTTATATGTATGTTTGCAGACCAGTGGCTGTACCACTGAATGTTTATATTATTATTAATTCTGTATGTGTATAGTTAGACACGATTGATATTTATGTATGTATAGGAATTTAGAGTGAGATTCCAGTGGAACCCGGAAGTAGCAGAATGTTCGTCGCTTATGTATAGAGATGTGGAGCTATCACTGAGGGCTACTTGGCTTTCAGTGAGACGCTCTGCACAAACCGATTATTCAGGGTTGTGCAGAATTTCGTCTCTTATATTACAGACGAGCAGGCGAGCTATCCCGAGCTATCCTGTGCACCCCACTCCACAGAAACGACTAGTTGGTTGAGGAGACTCTGCCGCACAAGCCGGAAAGAGCTACCTTGAAAAACCCCCTACAAGACCCCACAGCGTGGCAAGGGAACCCAACTACACAACTACCCAGGTGGACCAGAAGCTACCTCACAGAAGGACTTCGCACGCTCCATCTAGCAGTTAAGTGAACACGCCAAGGTGCACTTAAACTGATCATAACAGGACCACAGTAGTCCAACTCTTCAGAAACTGTAAAACGGACCACAGTAGTCCAAATCTACATGAAATATACTAGCAAAGTGCCCGAGGAAGATATAACAGCTGCCTAGACTATCAGCGATCGAACTATTAGCAGTGACTGAGACTTTTTAAGTTAGATTAGTACTTAGAGAATCTTGTATAGAGTAGAAGAAATAAATGTGTGATTTTAACTGTTATCAAGTGGCTGGACTACATATGATTCATAGCCGTGTGAAAGCTAGTGTGACAGTAATCTTTTACCATTTTTCTATCTATTTCTGTACCCCAACCTTAACACAGAACGAGCTAAACAAATAAATTTATTAAAGTAATTCATAGGGTGACTTACTAGCAGTTCCCACCGAATAAACGTGAGGGTCCATAATTCCATTGTGCAGAGCCCATAAACCCCACGTGACACTTTAATTGGCGAGCCTAGCTAGGATCTGTGTATAATAGGAATTGGGTATAACCGGACCTAAGTACAATAAAATTAGATAACAGTAGGAGTAGTAGAATAACTTAGAATAGTGGTAACAAGGACTGATCAGTTGGGTGCACTATTCTTTAGTTAAAAACTTTTTTGCTTCAAATATTTTTGTGCCTGTATGTTGCATTGTTCTTTTGCAGGTTTTGCTTAAGTAACTGTTGTATGCCATTTGACTCTTGTTTTATTCTATTATTGATTACGAATTTTATGGTCTTTGCATTGTTGTTATTGACTTGCAATATTGCTAGTGTTTTGGTATTCCACGTGATTCAGAGGTTGTTCATAGACACGTTTGGCAATGTCGGACCCAGTGGCCTTGAGATTGCGTTTCAAGGAACTAGGAGAAGCTTTACACTTAGCAGGGGGCAGACCTAATTGCGTATATCAATGCAGAGGTAGAGAAACAGGAGGCTAAGGCAGAGAGAGCAGCAGAGAGAGAACAGAAGAAACTCGAAGCAGAACAGAGAAAAGCAGAACTAGAAGCAGAGCAAAAGAAATTAGAACTAGAAGCAGAGCAGAAGAAACTAGCATTAGAAGCAGAGCAGAAGAAATTAGAAGCAGAGCAGAAGAAATTAGAAGCAGAGCAGAAGAAATTAGAGGCAGAGAGAGAAACGAGGAAATTAGAGCTAGAGGCAGCAGAGAGAGAAGCAGAAGTTAGGAGATGGGAGTATGAGCGGGCAGAAAAAGAAAAAGAGAGGGAAGAAAAGGAAAAAGAAAGACAGCATGAGTTAGAGCTAAGAAGATTGGGATCAGGAGCTTCAAGTTCTTCCTCAACCCCTCCCCACTCAGATCAGCTAGAGGTAGCATCCAACCCTGTACAAGGAATGTCATTTCCACTGGGAACATTCAATGAGAGAGAAGAAGGTCTAGATCTCTATCTGACTAGGTTTGAGCGTCTAGCAACAGAGTACAAACTAGATCCCACTCATTGGTCTTTTAAGCTTAGTCAAGGGCTTAGAGGAAAGGCTTATGACATCTACAGTAAGCTACCGACTGACAGAGTGACTGACTATCACAAAGTAAAAGAGGCACTCCTAACGGGATTCGAACTGACAGGAGAATGCTACCGGCAAAAATTCCGCACCAATCGGAGAGTGAAAGGAGAGAGCTATGCGCAGTTCGCGGATCGGTTGTCCACAACGCTGGATAAGTGGATTAGCCAGTCAGCCACGGCTAAGACGTATGATGGACTGACAGAACTGTTAGTATGGGAACAGCTACGGGAAACCATGACCCCCGAGCTGAGAACATTCTCAGTAGAGCAGGGCGCGGAAAGACTGGAAGATCTGGTCAAGGTCGCAGATAGGTACGTGGCCGCACACGGAGAAGCCAAGAGCTTCAGGCGAGACCTAAAGCCTAACGGGAAAGAGGCACAGAAACGAAGCCCTAACCGGGAAGAGCGCACCGCGAATAAGCCGAATAACCCCAGACCTGGGCAAAATAAAGGACCCAACACGGAATTCGGGAAAAGAGGTCCCGCAGAACAGAGACGGTATTGTTCGTTCTGCAACAGAAACAATCACTCCACCGCAGAATGTTTCAAGTTGGCCGCACAACGTAGGGAAGAGCGCGAAAGCCGGCCAGCGCACAGAGTTCTAACTCAAAGCAGCGGTAACAAGCCACACACAATCGGAGATCACCCATCGGTGACAGACACGGTCAAGGTCAACGGAAAAGAAGCGAACTGTCTGTATGACACAGGTCTATCATACGACGCGATAGTTAGCGAATCTCTTGTATCGCGCGCGGACTTGACAGACAAGACAGTCGACTTACAAGGAGCAGACTTGACGAAACCGACGACTACTTGCCCAATAGCTTGGATAGAAGTAGAGAGTAGGTACGTCACAGGACGAATCCAAGCAGCTGTTTTACAGAAACCCCTGTATGATCTAGTGCTAGGTTGTAGGTATGTGTTCTTAGGCACGCCCCCTAAAACTGTAGAGATAGCTGCAGTGCAAACCAGGGCCCAAGCTAAAACCCAACCACCCCAGCCCGAGTTCGCTCCGAATCCAGGACTCGAAGAGATCAAAACAGCACAGAAAGAAGACACCTCGATAGCGAAGTGCTTCCAGAAGCTACCCAAGGCGCACACACCCCCGCACAAGGGAGACTTCTACATGGAAGAGGGAGTTCTACATCGACAAGGAGATGGAGATCACACCCAACTAGTACTACCAGCCACCCTTCGAGCCCAAGTACTAGAACTAGGCCACAGCATGCCACTCAGCGGACACATGGGAATTGGAGCCACAGTGCAGAGAATCAGCGCACACTACTATTGGCCAGGAATCACGGAGGATGTCAAGCGCTACGTGAAATCTTGCCACCAATGTCAACGATATTCCCCGCGACATCACACCGTACCAGTTACCTTAGGACCATCGGTAGTAGTCGGCGTGCCATTCCAGCAAGTCTCAGTAGACATAGTAGGACCACTGCCCATGACCAAGAAGAGGAACAGATTTCTACTCACACTCGTCGACGCATGTACGATGTGGTGCGAAGCAGTCCCGTTGCCAGCGATCGACACCAAGAAGATTGCAGATGCACTCATCGCCATCTTTACCAGAGTCGGATTCCCGGACAGCATTAGAACGGACAACGGATCTCAGTTCACCGGCCGCCTGATGCAAGACGTGTTCGAGTTGATACAAGTTCATCACATTCGCACACCACCATACCACCCAGCCAGCAACGGACAAGTAGAAAGACTGAATGGAACCCTTCTCACCATACTCAGGAAAGTCGCCGACGACAATCCAGAAGCGTGGGACACCTACGTGAATGCGGCACTGTTCGCATACCGAGAAACGCCCCATGCAGCCACAGGCTACACCCCGTCAACATTGCTATTCGGCAGACCTCTAGCAGGACCGCTAGAAGCCCTACGCAGAAGTTGGACGGAAGCCAAGATAGACGACACACCAAGAGGTGCCACCAAGTACGTCGCAGACCTGCAGGAAACCCTCAAAGCAACGTGGAAGAAAGCTGGTGAAGCACTGAAGAAGGCAAGAGCCCGTCAGGCGAAGTACTACAACCGCCACGCGAAGGACAGAGAACTGCAAGTCGGCGATCAAGTGCTACTCTTACTTCCAAGTGGAACCAACAAGCTGGACATCGCTTGGAGAGGACCGTACCGGGTGACTGCCAAGAAATCCAAGACAGTCTACCAAGTAGAGGTGAACGGGAGAGCCCGATACCACCACATCAATCTCCTCAAGAAGTATACGGACCGACCAGCGACCCCCAGCACTCACAACTTGCTAGCCATCGCCATCGCGGAAGAAGGAGAAAGCATGGAGACCAATGCAGTAGAGTATCCCCTGCACTCCAAAGAAACCTACAAAGACGTGATACTCAACGGAGACCTAGCCGCTAAACAACGACAGCAAGTACTACAGGTCATTCGACAACATCAGACTGTGCTCACAGACCGACCAGGGAGGACAGACCTCGTCGAAGTAACCTTAACGGTGACCGACCCAACACCCGTCCGCCAGAAGCTCTACCCGATGCCACTGTCTCAGCAGCGAGCCATCAAGGAAGAGATAGACACCTTACTGGCAGCCGGAATCATCTCAGAGTCTACTTCACCCTACAGCGCAGGCACGGTATTGTTGCGAAAACCCAACGGAGAGCATCGACTGTGCATCGACTTCAGACTCCTGAATGCGGTAACGCAGTTCCAGCCAGAGCCACTCCCGGACCAGACAGACCTATTTGCCAAGCTACAGCGAGCGAAGTACTTCTCACGCATCGACCTCAGCAAAGGATACTACCAGATACCAGTGCAACCGCAAGTCCGAAAGTACCTAGCGTTTAGCACTATGGAAGGACACTTCGAGTTCAACGTGCTTCCATTCGGACTCCACAACGCACCCAGCATCTTCAGCGCCATGATGCGAAAACTCCTGGCACCCCTGAGCAGCGAGCACCTACATTCGTTTATGGACGACATCCTCATCGCAACACCTACGTGGGAGGAACATGTCACGCTCCTACAACAACTACTCGCCCGCCTCAGAGACACGGGATTGACGGCAAGACCCACCAAATGTCAGATTGGATTCACAGAACTAGAATTTCTGGGACACACCATCAGTCAAGGAAGCCTGCGACCGGTAGAAAAGACAGTGAAACGCCTACTCGACGCTCCTAGGCCCAAGACAAGAAGGAAGTGCAGTCGTTTCTAGGACTCTGCGGCTTCTACCAGAAGTTCATCCCCAACTACAACAGCATCGCCGTGCCACTGACAAATGGAACCCGGAAAATCGCCCCGGACAAAGTAGTATGGACAGCGGAATGCGAGACAGCATTCCAAACACTCAAGGACAGAATGACATCGGCGCCAGTACTCCACCTACCCGATTTGACTCAGCCATTCGTTCTTCGCACCGACGCAAGCGACTTAGGCCTCGGAGCAGTACTGCTACAGCGCGACCCCAAGAATGCAGAGACGCTATTCCCTGTCGCCTACGCCAGCAGAAAATTGAGACCCGCCGAGACCCACTACGCCACGTCGGAGAAAGAATGTCTTGGACTAGTCTGGGCCATACAGAAATTCCAACTCTACCTGTATGGGACCCACTTCACAGTTCAGGTGGACCACCAACCACTATCGTTCCTGGCAGCCTCCAAGTCTTTGAACTCTCGCCTGATGCGATGGGCACTCACCCTTCAGGCATACTCATTCCAAATCGAGTACATCCCCGGCAAAGAGAACCACGGAGCCGACTACCTCAGTCGCCATCTCGTGGAGGACACAGCAGCTGTCGCCCACCCAACACAACTAAGGGCCACAGCACCAGAATTCGTCCCCGCCCAGTAAAACCCTGTCACTAGTGTCCATAGCTACCTGGCACAGCATTGCAGCTCAGGTAGAGCAACTTAATTAGTTTGTAAATAGGACCCTAGGATAGTGCAGTGTTAAACTAGGCTCTGTAGTAGAAAAAGGTCGAATCCAGTAGTCATCGCCTTTTTTCAGTTGAGGGAGCCTGTCATGAATTGGCTAGTTTTAACTCTGCCCAGTTGACTATTTAGCCATGTGTAGTCTTGTAACTTTAGAAGTTAGACTATTACACAGCAGCAATTAAATTACACAGCATACCACACACCGCGAGCCCGACCCACATCGCAGTGACTCAGCACTTGAGCTTTGAATCGGACCGTTTTAACCAATCAAGCAGGCTCAGTGGGTAGAGCAGTTTTGACTGTGTCAGAGCCTAACACAGTTTGAATCAGTCGTGTGTGAGACGAGGTAGAGTCAACATCTCCACAGCTAGAGAAATCTCTACACTCATAGACCAGGAAGCAGGACTTTGAAATCTTAGAATTCTCTCAAGTCATCACGGGCCTGAACTTGTCAAACAGGTAAATGAACACCCTTCTGTTTCATCGTGATATATTTATATTATTGTTGAAATTATGTTTGTGGAATTTGCTATGCATAAATGTGAATTGTTAATCCGAATTTGCCGTACCACGTGGAAGAGCCGACCACGAGGCGAAACACGACCGGTTGCGCCGCCATGTTGTATCCCGTACGGAACCACTGTTGTTTAACTTATATGTATGTTTGCAGACCAGTGGCTGTACCACTGAATGTTTATATATTATTAATTCTGTATGTGTATAGTTAGACACGATTGATATTTATGTATGTATAGGAATTTAGAGTGAGATTCCAGTGGAACCCGGAAGTAGCAGAATGTTCGTCGCTTATGTATAGAGATGTGGAGCTATCACTGAGGGCTACTTTGGCTTTCAGTGAGACGCTCTGCACAAACCGATTATTCAGGGTTGTGCAGAATTTCGTCTCTTATATTACAGACGAGCAGGCGAGCTATCCCGAGCTATCCCGAGCTATCCTGTGCACCCCACTCCACAGAAACGACTAGTTGGTTGAGGAGACTCTGCCGCACAAGCCGGAAAGAGCTACCTTGCAAAACCCCCTACAAGACCCCACAGCGTGGCAAGGGAACCCAACTACACAACTACCCAGGTGGACCAGAAGCTACCTCACAGAAGGACTTCGCACGCTCCATCTAGCAGTTAAGTGAACACGCCAAGGTGCACTTAAACTGATCATAACAGGACCACAGTAGTCCAACTCTTCAGAAACTGTAAAACGGACCACAGTAGTCCAAATCTACATGAAATATATAGCAAAGTGCCCGAGGAAGAAAATAACAGCTGCCTAGACTATCAGCGATCGAACTATTAGCAGTGAAAGAGACTTTTTAAGTTAGATTAGTACTTAGAGAATCTTGTATAGAGTAGAAGAAATAAATGTGTGATTTTAACTGTTATCAAGTGGCTGGACTACATATGATTCATAGCCGTGTGAAAGCTAGTGTGACAGTAATCTTTTACCATTTTTCTATCTATTTCTGTACCCCAACCTTAACACAGAACGAGCTAAACAAATAAATTTATTAAAGTAATTCATAGGGTGACTTACTAGCAGTTCCCACCGAATAAACGTGAGGGTCCATAATTCCATTGTGCAGAGCCCATAAACCCCACGTGACACTTTAATTGGCGAGCCTAGCTAGGATCTGTGTATAATAGGAATTGGGTATAACCGGACCTAAGTACAATAAAATTAGATAACAGTAGAAGTAGAATAACTTAGAATAGTGGTAACAAGGACTGATCAGTTGGGTGCACTATTCTTTAGTTAAAAACTTTTTTGCTTCAAATATTTTTGTGCCTGTATGTTGCATTGTTCTTTTGCAGGTTTTGCTTAAGTAACTGTTGTATGCCATTTGACTCTTGTTTTATTCTATTATTGATTACGAATTTTATGGTCTTTGCATTGTTGTTATTGACTTGCAATATTGCTAGTGTTTTGGTATTCCACGTGATTCAGAGGTTGTTCATAGACACGTTTGGCCAATGTCGGACCCAGTGGCCTTGAGATTGCGTTTCAAGGAACTAGGAGAAGCTTTACACTTAGCAGGGGCAGACCTAATTGCGTATATAAATGCAGAGGTAGAGAAACAGGAGGCTAAGGCAGAGAGAGCAGCAGAGAGAGAACAGAAGAAACTCGAAGCAGAACAGAGAAAAGCAGAACTAGAAGCAGAGCAAAAGAAATTAGAACTAGAAGCAGAGCAGAAGAAACTAGCATTAGAAGCAGAGCAGAAGAAATTAGAAGCAGAGCAGAAGAAATTAGAGGCAGAGAGAGAAACGAGGAAATTAGAGCTAGAGAGAAGAGAACAGAAGAAGGCAGCATTAGCAGCAGAGAGAGATGCAGAAGTTAGGAGATGGGAGTATGAGCGGGCAGAAAAAGAAAAAGAGAGGGAAGAAAAGGAAAAAGAAAGACAGCATGAGTTAGAGCTAAGAAGATTGGGATCAGGAGCTTCAAGTTCTTCCTCAACCCCTCCCCACTCAGATCAGCTAGAGGTAGCATCCAACCCTGTACAAGGAATGTCATTTCCACTGGGAACATTCAATGAGAGAGAAGAAGGTCTAGATCTCTATCTGACTAGGTTTGAGCGTCTAGCAACAGAGTACAAACTAGATCCCACTCATTGGTCTTTTAAGCTTAGTCAAGGGCTTAGAGGAAAGGCTTATGACATCTACAGTAAGCTACCGACTGACAGAGTGACTGACTATCACAAAGTAAAAGAGGCACTCCTAACGGGATTCGAACTGACAGGAGAATGCTACCGGCAAAAATTCCGCACCAATCGGAGAGTGAAAGGAGAGAGCTATGCGCAGTTCGCGGATCGGTTGTCCACAACGCTGGATAAGTGGATTAGCCAGTCAGCCACGGCTAAGACGTATGATGGACTGACAGAACTGTTAGTATGGGAACAGCTACGGGAAACCATGACCCCCGAGCTGAGGACATTCTCAGTAGAGCAGGGCGCGGAAAGACTGGAAGATCTGGTCAAGGTCGCAGATAGGTACGTGGCCGCACACGGAGAAGCCAAGAGCTTCAGGCGAGACCTAAAGCCTAACGGGAAAGAGGCACAGAAACGAAGCCCTAACCGAGAAGAGCGCACCGCGAATAAGCCGAATAACCCCAGACCTGGGCAGAATAAAGGACCCAACACGGAATTCGGGAAAAGAGGTCCCGCAGAACAGAGACGGTATTGTTCGTTCTGCAACAGAAACAATCACTCCACCGCAGAATGTTTCAAGTTGGCCGCACAACGTAGGGAAGAGCGCGAAAGCCGGCCAGCGCACAGAGTTCTAACTCAAAGCAGCGGTAACAAGCCACACACTATCGGAGATCACCCATCGGTGACAGACACGGTCAAGGTCAACGGAAAGAAGCGAACTGTCTGTATGACACAGGTCTATCATACGACGCGATAGTTAGCGAATCTCTTGTATCGCGCGCGGACTTGACAGACAAGACAGTCGACTTACAAGGAGCAGACTTGACGAAACCGACGACTACTTGCCCAATAGCTTGGATAGAAGTAGAGAGTAGGTACGTCACAGGACGAATCCAAGCAGCTGTTTTACAGAAACCCCTGTATGATCTAGTGCTAGGTTGTAGGTATGTGTTCTTAGGCACGCCCCCTAAAACTGTAGAGATAGCTGCAGTGCAAACCAGGGCCCAAGCTAAAAACCAACCACCCCAGCCCGAGTTCGCTCCGAATCCAGGACTCGAAGAGATCAAAACAGCACAGAAAGAAGACACCTCGATAGCGAAGTGCTTCCAGAAGCTACCCAAGGCGCACACACCCCCGCACAAGGGAGACTTCTACATGGAAGAGGGAGTTCTACATCGACAAGGAGATGGAGATCACACCCAACTAGTACTACCAGCCACCCTTCGAGCCCAAGTACTAGAACTAGGCCACAGCATGCCACTCAGCGGACACATGGGAATTGGAGCCACAGTGCAGAGAATCAGCGCACACTACTATTGGCCAGGAATCACGGAGGATGTCAAGCGCTACGTGAAATCTTGCCACCAATGTCAACGATATTCCCCGCGACATCACACCGTACCAGTTACCTTAGGACCATCAGTAGTAGTCGGCGTGCCATTCCAGCAAGTCTCAGTAGACATAGTAGGACCACTGCCCATGACCAAGAAGAGGAACAGATTTCTACTCACACTCGTCGACGCATGTACGATGTGGTGCGAAGCAGTCCCGTTGCCAGCGATCGACACCAAGAAGATCGCAGATGCACTCATCGCCATCTTTACCAGAGTCGGATTCCCGGACAGCATTAGAACGGACAACGGATCTCAGTTCACCGGCCGCCTGATGCAAGACGTGTTCGAGTTGATACAAGTCCATCACATTCGCACACCACCATACCACCCAGCCAGCAACGGACAAGTAGAAAGACTGAATGGAACCCTTCTCACCATCCTCAGGAAAGTCGCCGACGACAATCCAGAAGCGTGGGACACCTACGTGAATGCGGCACTGTTCGCATATAGAGAAACGCCCCATGCAGCCACAGGCTACACCCCGTCAACATTGCTATTCGGCAGACCTCTAGCAGGACCACTAGAAGCCCTACGCAGAAGTTGGACGGAAGCAAAGATAGACGACACACCAAGAGGTGCCACCAAGTACGTCGCAGACCTGCAGGAAACCCTCAAAGCAACGTGGAAGAAAGCTGGTGAAGCACTGAAGAAGGCAAGAGCCCGTCAGGCGAAGTACTACAACCGCCACGCGAAGGACAGAGAACTGCAAGTCGGCGATCAAGTGCTACTCTTACTTCCAAGTGGAACCAATAAGCTGGACATCGCTTGGAGAGGACCGTACCGGGTGACTGCCAAGAAATCCAAGACAGTCTACCAAGTAGAGGTGAACGGGAGAGCCCGATACCACCACATTAATCTCCTCAAGAAGTATACGGACAGACCAGCGACCCCCAGCACTCACAACTTGTTAGCCATCGCCATCGCGGAAGAAGGAGAAAGCATGGAGACCAATGCAGTAGAGTATCCCCTGCACTCCAAAGAAACCTACAAAGACGTGATACTCAACGGAGACCTAGCCGCTAAACAACGACAGCAAGTACTACAGGTCATTCGACAACATCAGACTGTGCTCACAGACCGACCAGGGAGGACAGACCTCGTCGAAGTAACCTTAACGGTGACCGACCCAACACCCGTCCGCCAGAAGCTCTACCCGATGCCACTGTCTCAGCAGCGAGCCATCAAGGAAGAGATCGACACCTTACTGGCAGCCGGAATCATCTCAGAGTCTACTTCACCCTACAGCGCAGGCACGGTATTGTTGCGAAAACCCAACGGAGAGCATCGACTGTGCATCGACTTCAGACTCCTGAATGCGGTAACGCAGTTCCAGCCAGAGCCACTCCCGGACCAGACCGACCTATTTGCCAAGCTACAGCGAGCAAAGTACTTCTCACGCATCGACCTCAGCAAAGGATACTACCAGATACCAGTGCAACCGCAAGTCCGAAAGTACCTAGCGTTTAGCACTATGGAAGGACACTTCGAATTCAACGTGCTTCCATTCGGACTCCACAACGCACCCAGCATCTTCAGCGCCATGATGCGAAAACTCCTGGCACCCCTGAGCAGCGAGCACCTACATTCGTTTATGGACGACATCCTCATCGCAACACCTACGTGGGAGGAACATGTCACGCTCCTACAACAACTACTCGCCCGCCTCAGAGACACGGGATTGACGGCCAGACCCACCAAATGTCAGATTGGATTCACAGAGCTAGAATTTCTGGGACACACCATCAGTCAAGGAAGCCTGCGACCGGTAGAAAAGACGGTGAAACGCCTACTCGACGCGCCTAGGCCCAAGACCAAGAAGGAAGTGCAGTCGTTTCTAGGACTCTGCGGCTTCTACCAGAAGTTCATCCCCAACTACAACAGCATCGCCGTACCACTGACAAATGGAACCCGGAAAATCGCCCCGGACAAAGTAGTATGGACAGCCGAATGCGAGACAGCATTCCAAACACTCAAGGACAGAATGACATCGGCGCCAGTACTCCACCTACCCGATTCGACTCAGCCATTCGTTCTTCGCACCGACGCAAGCGACTTAGGCCTCGGAGCAGTACTGCTACAGCGCGACCCCAAGAATGCAGAGACGCTATTCCCTGTCGCCTACGCCAGCAGAAAATTGAGACCCGCCGAGACCCACTACGCCACGTCGGAGAAAGAATGTCTTGGACTAGTCTGGGCCATACAGAAATTTCAACTCTACCTGTATGGGACCCACTTCGCAGTTCAGGTGGACCACCAACCACTATCGTTCCTGGCAGCCTCCAAGTCTTTGAACTCTCGCCTGATGCGATGGGCACTCACCCTTCAGGCATACTCATTCCAAATCGAGTACATCCCCGGCAAAGAGAACCACGGAGCCGACTACCTCAGTCGCCATCTCGTGGAGGACACAGCAGCTGTCGCCCACCCAACACAACTAAGGGCCACAGCACCAGAATTCGTCCCCGCCCAATAAAACCCTGTCACTAGTGTCCATAGCTACCTGGCACAGCATTGCAGCTCAGGTAGAGCAACTTAATTAGTTTGTAAATAGGACCCTAGGATAGTGCAGTGTTAAACTAGGCTCTGTAGTAGAAAAAGGTCGAATCCAGTAGTCATCGCCTTTTTTCAGTTGAGGGAGCCTGTCATGAATTGGCTAGTTTTAACTCTGCCCAGTGACTATTTAGCCATGTGTAGTACTTGTAACTTTAGAAGTTAGACTATTACACAGCAGCAATTAAATTACACAGCATACCACACACCGCAAGCCCGACCCACATCGCAGTGACTCAGCACTTGAGCTTTGAATCGGACCGTTTTAACCAATCAGAAGCAGGCTCAGTGGGTAGAGCAGTTTTGACTGTGTCAGAGCCTAACACAGTTTGAATCAGTCGTGTGTGAGACGAGGTAGAGTCAACATCTCCACAGCTAGAGAAAGCTCTTCACTCATAGACCAGGAAGCAGGACTTTGAACTCTTAGAATTCTCTCAAGTCATCACGGGCCTGAACTTGTCAAACAGGTAAATGAACACCCTTCTGTTTCATCGTGATATATTTATATTATTGTTGAAATTATGTTTGTGGAATTTGCTATGCATAAATGTGAATTGTTAATCCGAATTTGCCGTACCACGTGGAAGAGCCGAGCACGAGGCGAAACACGACCGGTTGCGCCGCCATGTTGTATACCATACGGAACCACTGTTTTTTAACTTATATGTATGTTTGCAGACCAGTGGCTGTACCACTGAATGTTTATATTATTATTAATTCTGTATGTGTATAGTTAGACACGATTGATATTTATGTATGTATAGGAATTTAGAGTTGAGATTCCAGTGGAACCCGGAAGTAGCAGAATGTTCGTCGCTTATGTATAGAGATGTGGAGCTATCACTGAGGGCTACTTGGCTTTCAGTGAGACGCTCTGCACAAACCGATTATTCAGGGTTGTGCAGAATTTCGTCTCTTATATTACAGACGAGCAGGCGAGCTATCCCGAGCTATCCTGTGCACCCCACTCCACAGAAACGACTAGTTGGTTGAGGAGACTCTGCCGCACAAGCCGGAAAGAGCTACCTTGCAAAACCCCCTACAAGACCCCACAGCGTGGCAAGGGAACCCAACTACACAACTACCCAGGTGGACCAGAAGCTACCTCACAGAAGGACTTCGCACGCTCCATCTAGCAGTTAAGTGAACACGCCAAGGTGCACTTAAACTGATCATAACAGGACCACAGTAGTCCAACTCTTCAGAAACTGTAAAACGGACCACAGTAGTCCAAATCTACATGAAATATACTAGCAAAGTGCCCGAGGAAGAAAATAACAGCTGCCTAGACTATCAGCGATCGAACTATTAGCATTGAAAGAGACTTTTTAAGTTAGATTAGTACTTAGAGAATCTTGTATAGAGTAGAAGAAATAAATGTGTGATTTTAACTGTTATCAAGTGGCTGGACTACATATGATTCATAGCCGTGTGAAAGCTAGTGTGACAGTATTCTTTTACCATTTTTCTATCTATTTCTGTACCCCAACCTTAACACAGAACGAGCTAAACAAATAAATTTATTAAAGTAATTCATAGGGTGACTTACTAGCAGTTCCCACCGAATAAACGTGAGGGTCCATAATTCCATTGTGCAGAGCCCATAAACCCCACGTGACACTTTAATTGGCGAGCCTAGCTAGGATCTGTGTATAATAGGAATTGGGTATAACCGGACCTAAGTACAATAAAATTAGATAACAGTAGAAGTAGAATAACTTAGAATAGTGGTAACAAGGATTGATCAGTTGGGTGCACTATTCTTTAGTTAAAAACTTTTTTGCTTCAAATATTTTTGTGCCTGTATGTTGCATTGTTCTTTTGCAGGTTTTGCTTAAGTAACTGTTGTATGCCATTTGACTCTTGTTTTATTCTATTATTGATTGCGAAGTTTATGGTCTTTGCATTGTTGTTATTGACTTGCAATATTGCTAGTGTTTTGGTATTCCACGTGATTCAGAGGTTGTTCATAGACACTTTTGCCAATGTCGGACCCAGTGGCCTTGAGATTGCGTTTCAAGGAACTAGGAGAAGCTTTACACTTAGCAGGGGCAGACCTAATTGCGTATATAAATGCAGAGGTAGAGAAACAGGAGGCTAAGGCAGAGAGAGCAGCAGAGAGAGAACAGAAGAAACTCGAAGCAGAACAGAGAAAAGCAGAACTAGAAGCAGAGCAAAAGAAATTAGAACTAGAAGCAGAGCAGAAGAAACTAGCATTAGAAGCAGAGCAGAAGAAATTAGAAGCAGAGCAGAAGAAATTAGAGGCAGAGAGAGAAACGAGGAAATTAGAGCTAGAGGCAGAAAGAGAACAGAAGAAGGCAGCATTAGCAGCAGAGAGAGATGCAGAAGTTAGGAGATGGGAGTACGAGCGGGCAGAAAAAGAAAAAGAGAGGGAAGAAAAGGAAAAAGAAAGACAGCATGAGTTAGAGCTAAGAAGATTGGGATCAGGAGCTTCAAGTTCTTCCTCAACCCCTCCCCACTCAGATCAGCTAGAGGTAGCCCCCAACCCTGTACAAGGAATGTCATTTCCACTGGGGACATTCAATGAGAGAGAAGAAGGTCTAGATCTCTATCTGACTAGGTTTGAGCGTCTAGCAACAGAGTACAAACTAGATCCCACTCATTGGTCTTTTAAGCTTAGTCAAGGGCTTAGAGGAAAGGCTTATGACATCTACAGTAAGCTACCGACTGACAGAGTGACTGACTATCACAAAGTAAAAGAGGCACTCCTAACGGGATTCGAACTGACAGGAGAGTGCTACCGGCAAAAATTCCGCACCAATCGGAGAGTGAAAGGAGAGAGCTATGCGCAGTTCGCGGATCGGTTGTCCACAACGCTGGATAAGTGGATTAGCCAGTCAGCCACGGCTAAGACGTATGATGGACTGACAGAACTGTTAGTATGGGAACAGCTACGGGAAACCATGACCCCCGAGCTGAGGACATTCTCAGTAGAACAGGGCGCGGAAAGACTGGAAGATCTGGTCAAGGTCGCAGATAGGTACGTGGCCGCACACGGAGAAGCCAAGAGCTTCAGGCGAGACCTAAAGCCTAACGGGAAAGAGGCACAGAAACGAAGCCCTAACCGAGAAGAGCGCACCGCGAATAAGCCGAATAACCCCAGACCTGGGCAGAATAAAGGACCCAACACGGAATTCGGGAAAAGAGGTCCTGCAGAACAGAGACGGTATTGTTCGTTCTGCAATAGAAACAATCACTCCACCGCAGAATGTTTCAAGTTGGCCGCACAACGTAGGGAGGAGCGCGAAAGCCGGCCAGCGCACAGAGTTCTAACTCAAAGCAGCGGTAACAAGCCACACACTATCGGAGATCACCCATCGGTGACAGACACGGTCAAGGTCAACGGTAAAGAAGCGAACTGTCTGTATGACACAGGTCTATCATACGACGCGATAGTTAGCGAATCTCTTGTATCGCGCGCGGACTTGACAGACAAGACAGTCGACTTACAAGGAGCAGACTTGACGAAACCGACGACTACTTGCCCAATAGCATGGATAGAAGTAGAGAGTAGGTACGTCACAGGACGAATCCAAGCAGCTGTTTTACAGAAACCCCTGTATGATCTAGTGCTAGGTTGTAGGTATGTGTTCTTAGGCACGCCCCCTAAAACTGTAGAGATAGCTGCAGTGCAAACCAGGGCCCAAGCTAAAAACCAACCACCCCAGCCCGAGTTCGCTCCGAATCCAGGACTCGAAGAGATCAAAACAGCACAGAAAGAAGACACCTCGATAGCGAAGTGCTTCCAGAAGCTACCCAAGGCGCACACACCCCCGCACAAGGGAGACTTCTACATGGAAGAGGGAGTTCTACATCGACAAGGAGATGGAGATCACACCCAACTAGTACTACCAGCCACCCTTCGAGCCCAAGTACTAGAACTAGGCCACAGCATGCCACTCAGCGGACACATGGGAATTGGAGCCACAGTGCAGAGAATCAGCGCACACTACTATTGGCCAGGAATCACGGAGGATGTCAAGCGCTACGTGAAATCTTGCCACCAATGTCAACGATATTCCCCGCGACATCACACCGTACCAGTTACCTTAGGACCATCAGTAGTAGTCGGCGTGCCATTCCAGCAAGTCTCAGTAGACATAGTAGGACCACTGCCCATGACCAAGAAGAGGAACAGATTTCTACTCACACTCGTCGACGCATGTACGATGTGGTGCGAAGCAGTCCCGTTGCCAGCGATCGACACCAAGAAGATCGCAGATGCACTCATCGCCATCTTTACCAGAGTCGGATTCCCGGACAGCATTAGAACGGACAACGGATCTCAGTTCACCGGCCGCCTGATGCAAGACGTGTTCGAGTTGATACAAGTCCATCACATTCGCACACCACCATACCACCCAGCCAGCAACGGACAAGTAGAAAGACTGAATGGAACCCTTCTCACCATCCTCAGGAAAGTCGCCGACGACAATCCAGAAGCGTGGGACACCTACGTGAATGCGGCACTGTTCGCATATAGAGAAACGCCCCATGCAGCCACAGGCTACACCCCGTCAACATTGCTATTCGGCAGACCTCTAGCAGGACCACTAGAAGCCCTACGCAGAAGTTGGACGGAAGCAAAGATAGACGACACACCAAGAGGTGCCACCAAGTACGTCGCAGACCTGCAGGAAACCCTCAAAGCAACGTGGAAGAAAGCTGGTGAAGCACTGAAGAAGGCAAGAGCCCGTCAGGCGAAGTACTACAACCGCCACGCGAAGGACAGAGAACTGCAAGTCGGCGATCAAGTGCTACTCTTACTTCCAAGTGGAACCAATAAGCTGGACATCGCTTGGAGAGGACCGTACCGGGTGACTGCCAAGAAATCCAAGACAGTCTACCAAGTAGAGGTGAACGGGAGAGCCCGATACCACCACATTAATCTCCTCAAGAAGTATACGGACAGACCAGCGACCCCCAGCACTCACAACTTGTTAGCCATCGCCATCGCGGAAGAAGGAGAAAGCATGGAGACCAATGCAGTAGAGTATCCCCTGCACTCCAAAGAAACCTACAAAGACGTGATACTCAACGGAGACCTAGCCGCTAAACAACGACAGCAAGTACTACAGGTCATTCGACAACATCAGACTGTGCTCACAGACCGACCAGGGAGGACAGACCTCGTCGAAGTAACCTTAACGGTGACCGACCCAACACCCGTCCGCCAGAAGCTCTACCCGATGCCACTGTCTCAGCAGCGAGCCATCAAGGAAGAGATCGACACCTTACTGGCAGCCGGAATCATCTCAGAGTCTACTTCACCCTACAGCGCAGGCACGGTATTGTTGCGAAAACCCAACGGAGAGCATCGACTGTGCATCGACTTCAGACTCCTGAATGCGGTAACGCAGTTCCAGCCAGAGCCACTCCCGGACCAGACCGACCTATTTGCCAAGCTACAGCGAGCAAAGTACTTCTCACGCATCGACCTCAGCAAAGGATACTACCAGATACCAGTGCAACCGCAAGTCCGAAAGTACCTAGCGTTTAGCACTATGGAAGGACACTTCGAATTCAACGTGCTTCCATTCGGACTCCACAACGCACCCAGCATCTTCAGCGCCATGATGCGAAAACTCCTGGCACCCCTGAGCAGCGAGCACCTACATTCGTTTATGGACGACATCCTCATCGCAACACCTACGTGGGAGGAACATGTCACGCTCCTACAACAACTACTCGCCCGCCTCAGAGACACGGGATTGACGGCCAGACCCACCAAATGTCAGATTGGATTCACAGAGCTAGAATTTCTGGGACACACCATCAGTCAAGGAAGCCTGCGACCGGTAGAAAAGACGGTGAAACGCCTACTCGACGCGCCTAGGCCCAAGACCAAGAAGGAAGTGCAGTCGTTTCTAGGACTCTGCGGCTTCTACCAGAAGTTCATCCCCAACTACAACAGCATCGCCGTACCACTGACAAATGGAACCCGGAAAATCGCCCCGGACAAAGTAGTATGGACAGCCGAATGCGAGACAGCATTCCAAACACTCAAGGACAGAATGACATCGGCGCCAGTACTCCACCTACCCGATTCGACTCAGCCATTCGTTCTTCGCACCGACGCAAGCGACTTAGGCCTCGGAGCAGTACTGCTACAGCGCGACCCCAAGAATGCAGAGACGCTATTCCCTGTCGCCTACGCCAGCAGAAAATTGAGACCCGCCGAGACCCACTACGCCACGTCGGAGAAAGAATGTCTTGGACTAGTCTGGGCCATACAGAAATTTCAACTCTACCTGTATGGGACCCACTTCACAGTTCAGGTGGACCACCAACCACTATCGTTCCTGGCAGCCTCCAAGTCTTTGAACTCTCGCCTGATGCGATGGGCACTCACCCTTCAGGCATACTCATTCCAAATCGAGTACATCCCCGGCAAAGAGAACCACGGAGCCGACTACCTCAGTCGCCATCTCGTGGAGGACACAGCAGCTGTCGCCCACCCAACACAACTAAGGGCCACAGCACCAGAATTCGTCCCCGCCCAATAAAACCCTGTCACTAGTGTCCATAGCTACCTGGCACAGCATTGCAGCTCAGGTAGAGCAACTTAATTAGTTTGTAAATAGGACCCTAGGATAGTGCAGTGTTAAACTAGGCTCTGTAGTAGAAAAAGGTCGAATCCAGTAGTCATCGCCTTTTTTCAGTTGAGGGAGCCTGTCATGAATTGGCTAGTTTTAACTCTGCCCAGTGACTATTTAGCCATGTGTAGTACTTGTAACTTTAGAAGTTAGACTATTACACAGCAGCAATTAAATTACACAGCATACCACACACCGCGAGCCCGACCCACATCGCAGTGACTCAGCACTTGAGCTTTGAATCGGACCGTTTTAACCAATCAGAAGCAGGCTCAGTGGGTAGAGCAGTTTTGACTGTGTCAGAGCCTAACACAGTTTGAATCAGTCGTGTGTGAGACGAGGTAGAGTCAACATCTCCACAGCTAGAGAAAGCTCTTCACTCATAGACCAGGAAGCAGGACTTTGAACTCTTAGAATTCTCTCAAGTCATCACGGGCCTGAACTTGTCAAACAGGTAAATGAACACCCTTCTGTTTCATCGTGATATATTTATATTATTGTTGAAATTATGTTTGTGGAATTTGCTATGCATAAATGTGAATTGTTAATCCGAATTTGCCGTACCACGTGGAAGAGCCGAGCACGAGGCGAAACACGACCGGTTGCGCCGCCATGTTGTATACCATACGGAACCACTGTTGTTTAACTTATATGTATGTTTGCAGACCAGTGGCTGTACCACTGAATGTTTATATTATTATTAATTCTGTATGTGTATAGTTAGACACGATTGATATTTATGTATGTATAGGAATTTAGAGTTGAGATTCCAGTGGAACCCGGAAGTAGCAGAATGTTCGTCGCTTATGTATAGAGATGTGGAGCTATCACTGAGGGCTACTTGGCTTTCAGTGAGACGCTCTGCACAAACCGATTATTCAGGGTTGTGCAGAATTTCGTCTCTTATATTACAGACGAGCAGGCGAGCTATCCCGAGCTATCCCGAGCTATCCTGTGCACCCCACTCCACAGAAACGACTAGTTGGTTGAGGAGACTCTGCCGCACAAGCCGGAAAGAGCTACCTTGCAAAACCCCCTACAAGACCCCACAGCGTGGCAAGGGAACCCAACTACACAACTACCCAGGTGGACCAGAAGCTACCTCACAGAAGGACTTCGCACGCTCCATCTAGCAGTTAAGTGAACACGCCAAGGTGCACTTAAACTGATCATAACAGGACCACAGTAGTCCAACTCTTCAGAAACTGTAAACGGACCACAGTAGTCCAAATCTACATGAAATATACTAGCAAAGTGCCCGAGGAAGAAAATAACAGCTGCCTAGACTATCAGCGATCGAACTATTAGCATTGAAAGAGACTTTTTAAGTTAGATTAGTACTTAGAGAATCTTGTATAGAGTAGAAGAAATAAATGTGTGATTTTAACTGTTATCAAGTGGCTGGACTACATATGATTCATAGCCGTGTGAAAGCTAGTGTGACAGTATTCTTTTACCATTTTTCTATCTATTTCTGTACCCCAACCTTAACACAGAACGAGCTAAACAAATAAATTTATTAAAGTAATTCATAGGGTGACTTACTAGCAGTTCCCACCGAATAAACGTGAGGGTCCATAATTCCATTGTGCAGAGCCCATAAACCCCACGTGACACACTCTACACTCTGCACTCTACACTCTACACTCAGCATTCTGCACTCTACACTCTGCACTCTACACTCTACACTCTACACTCTACACTCTGCACTCTACACTCTACATTCTGCACTCTACACTATACTCTCTACACTCTGCATTCTACACTCTGCACTCTACACTCTGCACTCTACACTCTACTCTCTACACTCTACACACTGCACTCTACACTCTGCACTCTGCACTCTACACTCTACACTCTACACTCTGCATTCTACACTCTACTCTCTGCACTCTACACTCTACACTCTGCATTCTGCACTCTACACTCTGCATTCTACACTCTGCACTCTACACTCTACATTCTGCACTCTACACTATACTCTCTACACTCTGCATTCTACACTCTGCACTCTACACTCTACACTCTACACTCTACTCTCTACACTCTACACACTGCACTCTACACTCTGCACTCTGCACTCTACACTCTACACTCTACACTCTGCATTCTACACTCTACTCTCTGCACTCTACACTCTGCATTCTGCACTCTACACTCTGCATTCTACACTCTGCACTCTACACTCTGCACTCTACACTCTGCACTCTACACTCGTGCAGACAATCACTTTTCATTTGTGCCTTAAAGCAATGTCGGGATAAAAACGGAATACAGATGTTTTTGCAATATGTTTTCCATTGTTCTAGACTACACTCTGCACTCTACACTAGACTAGACTAGCCTACACTCTACACTAGACTAGAGTGAACTAGATGGATCCGGTGACATGTCCAGCTCCCCCCCCCTCCCCCCCCTCCCCCCCCCCCCTCCCCCCCTCCCCCCTTCCCTCCCTTCCCCCCTCAGAAAAATGTGAAAATGGTTAAAATCTGTGCAAGCTGGTGCATTCTGAGCATTATTTTGAGGACTGAAAACAGTACTGTTTTGTGCTAAATGTCCTCTTTTAGCCCACACACACACACACGCACACACACACACACACCCAACCACCCACACACACACACGCACACACACACTCACTCCTCTGCAAACTCTGATGATAAAATTTACAATAGCAGAACATCTTGCATAAAGGTTTATAAAAAGACGGGTACGGTTACTGCAAATAAAATAACAAATAGCCACTCACATCAGTTTTATTCAAAACTGACTTGAAGCATGTTCAAGAAATACCTGTAAATCTATATCTGATGAATAAAAAATAAATAAAAATAATTTAAGAAAAAAAAACTAATTTGGAGGTACATGAAACTGTGTGGTGAGTGAGAATTAGTATAGTTTTGTTTCTCTTCTTTCTTCTTCTTTTCTCACTCCTTAAAAAAATTTTTTTTTGATCGTTAGGGGGTGTGTGCACGTGCAAAAGTGCACCCCCCCTCCATCCGCCCCTTAGTTAATTATTTCGTAAATTAGTTAGCTAATTACAATTAAGCAAACTGCACTAAACATACACCCCTACAATTACCATCATTAATTTGCTAATAACAAAAAGAAGGATGATGATGATAATGATGGTGGTGATGATGATGATATTGATAATGATGGTGATGATGATGATGATGATGATGATGATGATGATGATGATGATGATGATGATGATGATGATGATGATGATGATGATGATGATATATGCGGACAAGCGGAAGAAGAACACGATAGGGATTTGTGCTGTGGTGTTGCGGTATGTGTGTGTATGTACGTACGTGTGTGTGTGTGTGTGTGTGTGTGTGTGTGTGTGTGTGTATGTGAGTTTGGGTGAACTCGATTGATCTCTAAAGTGGCATTGACAAGTACAAAGTCACCGTTTTAGTTGCTAAGGTCAAGCGATAAGACTTAACACTCCTTTTTGACCTTTCCGTACTATTTATTTAGACTGATCGAGCCCTGAGTTTCTTTCGGTATAGCTCATACGATCGATCGAAACCAGGCTCTACAACTCACGTGAATATCGCTCTCGTATCTGCAGCTGTATGGTTATAGAGTAAATAATAACTTATCGATATAATATTATTATGATTTAAATTATATCACACACACACACACGCACACCCCCACACACCCCCCCCCCACACACACACACACACACACACACACACACACACACACAAAGGCGCGTTCGCGCACTCACACATAATAATAATAATAATAATAATAATAATAATAATAATAATAATAATAATAATAATAATAATAATAATAATAATAATACAGCCATGGGGGTGGCCTGTACTTTAGAGGTTTTGCATACATTACATTTATATAGAGTGAAATTATAATTCATGGAGTGAAGTGAAATTTATATAGAGTGATTTATATAGAGTCACAAAGACTAATTGCGCATATATATTCATTCACATTTTACAAAAAGATAACATATGTATACATTGAGGTAGGCCTACATCTACAGACAACAAAACACCTTTTAAAAGAAATACACATCCAAAACAAACTCCCTTTAAGATGAAAGATCAGGAGCGGGGAGGGGAGGGGGAAAATGCAAGTAAGTTAATCAAAAGCTAAACGAAAAAGGTATATTTTCAGTTGTGCTTTAAATGTATAAATATCTTTCAAGTTCCTCGATCAGACCGGCAAGAAGTGCACTCCACAGAGATGGAGCAAAGGAACTGAAAGCGCGCTCGCCAACAGTTTTTAGGTTTCGACTCGAAACTTTCAACATGCAGTTTTTCTGAGGAAGATCGAAGAATGCTGTATGTTAAGCTGCCAGTGAGTTAGAAAGATTTACTGGAAGAGTTCCGTTAAAGGAACATAAAATCTCTCTCTCTCTCTCTCTCTCTCTCTCTCTCTCTCTCTCTCTCTCTCTCTCCTCGCCCTTCCCACGACGGAACTGTTGCAGCATAATGTGCAATCGGCTTGACTGTAAAATAGCACAAAGTATAAGCTTGTATCGTCTGGTTTATAATGTTAAGCTGTCCAACCTTAACAGCAGATGACCTTCTACATTAAGCTTAAAATAGATCGATGAATGTTATCCCTCAGTGGCTGTGCATGCTATCAAGAAGAAAAAGAACAAGAACAATAACAACACGTTCGGTTCAGTTCAGTGGGTAGATTACCGTCCCCGGACACAGTGCGACTTCACAACACGTAGTTGTTGTTGTTGTTTGTAGATTATATATAGTCACACGACACTTGCGCATATAGGTGACTATATTGGACCGATTTATACTGACACCAGCGGGCCAGTTGTTGGTAAAGGGGAAAATAATACAAAACGTTTGTTTGTTTGTTTGTTGATTATAGTCACACGACACTTTCGCATATAGGTGACTACTGGACCGATTTATACTGACACCAGCGGGCCAGTTGTTGGTAAAGGGGAAAATAATATGATCACACGTTGACCAATCCGGGATTCGAACCAGCGACCTTTCGGTTACTAGCAAGACGCTCTTGCCAACTGAGCTACCCGGCCCCACAACACGTTTGTTTGTATGTAGATTATAGTCACACGACACTTTCGCATATAGGTGACTACTGGACCGATTTATACTGACACCAGCGGGCCAGTTGTTGGTAAAGGGGAAAATAATATGATCACACGTTGACTAATCCGGGATTCGAACCAGCGACCTTTCGGTTACTAGCAAGACGCTCTTACCAACTGAGCTACCCGGCCCCTCTCCACAACACGTAGGCATACACTCCGCTTATATACATACGCATTCATAGGTACGGTACGCACGCGCAAACACGGTTCAAAATGTGGAGTAGGCCTGCTACTGGTAAAAACTAGCTGTGGTAAAAACTAGCTGTGAAAGCATAGCCTATTATTATGTTGCGTAGTTAAACCAGTTGTCTACTTAATTTGATCAGTCTTTCACGAGTGTTTAAAAAACACACGCATGTTACATAATTTATTTATTTGTGCCAAACAGCGCCACGTTCAATCATTTTGGTCTATGGCAACGCGTAAAAGTTCCCAGGAGGTGGCCTGTACTTGAGAGGTTTTGCATAAATTACAAATGCTAGACAGGATATCAGTGGACAACAGTGAGATCAGCAGTGACCGCATGCCGTCACTTCGCTACGAAAAATCGAACGTGTATAAACAGGGAGTTGGTCGTGTTGTTTGTAGATTATAGTCACACGACACTTTTCGCATATAGGTGACTACTGGACCGATTTATACTGACACCAGCGGGCCAGTTGTTGGTAAAGGGGAAAATAATATGATCACACGTTGACCAATCCGGGATTCGAACCAGCGACCTTTCGGTTACTAGCAAGACGCTCTTACCAACTGAGCTACCCGGCCCCACTGGGAGTTGGTCAAAGCAAAGAAGGTCAAAGGGAATATCTCATCGATATTGTCGTCTCCTCTCTGAAAATCCTTAACGGGAAGAGAGGGGACTATAAACTGATTTAAAAAAAAAAAAAAAAAAGGGAATATCTCCTATACGCTATGTGTCGGGGACTATAAACTTACGGAAATGCGCGTACATGGAGTTTCAAATATAAAAACAAACTGTTTGATCTTGTTGTATCAGTTTTTAATTAATCAGATTAACATAAATTGTACTTCTGATTTTATTGTTTGACCAAGACTCGACCTACTGTATAGTAGTTGTGCCTGCTCACTTCAAGAGTCCTGCGAGGTCCAGAGTTATTTGACTGTTTAGCACTGTTAACAGTTGCATAATTAATTAGTTCTAATTTGGGTGTACATGTAGGACATCAGGTTATACAGTTGCAGTAAGTAATGGAATCAGAATATCTCCATCCGTCCTTTAATATTCATACAACAGACAGTTCTTTAAAGTATAGACAGCAGAACACCTCACGTAGGCCTATGTTCATGCAAGACATGCTTTCAATGCGTGATCACGATGTTCTCGTAACAGACCGTGAATGAAGAAAAAATGATGCAAATTCATTCGTAACCCTGGATCTGGGCCCAAAATTCAGCCAATCGCATTTCGTATGATGCGGCGCCATAGGCCGATTCTGACCAATCGTGGGTTTAGTTAGAAACAACACACGTTCAGTCAAGGAAGAGGACTAGAAAAGTGTGGAAAGTGAATTGTACTGTTACCATTCTCCATTTTATTCAATTGCCGAGGAGTAAGTAGCATTTAATGTATTATTTTTATATTTTCAGAAGTTTGTGAACATTTTATTGAAGAAAAATTATGTTTTGTTTGAGTAATCATTAAAAAATAGCCGGAATGGTTGAACCGGGTTTTGTTGTGTCGACTTGACATTATGATCATGATGTGCAGTTTCACGTTGGCCTACAATTAACAAAATTGTTAACGAACTTGAATCTGTTTACCTTTTTTTGTGACATGTGGTTTTTACCATGTAGTTTATTGTGCTTTAGAACCTCATTGTAGGGTGAAAGTGTCAAATTTGGAAGAGATAGTCGTTGGGTTTTTGAGTCATTTCTTGGATAATTTTTAATCGGCGTTCCCGTGATGACGAAATAGGGAGAATAGTTCGCTGTAATAAGGGTTAGCGTTCGTATCGCGCTTTTATGTTGGTTTCATTATTTTCACTACGTTCACTGCTGTTATACTAGAGTCTACTATGCCTAATCTGTTGACCCACACGTGTTGAGGAGGACAGTCCCTCGTAGGGGTCATGACATGGGAGTGTACTTAAATTTCTGTTGTTTTCCAACGACCATTGTCGTGTTTTGAATAAATGACGTCAGTGATTTTGATTTGGATGGTATGCGTTGTGGAATTAAATTCTGTCTTGATCAAATTCAAGTTTGTTTACATCAACATGACAAGGGGCCACAGACTGTTAGTATTAGTAATAATTGAAGTAATTTCTTAGATCTAACTTGTGACTTGCTTGTGTAATGTTTAGCACAAAATCCTAGGTATGAATTTCTATGATAAATGTTCTGATCTTAAGTGTGTAATGCTACAGTTTCTACTTGCTATTCACAGTAATTCATAACATTAACAAGAAATGTACCGTGTCTTCCTCACTAAGTTCAAGTTTGAGCAGTCCATGGTATGAAATTCTGTGATCTGACGTTCCCTGCATTTCATTACAGTACACAGTAATCTATAATCAGTGTTCAATTATTATTAGGTGGATGTGGTGTGCATAATATCTCTTCTCTGTTTTCTGTATTAAATTAATTGTATTTCTCACATCATATAAAATCTTAGCCAACCTCCATCCAAGTTCCTACCCAACAGCATTATATTTATACTATAGGTCTTTTTTCAAGCATTGGGGGAGAGGGGGGGGGGGGCATAAATAAAATGTAGAATTTGTCAATTGGGCTAGCCTATGCAGAAACTTAAATTAAAAAAATGAATCCTTTAAGTTGCAGACCTGAGAGGTTTAACTTCAGAGAAAAATAATTACACGCTGAATACAAAATGGCTGTGGGGCTGGTTTGCAGTCACTGTCCTGATGATGATCCATCCACTGTGGATTGTACACATAGTGACATACATACATGTCCTAAATTCCTTATAAAACTGTACACTTAACTTGCAGCACCATGCCCTGGAGACATGTCTGACATTTAGAACTAGTGTCTAGCAAGAGCAGCAGCTATAGAATAAAGTCTGTGGAACATTGGGCTGGGAGGTAATAAGGAAAAAAATGAAGCAAGCAAGAAAATCAATAGCACGTTACTGGGTAGCTAGGCAGTGTTGATTCTCGTGGGTGAAGGTGTGACACCGTTTAGACAACAACCAATCACTTACTGACTTAGTATATTGCAACAAAAAGAGTAAAACCAATGTGGCAGCCTTCACACATGATCGCAAATTAGCTTAGGCCTGAATCTTATGAAATTGTTGAAAATCTTGAATCACTATATTTTGTGGGAGGCGTGCACATTATTAATATTAATATTATTATTATTATTATTATTATTATTATTATTATTATTATTATTATTATTATTATTGTATTATTAGAAGCAGCTGCATTGAACAAAGTTGTACCCAAAATCGAAGAGCAATGGCATTTGCAGTCATATTGACATAGCTGGGGAAGTGCCTTGAGACCTTGCTAAATATTCTTTGGCACATAGGGTTCTGCGACGCAGTTCCATTGCATTCTCGCTTTCACTAGGTAGTCTGGCATTTAACAAAAGAGCAGTGCAGTTTTCTCTTAAACACTTTCATGAGACAGAAGAGCTTCGTTGAAGGATCATCGATCAGTGTATCTATATATTTGTGTGGTCAAAACAAATTTATATCGATAGGATCTGGCAAGTTGGACAGTCCACGACTCCATGGTTTCCTCAGATTATAATCTCTTGTGTTCCCAGACTAGTTAATAGTAGTTTAATAATCTATCTCTACCGCGGCAATTGACTGGATTAGCTAGGTCATTTGTGTTCATTCTCAGCTATTCACTGTCGTTGCAATTAATAAAAATTATTTGATTTGGCAGGGATTCACTAAGAAAATGCTTGTATTTAATGTAAAGATGTTATGAGAAAGTATACTGTGTCACCGATAGGTTGGTTGGTTACCTCTTCACTCTTGTCCTTTCATTAATTCTGTGTGCTCCTAAGGAGCATTTTCTGTGACTGTTTTCCGAGTAAATGTGTATTGTGGAGCTTTCCACTATACTTTTTGTACCCCGCTCCTTGGGGACTCAGTTGTTTTTGTAAGCTGTAGCTGTTTTGGTCAAAGCCGGTTGTTTTTAAACACAGAAACAAAAAACACCCAACAGGACGTGACATAATAGTACTGAGCAATGATACGTCATTTGTTCATTAACCGCTTTTGTGTTTATCTGTGTCAGATTAGATTTACTAGTTTGATACTTAATTGAGGTTATCTGTGCCTGTGGTCAGGTCCAGGATGTTTCTCTATCTCAGTATCTGTTTTCTTCTGTTTGTTTTTCTTTGCTGTTGGCTGTGTTGTGCCCACTTTCCAAATGTGGGCAATGTATTCATGTTCACAAGGGTATATTTTACAGTTGCATTAACTACTAAATTAGTCAATGGTTTACTCATCATGGGTAGTTTTATTATTCTGTTTTAAGCCTTCCACTGTTGTAGAGTGTGTATACCGCTGTTTGATTTTTTTTTTTTTTAAAGGACCTTATGCGTATGGATGTTGGAAAATTTATTGATTGTGGTGAAAAAACATCTTCTTAGAGTAAGTACTAAGAGTAAGATACTCTAGAGTCTGTAGGCTTGGGCCGTTGGGGTGCACATTTGGATTAGCATCAGACTATATTATATATGTATGTGGAATTTCTATTGAAAATGGTTCACTTTTAATTATTTAGTTAACTGTATTAACAGCCTTTTCTGTTGAACAATGGCTTTGAAGTGACCTTTAGTCTAAAGTTACTCTTGCATTGTACCTTATTGAAGATAGGTGCCCTTCGTGAGAAGCCACCAGTGATGGAGGGTTAACACAGGAATTACCCATCATTGCGCAATAATAGCCAGGACACAATAACATACCAAAAGCACTTTAAAAGTTGTGAAAGAAGAACAGGAGGACAGTAAAAGGAGTTGCTGAAGGTGCAGGCATAGCTCTGTCTTTCCAAAGGGACTTTGGGTTGTCCTGTTGAAATCCTCTTAGCCAACGTTCCATGGAGCTGCAAGTAGCAGATGAGGCGCAGCATCAACAGTAAGATTTTTGTTTTGTTTTGCTGTTTGCAATATTAGCTCTTTTTTTCTTCTAATTTTCTTGTTCATTTTTTGCATGCCATTGTTTTTTTTTTTGTAGCAGAATTGGATGCCTGTATTGATACCGATATATATTGATCTGAAGGCTATTCATGTCTTGTTTTGCCATTGTACCATTTTCTTCTGTGAAGCCAAAACAATCCGCGTTTTCAGCCTTATATTTTAATTTTCCTTACTCCCGTCATTTTGCATGATGTTGACTGACATACATGATATTCCTGTAGTGTTCTGCAGTACTTGTTGGTTCAAAGTTAGTATTTGTTCGTCTTGTGTGCATTGTTGCTAATACATGTGCAAGAGTGCAAAACATAAACATGCAACATTTATACACTTACCAATAACACTTTTCACAAGCCCACTTAACTATTAATCCTTACAAGAACAATTTCAACATTCTAATATGATAAAATTAACAAAAGTACTAGTCTATAGACAGTATTACTATAGTGTCTGTATAAAATTTATTGTGCATACAATACACGCTATTCAAGTTAATTATAAAAAATACGTCAAATCATATACTTTTTATAATTACCCCCAATAGACTTTAGAGTGTATTGTATACACTACAGACACTAGTTTAAATTTTAAAAAATGAAAACATGACATAAGAATTATATTTTTTCTTGTCAGTATCGATAGTTTAGTGGGCTTGTAAAATGTGTTATTGACTTCATACATATTTGTGTGTAAATATTGCATGTTTACGTTTTTTAACTTGTACAGTTGTAGTTGTACATTTTGTTTTAACCTGTTTGATGATTTGGAGAGAGAGAGAGGTGGCTGAGTGAAATGGGACTGAGAAGATAGTTGTGAAGTTCTCAAGGGTGAGGATTAGGTCAGCGGTTTAGAATTCGGTTATCAAGACTTGCCCATTGTTGTTACGTAATTAGTTAATTATTGTCCTGCTGCTAGATTAATTGCTGCATACTATATTGTATGACGTGCTATATTGTACAGAGCCGGTGCTACACCCATGTACCTTCGCAACCCTAATGCATACATTAAGCCTTAAATATAGTTTGGCACAACCGATTTGTTTTGGCTTTGAGGCAAGCAAGCAAATGACGCCACTTTTGATTCCTGTACAGTACCTGGTTTGAGTAGCGTGTTACTAATATAACACTTTTGATTCCTGTACAGTACCTGGTTTGAGTAGCGTGTTACTAATATAACACTTTTGATTCCTGTACAGTACCTGGTTTGAGTAGCGTGTTACTATTATATTAGTAACGGCCTTTTATCAGGCATTCCTGTCTTGAGTATTCTAGAGTTTCTTTTACCTCTGCTGTCATTTAAGCCTATAATATAGGCTATAGTCGTTTAGTTCAGTTTATTTATTATACTTGTTTAAATATTTTACAATGCATTCAGCAAGATTTATTTAAAACACGCTTAAAAGTATGTGGAAGGGAAGCCCAAGGCTTTGTTGTTATTTATTATTGTTTTTATAGTCATTGTGAATCATAATTATAATGCTTGAAATAACAGAGATACATTTTCGGAGCGAAATTGACTCTTTTAATTAGCGAGCTCACAGATCTGCTCAAGCAGTGAATGTCGGGATTGAACCCAAAGTGCCCAAATCACAATTGGGGGGCAGACCTGCAAGTTTTTTTTAAATGCCCTGGACCAGCCTGGATTCAACCTGCATGAGCGTTAACGGGGCCGAGGTTTATATCGTGGCTATTACCTGTTCTGGTAGCAAATGGCTGGATTCTTAACTTCTTTATTTTTTGCGTCTGATTCGACACTGGGGTGAAAAGGTAGAATGCTTTCAGTATACAGGCTCAGAGCCATGAAGAAAATTCTACTACATGTATAAGGACTGGCAATTGTGAGACACGTGAAGCATGTGAGGGTCAGCCCAAGAGCCACACTGCGAACACGTGGTATCTCATGTATACCGAACTTTTGCCCTAGTTATGGCTGGCAAATTATGACATTTGTGTCTGAATATTTGGTTTGC
Source organism: Oncomelania hupensis (assembly GCA_036898135.1). Taxonomy (NCBI): domain Eukaryota; kingdom Metazoa; phylum Mollusca; class Gastropoda; order Littorinimorpha; family Pomatiopsidae; genus Oncomelania; species Oncomelania hupensis. The sequence goes on along the minus strand of JBAHVR010000251.1, from coordinate 38,169 downwards.
CCAGCCGAATAAAGACTAAAGTTTGTAATTTGGACCTTTCAATAAAGCCGTTGACAATGACTCGGTTATTTCCCTTTGAGGTGACAAAGTGGATTGAAAAACACTTGTAGTATTCAGTTCTTGTGATTGCGCTTGTTGTAGAATTTAATGATTGTGCTTGTTGTAGAGTTTAACTACTGTTGATTTTTGATTGTTTTGTTTATGCCTAGATTTCTTGTCTTCTGTGGAAATAACATGAGGTCCATATTTGATCAAATTTTGAACAAACCTGGCACTGTTATTTGTTTATGTTTCTTCGGTTCTATTTGTCTGTTTCTCGGTTCTATTTGTCCCGTCTCCTGTTATGTAGTGTTATGTTAAAGTTCATGCGATGAAATGAGTGCATACACAGATCAGATCTCGGTTTATTTTCTCATCCAAAGGAGTAGGTAATATTTTGTTAAAACGTTTTATTTATTATTTCTATTTTTATAATAATAATTATTATTATTATTATTATTTTACTCCAGGCCATCAATGGGTTTGAACCATTGGCTTTACAGGCTGCAATGTTGTCGCCTGATATTTGAATACACTGCGTACACCACTGAGCCAACTGCGCTTGATAAATAGTGGTCAAACGGTTCACACAAAAGTGCATGTTTATCACCCTCGTCCTAAAGGGTGTTACTCTTTATCGGGATTGCACATGCGCCTGAAATTGTCCCTCTTATTGAAATAGGATGTGTAACTTTGTCAATTAAGTTAGGTGTTCGAGTCAGACTGAGAAAGACGGCGTTTAAAATTTTGTTTTCTTTGAATTCCATGGGAGCATGCAATATTTGGGTGTAATAACAATACTGGAAAATTGTATCACGGGTAGTTGCGTTAGATCTGTCATTTTATGTCACATTTGCAGTGCTTCAGATTGTCGGCGCGCCCGCGCCATTGGCGCATATTTTATCAGAATGGCGCGTAACAGTCAACGTGAATGCGCCAGCCTGGCGCGTCATAAAAATCAGGAAGGACTAGGTGAACATACGATACGAATACCTTCGATTGTCAATGACCCATCTTTTTCAAAATTGACCCATCATTTTGCATGGCCATGGGTCATTGGGCCCATGATGTCTGAAAACAATCTGAAGCACTGCATTTGAGTTTGTACTTCAAACTTTGGCTGAACAGCATCAATTGGGTGATAAGACAGTTAGACCTAGTTAGCCGTATGTCAAATATCAGAGGGGTATAACTGTCAGAGGTAGTGTTTATACTTATTTGCTTTGAATTCCATTGGAGGGCGCATGCAATGTTTGGGTGTAATGGCAAACTGGGCGAATGTTATTGATATTGTATCAAGGGTAGTACTAGTAGTTGGATCTGTGTCGAGTTTGTTCTTTGAAATGGTATAAAAGGTTGTGTAACTGCTGTGATGTTGTTTTTTGTGGGGTGGGTGGAGTGAAGGGATCAGAATGGTTATACCTAGTTAAGCAGTATGTCAAATTTCAGAGGGGTTTACAAAGTCAGTCAAACTCAAAGGTAGTGTTTATACTTTTTGTGTGTGTTGCTTTGAATTCCATTGCAGTGTGCAATGTTTGGGTGCAATTCAATAGAGATTTGATTGGAAGGTCACATTGGATCTGTGCCACACGCGATTCTATAAGCATAGCTTTAGTTGCTGCTTTGAATAGGTTAACGTGAATGTCGAAGTTACCAATTGCAGAGTAGTATTGGACCTGTGCCGTATAATGTCTGTAGTCTTTTGTTGGTTGTGATCCCGTCAAAGATAGTTATAAATAAAGATGCGTCATTAGCGCTTTGTTGTGATGATGGGTGGAGTGAGCGCCCCCTAGCGGCGTTGGTGATCATGGCGTCGAATACCAACTCGACGAAGCGTCGCGGTGGTGCGTCTTGCAGTGCAATAAACTGTACCAACTCCCGATTGAAATGCCCTGGAAAATCTTTCTTCCGATTCCCAAAAGACGAGGCGAGGTAAGAACCAGTATTCTTTTGGCTATCTTTGTTTGCAAATGTATTAATCGATTCTGAATTGAACCACAGGCTGTGAAGTCCGTAGGCCTCGCCTCAATTACATACTATCTGTGAAGTCCGTAGGCCTCGCCTCAATTACATACTATGTATAGTATGTAATTGAGGCGAGGCCTACGGACTTCACAGCCTGTGATTGAACTAGACCGGTCGTCAACATTACATTTCGTCTCCTGCATAGTAAACTTTATCAGCTTTTATTTAAACATTTTTTAACTTGGTTTAAAACATCAAACATGCTGTGTGATGCACAAACATCGTTTTGTACTTTAAAGCCTTGCGAAGCAATCTACATGTTTTGTCCCCTACCACCGAAAACAATATGAAGCAGGAATGTGAAAATCGAACTGTGCAGCAATTATTCTAGCTGTCTTGTTGATTTTATTTTTGTTCCACACCACTTTTCAGAATTTCAAGATAGTGGATGTAATGTGTTTGAAGCTTGTTGGACTGTGTGTTAAGTAATGTTAAGTAATTATAATTTCGTCACCCTGACCTATTATTTTTGTTGTGTTGCTACAGTCAGATGCAAAGACTGGGTGCAGAGGGTGAGGAGAGAAGATCTGCTGCAGAAAGATGCTAAACTACTGTACAAGTCTGGCTACTACCTGTGCAGTGACCATTTTGAAGACTCCCAGTTTATGAATGCCACAGAGACAAATAAGCTGATATGGTATGCTGTGCCTTCAATCTTCAATGTGCCAAATCCACCACCAACTGTCACTTCAACCAGGCGACCACCTGCAAAGAAGGCTGTGGCACCAGATCTACACCTTTCAGCTGCTAAGAAACCCAAAGTGTCAGGTGTGTTTTGTGTGAGCATGTTTATTGCAGTGTAGGGCTAAAGTAAGTGTAATTTGTAGTCTTTATATATGCAAAAATATGTTTTTGGTTTCAACATTGTGCATATAAGCCTAAATATATATTTGCATTGATCTATTGCTTGTTACAGAATGTGTTTCTTTTATTCCTAATAAGGAACTAAGGAAACAATGTTGCACATGTATGCGAATACTTACAACAATGGTTTATACATAATTTAATGGTTGGTGTAAAGGAATGCCATTTTGTGGTATAATTGGTTTACATACCACACTGATAATGTCTCTAGATCTCTTCATGGGTTACTGTCATTGACAGGAATAGTGATAGATCTGTTTAAAGGTTACTGACAGGAATAGTGATAGATTTATTCAAAGGTTACTGCCATAGACAGGAATAACCTAATTAAATAATTAATTGCTATATATTCATTGTAGGTAACAGAGCTCTGGAGATAAGGTTCTAAAGTTAATCTATTTGTGTCCGCTTGTTTTGTTATAATGATGATGTTGATGGTTGCTGTTATTGTGATTAATATTGTTGAACACTATTATTTTATATTTATTAATTTTTTTAAATGCCTGAAAATGTACGATTAGTATAATATCAATATATCTAGGACATGTATGTTTATTTTGGGCATTATGAAGATAACATTTGATGATTATAAAATGTACAGTCAAAAACTGTGTGTCGATAGGCGTAATTGTAAAGCTTATTTTATTGCTCACTAATGATTCCTATCAGAGTAAGCCACAAACAAAAAAAAAGAAAAAAAAAGAAGTGAGTGTTAAACACAACTCAGCTGGCCAATCAGTAAGCCACACGTATACACTCATTGCATTTAGTTTTCAGTTTTTGTAATATGCAGGTAAGTGCTTGCATAGGTTCAGTGTTATTGCTTTTTTGTAAAAAAAAAAAAACAAAAAAAAACAACAAATCTAGACATGTTTAATTCTGTTTTGTAAATGTGCTTGGGCACCTGTTTCAACACTGTGATGTTCACAGTGGTGATGATGATTATTATTGTTACTATTATTAATTTATGATGGTTGCTATGTCAATGGAAAGGATAATGATGATGATTGTTATTATTATGTTTTTTAAAAAAAAATAATTATTATTATTGTTGGTTTTTTCCTACTTAAAATAATGTTCCTTCTCTTTTCCTTATGTTTATGTATACATGTATAATATATTATTAATATATTATTAATTATCAATTTCTTTGACTTTGCTCGTCTGTTCGATGCACATTGCGATTAGGGCCTGTGGCCTAAAACACCAAAATATTGTCATTTCTTGGTGTGTTTCATGTTAACATTTAGTTGCATTTTGTCTATAAACAATATGTTTAGTGTGTCTGGAGCGAGACTTAAATACAATTACTTTGGCAACTTTGTAGAGTTAGAACGTGTGCGAACTAATGCTTACTATTTAAATAAAAATGCTTGCGATTAAGAATTATAACGAAGCTCAAAGTCTGGAGTTATTGGGTTTGTGTGTTTGTGTGTGTGTTTTTTGTTTCTCTCCTCCTTACACCCATCCCAAAGACTCACACAAATAAAAATAAAATAAACAACAATATTATCTTTAGCACAAGCATGCTCTGAATGCCAAAATTATTTTACACTTTGCATTCATTGAATACATCACAATATGCCAGTTGTTTAGGACTAATAATTGTATGTATGTGAGTGTGGCTAGTACACAAAACAATCAAAGGAAATCATACATAATAATAATAATAATAATAATAATAATAATAATAATAATAATAATAATAATAATAACTTTTTAATATCGTAAGCTTGACAGGTGTAAAATAGGCTACAAGCACAAATCGCAATAATTAAAAACAAAAATAATGTTAAAAAAAATTGTATATATACATTTTTTAATAGTAATAGCATGCACGTAAAGTCATACTATAATAATAATAAACTAACATACACTGAGCAATGCAATATCTTTGTGCGCCACATCATTCTGACCCCTATTAAATACATAATAATAATACATGCATACACTGAAAAACATTGTTAACACAAACACTTGTACACAAATGATTTACAAAGCACATAAACAACTAACCCGGTTAAAAGAAAAAGAAAGGCCTATATGTTGTGATGAGAGATTATTTTTATTATATTTGTATTTAATTTCTTTTTGGCTTGATCTAACGATTTGTTTGACGTGTAAGCCTATAATAAACGTCAGAGGTCTACTGTGTGATCAACAACCCGCTCGGATGTCACTTGTAGGCCTATAATAACTACTCTCGCTCTATTTCAAAATTACCTCCCTTGGTTGTGTGATCAATTTTACCGCTTGGAGCGCTTGCCGCAGGCCGTCCTGAATGAAAATAGAAGGGATCACGCCTACTGACCTATCTTTACTGTTCTAGTATCTTTGATCCCGTTCACTGACTTGTAGAATTGAATGGCTGAGAGTATCTGAACCCCTTTCCTTGCGAATGATATAAGCAGACGGTTTATATTGCCAATAGGGCCTAAGTTATAACTTTTTTTTTCTGCCCCCACCCCTCCTCCCCCCACTTTCCTACCCCTTATGTACACAAGCATGATTGAATAAAACTGCGTAATCAAATATTGCCAATGTAGTGTGCATCACAGAGCGCATGTTTACAACAAAAGTGCATTAGAAAGACCTTTTCAGTAATGACGTTAGTTGGATTAAAACTTGGGACTGGCAGCTTAAGTCCTGGCAACGTTCCCACATTATTATTGAAAGCTGAAAAGCTCTTGAACGTTTCATATTTTAATAATCATTGGCTCATGATCCAAATAAATTCTCGGGTAGTAGTAAACAATAAAACTGGGTTTGTTTTCGGGAGTCTTGCAATTTCACAATCGATTTCCGAACTTAGTGCAATAACAACACACACAAAAACAATAGTTCCCCAGTAATCGCCCGGGAACTAACACATTTATAGAAACAGGTCACCTCATTCTAATAGTATAATTGTGGGCCTAGTCAACAATACATGCATGAGAGAGAGACGTTTTGATAGATCTGCAACAATCGTGTAAACATGTACCACGGTATTTGGTTCGCAGCACATTAAACAATAGCAGACCAGCAAACATATGCACAGTAAAACGACGATTTGTTCGTGGAGAGGTTTTACAATCTAGTTCCCATGCGGCGTATTGTATAACCAGCGTATACATCGATGAGATGTTGGACACGCATGGTCTTAGTGACTAACTCTTTGCACCCTGAATAGTACATTGCGTAGTAGGGACTCGCCGAGGCTTACGAGAGGTTCTTGCGAATCGCAGCTACGCGGTGTGTCTTTGTTGAGCGCGGGGGAGAGGTGTGGGGTATGCTGGATAATTATTTAGGTAAATGTCTTCTTTTAATACGAGTCAGTTGTAATACTGGGTATTGGTTTCTCAGTAGTCCATGATGATGATGATGTAGTCTGGCATTCACTAGTTAAATTCATGCTCATTGCGTTTAAGTAAGCAGAGTGGTGTTATATTATTTTGTAAAAAGTTCAACGTTACCTAAGGATCAGCGTTGTATTGTGGGTGGATGGATTGAATTTGAAGATGTACAGAATTTAAATGGACCGGGGTATTACTGAATGCGCGGTTTGGGCGGTAAGCCTGGGTCTTGGCTTAAGTGTGTTTTGTCCTTAGGGAGGAATGAAAATTATTTAAAACCTTGAGCAGCTTTTGAGTTGTAAAAGCGCATATTATACCATACCATTTTGTTGTAGAACGATGTCAAGATGTAACAGTACTGTGCTGCTTGCTGCATGGTGAAGCACAACCTCGGAACTCTCTTCTTTCATCTTTGTAACTTTTAATATCACTACTAAGTAGGTAGTATTATTGAAAGTAAGAACAGACTTCAGAGCCTGTGGGTGAAGGCGCTCTTGCAGTATGCGTGCAGTGTTGGTTGCCTTTATGTGTTTTGACTCTTTGCCAGCAGATTTGCCTGGCTGGCAGCGTTGATAGGTGAAGCTGATCTATTATGGCACGACCTCATCAGCTTCTTCGTGAATGTGATGATGCAAAACACACACGCACACACACACCCACACACACACCTGCACACACACACAAACAAACAAAACAACACGGAGCTTGGCAGATCTGGAACATTTAAAAAAAAAATAGACGCTTGCTTGTATACCTATACAATAGAAACAAATCTATTGAACATTGTGATGCAAAATAATGAAATTTGTGATGCGTGAGAGAAAAGTGACGCGAAGGTTCACCAACGATTTAAAAATTTAAAAAAAAAACACCACCACAGTAATATTATGGTACAGTTTAATGGATAAATTTGATTCAACCTCAGGTAACTCAGGTAGCAGATGCAACTGTCTGGCCTAGATTCCTGACAGCGCGCAGTGTTGTTGGAAAAGAGGGTTCTATGGCGCAATCGGGGAAACGGGTGATGGGAGAGGGGGAGAAGGGTGGGGGAGAAGATCAATAAACCAGAAATGCCTCTACCGTCGTTTTTGCGCAACTCAGGCTTGACCTCCATACAGCTGATGTCATCGATCTTGTGTGTTCTACTTTCAAGACTCGGACGTCGTCATCGTCGCGTCATGCATCATCGTCGCCATCATCATCACAGGCAGATCTACGCAGTGCAATCCCCCTTCAAAATGAGTTTAAGGCACAGTCATGGCACTGCAACTTATCTGTGGCAGCATCAATGTATACGCTGCATTTTCCAAGTTATTATTATTATTATTGGAAAGTTATTTATTGCTGAACATGCACGAAAAAATGTTTTAAAAGACATTGAGGTGGCTGTAATAGCTTAGATGTTAGGAAATTTAAGACCCCCGACCATAAAATTGTATTATTTCTATATTATCAATGACAGCCAGTTTGTGCTGTAAAACTGATCCAACCAGTTTTATGCTGTACCCGTTAACTTGGCATGCTTCATAAAGCACTTTGAAGAAACCAGTTCACTCCATTTGATTCCAGTAAATATAACGCAACAATAATGGCCAACGATTAGAAGAAAAGAGAAAAGTGGGGAAGCACTGAAGCTATGACCGCAAATGAAGACCCTAGGATTAAAAGTACTTAAGTCACAAAATGTCCGTTCTGAGAAAAATGGCTTCAAAGTTTAAATTCTTTAGTGAAATCGGGTATTCGTGCTGATGTTATTCTGCTTAGGTTATATTCTTAGTATATGATTATATAAATGTGAAAATGTCAAAAAATAAGATATTTAGTCTTTCTACCTTCTATTAATTGAGTTAATTAAAATGGACTTAGGTACTTTTCTGTGAAATCAACCACTTAAGTACTTTTAGCACTAAACTGCTAGGACTAAGCTTCCACAAACAATCAGTTTTTTTAATGTATAACACAAATGAAAGAACACGTGTGTATTATTATTTTTTTTTTTATTTTTACCTCAAACCCAGCAATATTTTTTTTACCATCCTCAAACACAATGTAACCACAATTAAAAGAAAAATATTGTGCCTTGCAGATACTGAAGAAAAATAAAAGAATGTCTTGTCACATTGTCTTTTGCATTATTTAGTTTGTGATTCTTATTCGTCCTCCTCATCATCATCCTCAACCCTGTCCAGTCCACGGAGATTGTCATAAAATGTAGCTTCTGGTGGAAGATTGACATGCTCCAGCAAGGTGCGAATGTCTTGATATTTGGCTGTCTTGATTGGGAGGAAATCCACATATGCCTGGGTTAGATGTAGCTGCTTTAAGGCTTGCAGCTTTTGTCCTCTTTTGAGTATGAAAATTGGTTCAGAGCAGTCTCCTGTCATTGACCTACGTGCCAGGGGTTGTTTTCCTTGTTCAAATTTTGCACCTCGGAAATCACTGATGCCAGTTATGGGCCTCACAATGTGGTCCAAGGCTTTTTTATAGTCTTTCACCTTGACAATTGGTGTGCCATCTGGCCTCATGTCATCAGTGAGAGGGTGCTCTACAAACACTGTTTTAAATGGTTTCTGTTGGTCAGTGGTTTTGATGAGTGTGACCCAATCAGATGGTAGAATGGCTTTGTCTTTTTTTCTTCTCTTCTTTTCAATCCTCCCAAAGTCACGATCACAGGGCATTCGGCTGTGTCCTGGCAGAGGAAATTTTATGTGAATTTCATGAATTGACACACGTGTGTTCACGGTTTTTTCCAGATAAGCAAACAGGTATTTGTTTTTATTTTGGGAAAAACAGTTATCAGCAAAAATTGAGATTTTTTTAATGTTTTGTGGAAGCTCTGAGATGTAATGATCGAGGCATGAGATCACATCATTTGGACCTTTACCAGCAAAGTGTTCTGTGTACAGGTACATTGTAGCTGAGTCATTCACACAGTCATGAATGCAGAAGTTGTGAATCCACAGCTGACGTTTGTAATACTCCTGTCCTATTCCAGTAAGTGGCAGTGGCAAGTTTTTCTCAAAGTCCATTGCAATCACTGCCACATCTCCGCTCTGCCTGGCGCATTCTGTGTCCTCATTTATCTGAACAGTGAAAACATCAGCTTTTCTAACGTGCACTTCATTCTCAACCATAAGTTTATTCACAAGGTTTTTGTCCCCTGCCACTTCAGCAGCTTTGATTTGTGCATGCTGCTTTTCACATGTATCACAGATGTCACTCCGTGGAAAACCAAACGCAATATTAAACTCATAGTTGAATATGTTTTGATATAGCCAGTACTTGCATGATTCAGCAAGATCAGGGTTTTCTCTTATGAAAATGCGATGCATCTCTGCTACTGAAAATGTGGAATCAAGATATTTTTTATGTGTGTGTTTTGCTCTGCTGTAATGGCTCTCTCTGGCAGGAAACTGACGAATATGTTCACGTATCCTATTACGAACATCATCGTTTATCTTTGCATGATTTTCATGCTTTCCCCTTTTATCGCTAATATCAGTGGTAAAGTTTAAAACCTTTTTCTTCATGCGTGACATTTTTATTCCATGAAGGCCAAGAAAAGCGGCCTTGCACACTGTGATACTTCTTTCTTTTATAGTAACAGAATAAGAGAAGCTGTTCCGTTCTTTGGAAGATTGTTTTCTGGGCCTTCGTCGAATTTTGTCATCAGGTGTCACAGATACGCAGCAACGAAGGTACACATTTTGAGTTTCGTGGTCTTTGAGCGACGAAAATGATGTAAAAATGTCTTTTTTCTCTTCGTCACTTAACTTTCCGAAGCATTTGCATCGGCAGTCAATAGCGCTCTGTTGCCGTGCAGGCACTTCTTTCTTCTTGTAGGAGACATGTGCTTCTCCTGAAAAACAATACAAAATAAATAAAATAGGAGGAAAACAATATATCAGTGAACTAAAGACGCTATAATTAGGCATTACGGATGCAAGAGAAAGGTAACTCTTCCGAGCGATCGAGATTTCCGGAAACCTAAACCTCTACTTTTCTAATTTTACGCTCGATTTCCAGGGTCAGACTTACGGTTTCTCAAACGGCTATGTATAGTGGATCTTTCTAAACAAACAAAATGGACTCTCCAACCTCTAAGCGAAAGGGGAGACATTGGCGCAGGACAGCCAAATTTTTTTTTGGGGCGCAGGGAGCCAAGCTTCTGAGCAGCAGGACAACCCACTCTTGACACTCTTTAAAATAACAAAAATTGCATGTCCTGCAAAGATTACTCTATGTTTTACCATGTACCCCTTATTTTTTTAGAGAACGTTAGAAAACATAAAAATTATTTTTCTTTAATAAAAATTGCATGCCTGTAATTTATGTTTTTATTATGTAGCCTAGATTTTTTTAAGAACTAATACAAATACAAAAAAGTACACTTATTTTCTGTGCGTATTTAAAGCCGTTTTTCAAAATGTAAAAATAAAAAATTAATTAAGCAAGAAAGTCCCCCACGACCCCAAAGGTTACGCCCCTTCCGGTTTTTCCGTCGGCATTTTTTTGTTTTTTTCCTTTATAAAAATTGATTGGCTGTAAATTTTTGTGTTTTATTAGGTAACCTGATGTTGTATGTCTTATTAAATTTATACAAACAGCAAAAATGAACTTTTGAGCGTAAGCCTTTCAATTTATACAAAATTCAAGACCCACACGACGACGAGTCGCCGCATGTTGTCTTTCATTCGTTGTCACGGATTCGCACACACGCTCAAAAATGAACTTTTTGAGCGTAAAGCCTTTCAAATTATACAAAATTCAAGACCACACGACGAGTCGCCGCCATGTTGTTTTCATTCGTTGTCACGGCTTCGCACACACGCATTCAGATTAGAACTCATGCGTTTCACATTAAGTTATGAAGTTATGTCAACTCCAGGGGTGAGTTTTGTTTGCAAAACAATGTTCTTTCTTCTTTTATGTTTATTTCTGTGAATTTTGCAAGGTCTTCGTTTTGCATAATTAATTCTCCAGTGAGTTAGGCCTACTACTAGTAGTTATTCTTGTACATCAGCACGGCAGTAGTAATACTAGGTTTGTAAGTGGGTTAATGTCCCTTGATTGTCTACAGGTCCCAAGTTATAACTCTTAAACACAATTTAGGCTTTCAATGTATTATTTTTTTTGTTGTATTTTACTCCATAACTCCCAAAAAGATCTTCATATTGTCGAACAATTAATTAATATGAATTATGAATATATATAAATGCATATTTATTTTCGTATATTCTGCTAAAACTGGCAAAATATTTTGTTTTCTGAGCATACTAGATTGTTCTGCATTTTGTTGTGTAAATACAGTGCCTTTTTATGCACTTTGTATTAATTTTAGACACTTGAGCCACTTTTGGGAAAAACGCGTTTTATTTTTGTGTGAGGGTTACCCACTTTGAACAGTTAAATGAGTGCCTTAATATTGACCGATTTTAACAATTTAAATTTTTTTAATCTTCTAAAGGTTTGTACTATATAATAAAAATAAAATAAAACATCCTGAACCAAAATAAAATTTTCGTCCGTAATAGTAATACCTACTATAATACACGTTTAGTACACATAAATAGATCTATTTCACTCGTTTGTTTACATCGAAGCTGACTGCGGTCATAACAATATTATTTCCCTTGAAATAAACCAAACATCCTTACCTCTGACTTTTGCAACTTTTATCTTGCTTCGTTTCCAATCAGACGGCGTTAATCGTCTCTTTTTTCCCCTCGGCGCTGCAGCATCCTTGTTGCTGTGTGCACTTTCAGCCATTTTGTCTTACTGTTTCTATGACGCCAACGAGAGCGGTGATTGGCTGTCGTGGACTAAGGTACTTTTCGTTCAAAAAACACGGACTTGAGTACTTGTTGTGACTTAAAAACAAGGCAACCTGACACCAAGCCTTTTTCAAAACCGGACTTAGGCACTTCTTAATGATTCACAATTAAGTGGGTGGACTTAGCACACATAGGAGGATAATTTTCTGCACTCAACTCCAAATATGCAAAAATGTGACTTAGGTACTTTTAATCCTAGGGTCTTCAAATGTTCTCCATTTGTTCAACAAACATAGGCATACGAAAAAAAAAAAAAAAAAGTAGGAAAGGGAAAGAGCATTAAGGCGCATACAGCGTGCTGAGACTAGGCGGGGCCGCGTGAAAGAGAGGTAGGTAAAAGGCATTGTCTAGAGGCTTGGCATAGTCTCAGTCACGTTGTATATATTAAGGCTGCGGTGACCTAGAACTAGAAAGCTTAGTGTATTACGTGTGAAGGTCTGGGTTTTTGACCCATCGTTGATATGAATACAGCGTTGGTTCTTTCAGTTTCCGAAGTGAGGAGAATGGTTGGATAATAGTTGTTGTTGTTGTTTGTAGATTATAGTCACACGACACTTTCGCATATAGGTGACTACTGGACCGATTTATACTGACACCAGCGGGCCAGTTGTTGGTAAAGGGGAAAATAATATGATCACACGTTGACCAATCCGGGATTCGAACCAGCGACCTTTCGGTTACTAGCAAGACGCTCTTACCAACTGAGCTACCCGGCCCCTCAAGGATAATAGTCTGCCCCCTCCCTTCTTATTCCCCCCCCCCTCCAAATCTAATCCTTTTCTCTCTTCTTATTCCTCCCCCCCTCCCCCCCTCCAAATCTACTCCTTTTCTCTCTTTTTTGGGATGAGTTGACTATTAATACAGTGACTTAGAAGTCGATATGTTTAGAAGAAGACTTGGAAGTCCTTGCCATTAACTTTGGCTTTCAGCCAAGGGCTCATTCCTGGAGTATTATGTTTGGAATTTATGCTAGCGCTATTCATTTTACACCCGAATGGATCGAATAGTTTGGAAACCTTCCTGTGGACATTTTACTTTTTGACCACGGGTTCCAAGCTGAAATATGTCTGATCCATTTTCATCTAACAAACCTCTCCCACCCTTCAAAAAAAGATCAATTTTAAAGCAAACAGCTCAAGTTTTCTTTGAAGTTTTTGCTGTTGGTTTGTTTTTATTTTTTGCTCGCTTCTTCAGTTCTGTCAGGGGCATTAGTGCCCCCTCCCTTCTTATTCCCCCCCTCCAAATCTACTCCTTTTCTCTCTTCTTATTCCCCCCCCTCCCCCCTCCAAATCTACTCCTTTTCTCTCTTTTTTGGGATGAGTTGACTATTAATACAGTGACTTAGAAGTCTATATGTTTAGAAGAAGACTTGGAAGTCCTTGCCATTAACTTTGGCTTTCAGCCAAGGGCTCATCCCTGGAGTATTGTGTTTGGAATTTATGCTAGCGCTATTCATTTTACACCCGAATGGATCGAATAGTTTGGAAACCTTCCTGTGGACATTTTACTTTTTGACCACGGGTTCCAAGCTGAAATATGTCTGATCCATTTTCATCTAACAAACCTCTCCCACCCTTCAAAAAAAGATCAATTTTAAAGCAAACAGCTCAAGTTTTCTTTGAAGTTTTTGCTGTTGGTTTGTTTTTATTTTTTGCTCGCTTCTTCAGTTCTGTCAGGGGCATTAGGAGACTGGTAAACTGAAGTAGACTAAGAAAGGGTTGTCTGACGCAGGTTTTGTAGGCAGTTTGTGTTTGTTTTTAAGTGTGTTGCCTTGATTCCCATTCCTTTGATGATAATTTAAAATCGTATACTTCAAGTTTTTACTTTGCCTTTTGCTCGCTTTAGGATTTCTGCCGGTGGGGATTTGGAGATTGGTAAACTGAAGTAGAGTAAGAAAGGGCTGTGTGTGTCTTATTTTATAGACAGAAGATAGATATCAATCAAATAAATAAATAAAATAAAAAAGAATTGCCTGATTCCCATTCCTTTGGAGAGCTTGCATACTTCTGTGTTTTCCACACAGTTCTTGCCTCCGTGTTTTTTATTTAATTTTATTATTATTTTTTTTTAAAACAAAAGACAGTTTAATTGCAAACTTTGCGCTGGGTATAGACTTCCTGTGTTTTCCACACATTTTTGTTTTGATCTCCCTGTTTTGTAGACAATTTATTAGAAGGCTTTGCATTTTGCGCTAAATAGAGCAGTCTATGTTGCAGTCTCTTAAGGTTTTTGTGGACATTACGTGGCTTGCAAGAATTAGTGTGCCATTTATTATTATTATTATTATTTATTTATTTATTTTTGCTTTTTTTTTGTTTTGTTGTTTAGACACTTTCTTTGGAAGGGGTGGAGGTAGGAGAGATACGGGGGAGAGGTGGAAGGGAAAACATAAATACTTATTTCTAAAACCCAACCTAGCTCTGATGGTACCAGCATACCCAGTCAGTGCCTGATGTGCTTAACTATTTGTAGACACAATAATGTATTTTTAAAATAGCGTGTTCCTACTGCAAGTTCAGTTCAGCTTTTGTGTGTGTCTTTCTCAGTAAAGTTCACTTATAATACAAGTTTGCATGGCGATTACTTTAGTCAGACGTGTACAATTAGGGATTATTATCAGTCATTCGTCGGGTTGGATGCAATTCAATTATTCTTTATTGAATGTTATCTCGATGCAGTCATGATAAAGGCATTCCTGGTCTGCAGTTAGTGTCAGGTTCAAGGTAAAGCCAAGGGACGAGAGCAGTCTTGAGTATCGGAGACTGCATGAATCATCATCTTATGCAAGATAATCTCGTACGTTATGTTTGTAGATCTTGATAATTATGGAGTAGTTGCGTTGGCATTGCTGGAGCCAATGTTGGCTGAACTGTAACCAGTGCAATAGCTGAGACTGACCGAGGCCTGCGTTTGTCCTTCCACCATCCCTCGGCCAGTCTCCGCTACGCAGTGTGCACCAAGCCGCAGAACGCCGTGCAGCGTTCCTGGGCATCACATAACATCTTACAGTCAACAGGCGTCACACTCACAACCCATAGCCCCAGTCATTGCGTAATCCCACTTTCATCTGTCCGACCTTGCCGGTAATGTCACATTCTTCTTTCAGTCTTATGTGAGGGAAGAAAGTTTGAAGTAAGCGTACAGGAATGTCAATGGAGACATCAAGTTACCTGCCTCTCTACAACACTTCACTATCCAATGAAATGTTGTCTTCTTCTCAACTGTAGTAGAAGTGTACATATGGCTGGTAAATTGAACTTGAAGTACACTGGGTGTGTGTGTGTGTTTTTTTTTTAAAATGGCAGTGGAACAGTAAATAGACCATGCGTTTTTTTTTTTAAAAAATCATGGCAGTTGAACAGTAAATAGACCAGCTAATAAAAATTGTCTTTAGAAATTCAAAAGTTCTTTTTGTGTGTGTTTGTGTTGGGTAAAACAGGGATAAAGATGCTCTTCACAAAAGATTGATTATTACAACTTTCAGTTGCTTCCTTTTAAAATAAATTTTCTTTTACTTTTAATTATTTTTTAAAACGAGAAATGATTCACTGTTTATTATTTTACAAAAATACTACATTTTATGTTGTTTAGCTAGTGTTTTTCTAGTACTTTTCTGGGGGGGAATGTCAATACAGATGCTCTTCAGGCCATTTACCAAGATTTTCCAATAGATTTTCTGAAGCTGTTGTGTTGTGTATCTCTCTCTGTGTCTAGTGCTTGACAGGATTATACTATAGGAGAGGGAAGAAGGGAGAGAGGTGGGTGGGAAATTAATGTGTTTGGGAAATGGTTTAAATTTTTGTTTAAAAACCTGGCATGGTTGTGGGGAATTACTGTGTTTTGGAAATGGTTTCAAATTTTGTTTAAATACAGTGAGTGAGTAACTGTTAGAGAGGACTTTGCCAGCTTGAGAGCTGCTCAGGGCTTCTTAGTCATAATTGTGTTTGAATTGCTGCTTTCTGGCTTAAGGTCAGTGAATGTTATTTTGGATTGGAGTAAGTTTACTATACTCCCATCTCTCCCTTTGCCCTTCTCTTGCTACGTGCAGAGAACCATGCTTTGAATTGCTTCAGTCTCTCTCCACTACTAGTGCACTATACAACAAAATTAATTAGCAACACACAATTATTCTTGTCGTATAGTGGCAGATTTCAATTTGTGCTTGCCACCCTCTTGCGCTTATTGTAACATTGTGGCTGAATGTGACTATCCATGCTAATTCTCAGTCATTTAGCTCTGTCATTTAGTTTCGTCATTGAGTTCATTTTGTTTTAAAATTCACAATTTTTCATCGTTCCATTGTTTGTGTTTGTGCGGGTTTTTGCTGAAATCTTGAATAATTATTTTAGAGAGTTTTAATGGATGAAAATAAGTTAACAAGTTAAAGTACTTGCTTTTTTTGGCTGTACAAAAATTAATTTTAAAAATTGTTTTCAGTGGTTGCTCAGCATTTCTATTTTTTTAATGCTGTTCTGTAAACTGATGGATTAAAAAAAAAACATTAAAAAATCCCCACCTAAATCGATGCAAAAAAGAAACGGATCTTAACTATTTTTCAGTCAAACTGAGGTTACATATATAGCATTGCTCTCGTAATCCTGCACTGCTGTAATTCAAATTGTGACATCCGATAAAATGTTAACTCAAAAAGCCAAAATGAACAAAAATGTTATGATTTTCTTCTCTCTATATTTGTGTGCAGACTTCTGAAGGAGGCAGCAAATCTTCCCAAAGTTTCGTCCGAAGCAGAGTCTCCTAATTGCGGAATGAATGATTGGAGACCTTTCGTTTACGGCGGTATCGCATCTATCACGGCTGAATGTGGTCAGTATTTTTGTGTTCTGTACATAATTACAAGTAATTATGAAGTTATTTCTTTGTCTGATGTTCCCGCTTTTCCTGGCTGGGGCTGCTTCACTGCAGCTGCCATTTGTTAATTTCAT
Source organism: Oncomelania hupensis (assembly GCA_036898135.1). Taxonomy (NCBI): domain Eukaryota; kingdom Metazoa; phylum Mollusca; class Gastropoda; order Littorinimorpha; family Pomatiopsidae; genus Oncomelania; species Oncomelania hupensis. Next base: position 21,129 of record JBAHVR010000251.1, on the reverse strand, counting down.
ACTTCCACGTTGTCAGAATGATGTGTATATTTACATTTATATATATGATGGAGAATAAACAAAACAATATGATGACAAAAACGTTTTTCTTCTGAATGACGTGCAAGCTGGTATATATATATATAAAAATATTTTTTCAATGTTTGAGAGGATCAGCAAATGTTAAAATTTTACGATTTGTCAGCAGTTGTTATTATAGGATTTGTTCGCAGTCAGACGATAGCTTGTGTACTGTTCATATGTCGGACACCTGTTGGCAGTGTTCATTATATGCATACACAAACAACACGGTAGACATTGTCGTGACTCATTTCTGTCACCGTTACAAACCAAACAATAACATATTATTTACTAAATTACTACCAATATGGTTTTTTGTTGATTGATACATGTATGGCATCAATTTCCTAAGCATTTGTAAGGTCTGAAAAGCAATTTACTTACGTAGCCTCGTCTATAGAGTGCACTTTCTATCTGATTTGAGTTATTAAATAATGACGCTTTCCCAGGTCAAGTCTACAAATCTGTATTACCCACTACGGAGATTTATTACAACACATTGTTTCTTAGCTTAAATCCAGTTAAAAAAAACACAAACAAGAACATAATTACATGTTATCAATAAATTTCCAATAATAAAGTAATGCCACTGTTGTAATGTTGCAATACTATTTATTTACTTGAATAGCCTTGTGGTAAGAGAGAGTTCTAATCAATGTTGACATGGTTAAGCAGTCTGTAGCACATCTGAACCCATTTTAGTTGTTGCTTGCAATTTTCCATTGCAGATTTGTTTCCTGAAATGCACAAAATTTGCAGACTAATTTTTGACTAACATGCATAGCAGTGTGAGTCTATGTACTAACCCCTCAAAAAATGTTATTTCCAGATTTTTGCAAATCTGTGCGAGATGAGTCCTAAATAATCCAAATATGACATTTTTAACAAATGTCATTTTGTCCATCTCTAAGTGCTCAAAACCTATTTCAACTATCACAACCAAACTTGATAAGATGGTGCATATCCACGAGACCTCATAAGTGATTACTGAACGAAGGACTTCACTTCAAGGGCAAGGTCACAGGGTCAAAAAATGTTAGTATAAGTTTAAAAAAATGACAATTTTTCACAAAATTTCAATTTTTTTCTAGGTTATTAATATTGAACTTATGATTCTGTAATGCATGACATATCAGTGAGATACACATACTTTACAAATTTCAACCTCACTCCAAGATCATGGTCACTGGATCTGTCGAAAGTCAACCTCACTCCAAGATCATGGTCACTGGATCTGTCCAAAGTAGGTTAGTATAGGTACTTTTGAAGTGATCTTGACCCTAAACTATAAAAAATATAAAGTCCAAACTTGCTGTATTTATGTTGAAGGGTTGGGGTAAGAAGGGAACCCCTCGTGGGTTTGGGTGCGTAGAGTGCAGGTAAGACGAGGAAGGATGGAGATGAAGATGGAAGTAAACAAAACCACACGGGACAAGGCAAAGTGGGTATGTTGCAATGGTTCGCTATTGATATAAACCAAATCCCCCAAATCAAAGAAAAATAAGAAAAACTTCTGAAACGATCAAATAATACAATGGTATAAGCTAAATGAAAATTAAAACATTCGAATAGTTACAATTCATACTACAATTGCAAATGCAAACGAAAGGCTCTGCATAACGTGCTATCAATATTCTAGAAATAAATACTTTGAGCCACCATTATAATACATAATTCTTTACACCATCGTTCATATTTAAATGGTATGATAAACTGATAAACACTATACAGATTTAATATCGAAATATAAATAATATGAACTCAGACAATAAAAGGGAACCTAAATTATGATGAACATGAATAACCTAGTAATCAAGGTAGATAATTCGAAGTAACACTAAACATAACAGTGAGTGAAGTTGTCACTGGCACATTCATATCGCTCAACATTCTTTACCAAAAAAAAATGAAAGTGGCAAAACTGTTCTTAGCAAAAAATATATTACTTATTATAAAAACATTATCAATATTACAAAATAACTGATCATATTATACAAAATGAATAGCTTACCTAGTCAGTGAGATGAGAGGTTAACAAAGTATTTCCAAAAACACAAAACTGTTGCACAAACTATGAGCTTAGCAGAATACGTCTGTCATCAACAAAATACCATGAAAGAGTGATAATTACTAGTGAACGCATTTCAAATATGCATCATAATGCACAGACCAAAAAAAAAACCACGTGATTTTCTTTACCAAACATGATTAAGTCCCATAAAAAAAACAATCGCATCATCATTCAATGCATTTGTCTATCTTCTATTATTCGTCATACATTAACACACACTTACAAACGTACATACATATGTATAAAACAGAACTCTGCCACATTTAGAGATGATCTTTCATATGTTCCGTTTTTGCGTTGATCTTGAAGGTCAACTCAAGGTAAATTTAGGCCTTGCAAAAACATACAAAAAATAGGTCATTTTACCGTGGAATGGCTGTATATTTAACCCATAGTATGCAACAACATTGGGTTATTTGATCAGACTATATGCATAAGCCATAAGAGGTCACGTGAAGGTCAAGGTCATACCAATTTCAAGGTTATCCCAAAGTCACCGTTTTATGTTTTTTTTTTTTTTTGCTGTAGTTTCTTTGATAATACATGAGTGTATTTGGAGCCGGAAGTCAGAGTCATCTCATGTTCAAGAACATAGAAAGATCAAAGTCGGTATTTGCATTTTAATGCCGTTGTTTCATTTTGTTTTTTTGGGGGGCACTCATTTTGATGTTAAATATTGCAAGTTCTGTTACTTAGAAGCATGTGAGTCATATGGGCTTTGCCCCTCTATTATTTTATTTTTTTAAAATTATGTTATCAACCCCCGTTTAAAAAAAAAAAAAACTTTCAATTTTTTCCTGCCAATCATAGGATGTTGGTATACATTTTCCTTTACAAACAAACATGTCTTGTTTTGATAGCAGTACTACCTTGTTTCCTTGTTGGAGGACCGGACTGGCGCATTCTATGTTTTTATTCCTGATAGCCTGGTTTTGTACACTCACAGATTATTCAGTGTTTTTTTTTTTTTTTTTTTTTGTTGTTCTTGTGCGCAGGAACATTCCCCATTGACACGACCAAGACTCGCCTGCAGATCCAGGGTCAGAAGATCGATGCCCGATTCACTGATTTGAAGTACCGGGGCATGTCCCATGCCTTCTTTCGCATTCTCCGTGAAGAGGGAGCCCTTGCACTTTATTCTGGGTATGCAGAAACTTAATATTTGTTTCTTTTGTGATAGTAAATGATTACTTTATAATAACTATAATTGATTTGTTTATAAAAACAGTAATTGTTTCCTTTATAATAACAGTAATTTACTGCGATATAATAACGGGAATTATTTCCTTTATAATAATAATAATAATAATACAATTTTATGAAGCCCAGTTCTGCTTTGATGAGTTCGTTTTTAACACTGTCAGGATGGACTGGAGTATTTTGTTTGTGTGTACGGATAAGCTTGTGTGGAGTATCAATGGTCTGTGCGTGGTTTGGACTAACGTTGTTTTGACTGACTATTGTTGCAGGATTGCCCCAGCCCTGTTGCGGCAGGCAACTTATGGCACCATCAAGATTGGCGTTTACCACACCTTGAAACGCACCCTGGTCACCAACCCCAAAGGTGAGTTTGCATAATAATGCGGATGAATTGTGACAAAATTTATTATTATACAAAGTATTGGGGCGAAAGGATGGGGTGGCTCAGACTTGGGAACATATGTGTTGGGTGACTTGGGTTCCATCCTGACTTTAGCACACGAGTTCGTGCATACTGGATCTCAGTAACTACTTACTGCCTTGAGATGCTTGCTATCTGAGCTTGCTCTATTTAAAAGAAATGTATAAAGACAATGCTGAACGTGTTTATGATCAGTCACTGCTCTCTGAGCTTGAAATCTTGCTACAATAAATCTTGCTTTACATTGAATAAACAGTTAAAAGAAATCTATAAAGAAAATGCTTTACATGTTTCAGATGAACCTCTCTCTTAGCTTGAAAGCATGTTGTATTATGCACATCAAGCAGCAAATTGGCACCTTGAGATGCTGGAGTTTAGGTCTTGTGCTTGGTTTGACTCTTTGAGCTGGAATAACACTGTATAATGATAACGATGCATAAGAATGATGAATGGCTTTATGAAAGCCTGGTTACTTTGCTGCTTCAGACGAAAGACTGGCCACTAATGTTGTATGTGGCATTACGGCCGGTGTGGTGTCCAGTTCCATTGCCAACCCCACTGACGTCCTCAAGGTAAGGTCTCAGCTGTTGGTAAAAAAAAAAAAAAGGTAAAGGTAGTCCCATAGCCTTGTGGCCGTAGGGGAGCGTGATGTTGGAGATCACACTTATCTTGGGCCAGCGTAATGAGGGTGATGCCCAACTCTCTCCCTCGCTGCTTTACCTTCCCCACCCTCAAGAGAGTAGGTACTCAATCACAGTTGAGTCAACTGGGGGCGTTGTTGTTTGTTGCTTCACACCTTAGCGGTCACCAATCCAAGTGCTAACCGCACCGGACGGTGCTTCACTTTCGACACAGTAGCGAGTGCTCCAACCACTGCACTATCCGACACCCCTCAGCTGTTGGGAAAACAAAATTAAATAGATGAACAAATGAGGAAATTTTCATAAAATAAACTCGAAAGGTTATTAAAAATAAAAAAAAAGAGGACTCGTTGCGTTGTGGTGTTTTTAATCTTACTTTTTTCCCTGAATAAATGAATAAGTAGAAGTCGTGTGTAATATTGCACTTGAGAAATTGGGAAACAATAACAAACAAAAGAACCGGCAAATAAAAACAATTGTAAAATCACAGTGATTATTATTATTGTTTTTTCAGTGTCGGTGCTCATGGTATTGTAGGAGGAAGAAGAAGAAAGTAGTAAATAAGAGTGCTTGATGTCCCACTTTTAAAAAAGAACATGGATGTTTTTTTAGTGTTGATGCATGTACATTGAAAGCCCAGCAACAGTTGTACATGTGATGAAGAGAAAAAGAAGGCACCATATGATGGTGGTGGTGATGATGAAGATGGCGACCTGTGTGTGAAACAGGTGAGGATGCAGGCCACAGGGTCGCAGTCCAAGTGTGACAACATGCTGTGCTCCTTTGTGAAGATCTACAAGACGGAGGGCGTGTCTGGGCTTTGGAGGGTCAGTAGTCTCTTTTTGTCTGTTTATGGTACCTCAATTTTTGCTATCAACATTTCATGATAAAATTTTGATTGATTCGTGGTATGCCGTTTCAACGCCTGTTCCTTTACATCCCTTGGCAAAACGCCTAATTGCATAGGGTAGATTCTGCATTAGTGCTGTGTAATTCCAGCACATCTTGAGTTATTACTTCCCTTGACTTCATGTGTCATGTGTCGTTTTATGACTTGAACTTTGATTCACAAATGATTTACAAATGCTGTAGTAGTAACATCTACAAGTACAAGGGCTGGCCGCTTGTGCTTGTAAATAAGATCAGGGCCTGCCAGGCATGAATTAGGACAATGAGACGCCTTGGACTAAGCGTGGGACAAAACCAATAGCTTACGCGTTTGAACTAGAAACAACTGTTGTATTGTCTAAGATGAATCATGTGAGGACTTCTCTGTGCGCCAGACACCAGATTTTGACTTCTCATGTGAAATGGTGGTGTGACAGGGTGTGGGACCCACAGCCCAGCGAGCAGCAGTGGTTGCTGGAGTTGAGCTGCCGGCCTACGACGTGTGCAAAATGTACATCGTGCAGTCAGGCGTGCTGGGGGACACCAAGGAGACACACTTTTTGTAAGTATTTCTTTCTTTTTTAGCGTTCTTTTAGAGCACTTTTTTTGCTTCAAGATGCTGGCCAATGCAGGATCTATCTCGGGGAGCCCACACGCTGATTGTTCGTTATTTTCTGTCTTAATGTAGAGATAGCAATAATGGGCCTAGAGCACCAAAAAGCTCAAAGAGTTCTAAAGGAGGCTTTTTACTGCAATTTATGGCTCTTTTTATAAGCTTTTAAAAAGCGCTCCAAAACACTCTGGAAATCCGGCATTTGCTAAATATAATACATATTCGTATATCTTGCGTCTTTGCTTAAAACAAAAAAAAAATTACAACCCTTCTACATTATGGTTGTATAACATTACACATTAATATCTGCTGGAATGATCTTTTGTTTAACAAGATAGTCCCGAGTAAATAACGATAATGAAAAGATACCAACCAGTTTACCAGCATCTGAAAGATCCATTTTCCCCAATTCAATAGGTTTCATTTTTAAAAGAGATTTTGCAATCATGGCATAAGCTGTATTTAAGCCCACTAAGACAACACTATGGTATCCAAGATTTACAATTGTTTGTTCATATGGTACACTCATTTTTTATATATAATAAAAAAAATAATAATAAATTATTACTGCATTGAAAACACATCTAATGATGGCTTCAATGATGGAGATAATTCAATTTCTTTTTCTACAAGTGGTTTTGAGGGTTTCTGTTTCTTTTTTCCTTGGCGGTATTTATATATTATGTACCCACTTGCACCCACTACACCGGCTATACATAAATAATATATGTTATTTGAAGATTGTACTGGTTGTATTGGTTGTATTGGTTCTTCTTTATTTGTTGTTAATGTTTGTTGCATTATTGTTTCTTCTTTTGGTGATTCCTTTTTTCCTAATATGTTTGCTTTTGTTTGTCTGTTCCATCTATGTAACTTGTTAAATTCTGCTAACTTCTTTCCAGCTGCAATTCTTCCTGGGCTCTTTTGTTTAGTGACTGTCACTGGGTTCTGTTGATTCTCTGAATTCTTCACCTCCGTCTCCTTCTCCATCTCTGGATTGGAAGAGTCCATTTTTAATAGCAGAGAAATTTATGTGTTGAAAAGTAATTAGCCCGGCTGAAAATGGGGTCAACAAGCTTCCAAACTTATAATACAAATTTCTTGATGCCTCACTAATCCCATTAACAATAACTGGATCTTTAATCAAATCATCAAATAAATCATTCTCACAATCTAAAGTAACAAAGGTCGACACAGCTTTGGTATATAACTTCACAATCGAACGCCCTAAACTCTTAACCATTAAAGCGCCGAGAACTTTATCATATTTATTATGTAATATAATTATCTCTTCAGGCCTCAGTCTTTGTACTTGTTCAGGTGTTAAGTCAACACCGAGATAATACTTTGATTTTCCGGAAGCTACTAATGCAACCAGCCTGTCTTTTTTCTCGTTGTCAACACCAGTACCTGTGACATTAATAGCTTCTTGCATTAACAAGTCATCACAATTCATTTTAAATACAAATAAAATAAAAAACTAAATTAAAAAATGGCTGGTGCTGCAATGGTGCTTGGTTCTGCTGCTGTAAATGCCTTAGCCTTTTCAGGATCAAATTATTTGTTTTCAAAACTGGACAGTAAAGAAGAATCAAAACGGCATAACTTAGCAATGGAAAAATTACAACAAGATCAGGCTGAATACGAGAAAAACAGACTAATGCAGCTTGATTTTGTTAATAAAAGATTGAAAGAAGAAGGCCATGCTGATAAAACATTCGAAGACGTTGATGAAGCTTTGCACCAATATTATTTATTAACTGGCACGACACTACCTTCATTAAAGCAACCAGTGTTATCTGATTACTACACACCTAACATTGCACCTACAATGTCAGAGACCGGAGAATTAATTTTAATTGTGTTTGGAATAACAGTAGTTTATTACCTCGTTAAACAAAAATATAAATCTAAATAAAATATGACTTCGCGTTTGTCTAGATTATATTATTCTCAATCCGGATATTGGAAAGGGATGACGGCAGTTAATAAACTAGTAGAAAAGACTGGCTTGTCAGCAAACACAGTTAAACAATGGTTATCGAAGCAAGCTGTATGGCAAATTTATCTTCCACCCCCGAAGAAAATAATAAGACCAAAATTTGAAAACTCCAGACCAAATGACACGCATCAAATAGATTTGTTATATCTTCCTCATGACAAAATATATAGAAAGAAATACAGGTATGCCCTTACTGTTATTGATATAGCTACCAGGTTTAAAGACGCTCATGCTCTTAGGACTAAAAATTCTGCTGAGGTCGCTCAAGCCTTAAATGCAATTTATTCAAGAGGGCCTCTAAGGTTCCCTAGACTTATTCAATGCGATGAAGGGTCTGAATTCAAAGGAGCTGTTAACCAGCTTTTGTTAAAACATAATGTAACTGTTAGAAGAGGAGTTGTTGGATTGCACAGATCACAAGGCATTGTAGAAAACTTTAATCGGCAACTGGCAGAAAGATTATTCACTTATCAGTATTCAAAGGAACTCTTTACTGAAACCACTAATACAGAATGGGTTGTTAGGCTGCCTCGAGTTTTAAGGGAAATGAATTCAGAACCAACCAGAGTTACAGGATTAAAACCAGTTGAGGCTATTAAAAAGAAACAGATTGTTGTTACCGTTTCAAAGCCTGGTCAGCCGGATCTAACTTTGATGAACAAAACTGTTAGATACCTTTATCAGCCTGGAGAAGTTGCTAATGACACTAGAAGACGAGCTACCGACCCAATTTGGTCATTAAGCGTTTATGAAGTTGACAGAGCATTATCTACTGATCCGCCCGTATATTATTTAAGACCGAGAAGCGATCGTAGAACACCACAAAGAAACTTTGTAAAAGAAGAACTTCAGATTGTTCCACCAGACACAGAGCCATTAAGATTTCCTAATTAAGAAAATAAAAAAGACTAAAAATGACGGACACAGAAAGGTTCTGTAAGGAAATGGAAATGTTTTATGATTCTCCCCACTTTCATATGTTAAAAGATGAACGCTGGAAAATCTTTTTTGAATGCAGACTATATGATCCAGATATTTATAATGATTTTTCTGACCCCTTCACTGGACAATATGAAATAAATGAAGATTACAAAGTTAAATGCAAAAGTGACTTCTCAATAGTCTTTCATAAACTTACAAAAGAAGAAGAATACAACAAAAGTGGCTTGTACCCAAAATCATATTACTTTAAATATTTTTGGTTACATTTTATTAAACAAGTTCGCCATCTAAATCCTCATGTAGTCAAACAAACTGTTTGTGATTGTGGACCCGACTGCGAATGTGATCATGACTGTGAGTATGATTGTTATTGTTTTTGTGAATGTGATGGCTTTTCATATTAAAGTTAGGGTTAGTTTGTTTGTTTTTTTGTTTTGTTTTTTTTAATTCAATTTATTCAGTTTAAAGTTGTTTTAAAAAACTATTTAAAGTTTTGTTATCAGTATAAAAATGACGGACACAAAAAGTCTTTCACAATCTCCTTTGTTTAAAGACATATTTCAAACAATACAACTTCAAATTCTTGACAGTCAAAATGTTATTAAATCTGTTTATAATAATTACGAATTTGTACTCAACAATTTTACTTTCAAATCTCCAGTTAAAATACGAATCCACGCGCAGATAACTTTTATTAAACCAGGCAGTATTGATGAAACGATGACTGTGTGGATTTCTTCAAGTCAAATTGAAGTGTTAAAATCTTCAGACCTAGACAATGCTTATAACAACATCTTGATCAATCAGTTACAAGACAGCATTGAGCGTGCAACTTTGAAAGGGTCCGGGTGGGCCGAAGGAACTCTAGAATCATTAGAACTGAACATTGCAAAGTATAATCCAATCAAAGGAAAATCTTATATCCCTCTTCCCAAAGAAATTCTTGACAAAAAGGCTGTATTGAATATTAAGAACACTGACGACAAATGTTTTGTGTGGTGTGTTCTGGCTAAACTATATCCTATTCAGTCGAAACAACATCCCGAAAGGGTGGCGCTATACAAAGATAAAGTAACGAACTTAAATCTCAAAGACATTAATTTCCCTGTTAGCCTTGACGCCATTGACAAATTTGAATCCCAGAACTCTCCTATAACAGTCAATGTATATGTTTGGGACCCTGAATCAAAACTTATGCCTTTACGAATCTCTCCTAATGCCCCATCGTTTTCAGACCTCAATCACCACGTCGATCTTTTACTAATAACAGACCCGCAAGATCCTAGCATGCAACATTATACTCTGATACGAAACATATCTAGATTATTAGGACACACTTCAAAACATCATGGCAAACAATATTTGTGCAGACGCTGTTTAACTAGAGTCTCTAATCTCCAAGTGGCTGACAAGCACAGTAAAATTTGCAAAAGTATGACAGACATCCAAACCCGTCTTGTGTTACCAAAGCCGGGTTCTCAAGTATATTTTAAAAACATCAACAAACAATTCAAGCAGCCTTATATAGTTTATGCCGACTTCGAATCATTGATTTTAAAATACCAAGGTCCACAAGGATTTTGTACGCCTAATTCATTCCTTACACACCTTCACGAAGTCTGCAGTTTCGGGTATGTAGTTGTTAGAGCCGACGGACAACATACAGAGCCGGTAATTTACAGAGGGTCAGACGCAGCTAGGAAGTTCTTAGATGAGATGAACAAAATATACAAATTGTGTTTATTGCAGCTAGATAATCCGGTGCCCATGATATTTACTGAATCTGACTCCAATAATTTTAAAGCAGCTACACATTGCCACATTTGTAATAAAGAGTTTGACCCGAAGGACGCAAAGACCCAAAGAGTGAGAGATCATTGTCACATAACAGGGGCATTTAGAGGTGCAGCTCATCAGAAATGCAACTTAGACTATGGAATCAAACATTTCTCTCTCCCTATTTTCATTCACAATCTTCGAAATTACGACTCCCATTTAATCATGCAGGCAGTGACGAAAGCATACAAAGTGTCATGTATTGCCGAGACAGAAGAAAAATATAAAACTTTCACTCTGAATAAATTAAAGTTTTACGACAGCTTTCAACATTTGTCTTCCAGTTTAGAAACACTAGCTAAGAACTTACCCAGCTATCCTATCACTAGCAAATATTTTCCAGACGTTACACTAATTCGGAAAGGCGTGTATCCTTATGAATACATGGATTCTTGGGAAGTGTTTGAAGAACTAGAATTGCCACCTAAAGAGAACTTCTATTCTTCACTCAATAAAAGTTTCATAAGTGATATCGATTACCAACATGCACACAACGTCTGGAATGCACTCGGATGTAAAAACCTTGGTGACTACCACGACATATATTTAAAAGCTGACGTCTGTTTGTTGGCTGATGTGTTTGAAAAATACAGAGAAACGAGTTTACATCATTACTCCCTCGACCCTTCTCATTATATTTCTTCACCAGGAATGAGTTGGGATGCTTTCTTAAAACTTAGTGGTTCTAAAATCGATCTCATAACTGACCAGGTAATGATGACAATGATTGAGTCGGGCATTCGTGGAGGAATAAGCGTGGCAGTTCATAATTATTGCAAAGCCAACAATAAATACCTGAAGCACTATGACCCCTCGCAGAAATCTAATTATATAATGTACTTTGACGCCAACAATTTATACGGTTGGGCAATGAGTGAGCTTTTACCGGTTTCAGATTTCAAATTACTTGTTAATCCAAACCCCGCAAACTTTACTTGGTTAAACAGTATTTTAAATCACCCTAAAGATCATACTATAGGGTTTATTGTCGAAGTTGACCTAGAGTATCCCAATGCTTTACACGACCTACATAATGATTACCCATTAGCACCAGAAAGATTGCATGGTACAGACAAGCAACTTAAACTTATTCCCAACCTCTATAATAAATCTAATTACGTCTGCCACTACAGAAACCTGCAGTTCTACATCAGACACGGCATGAAGTGCACAGCGATTCATAAGCTTTTATTCTTTAAACAAACGAACGTCTTGGCCGGGTACATCAATAAAAACACAGAGCTCAGAAAACAAGCGCAATCTACGTTTGAAAAAGATTTCTTTAAGCTGCTGAATAACAGCTGTTTTGGTAAAACTATGGAGAACCCATACAAGCGAAAAGACGTCAGGCTAATTACATCACCCAATCAAGCGATTAAATTAACATCTAAACCTCAATACCTTGGTTACAAAGAGTTTCATGACTCCCTGTATGCAGTTACCATGAAAACCACGCAAGTTAATCTAGACAAACCAGTGTTTATGGGGATGACTATTCTTGACCTTTCTAAATTATTAATGTTCGAATTTTACTACGATTACTTTAAACCTAAATACCCGGAGGCCAGAGTTTTATACACAGACACAGACTCCCTTATACTAGACATCCCTACTGAAGACATTTATAAAGACTTAGAATCGGAACTACAACATTACGATACTAGTGACTACCCTGAAACTCACCCTTTGTACAGCAAAGCAAACCAAAAGAAAATAGGTTTGATGAAAGATGAAATGAACGGGAAACTTATTAAAGAATACGCAGGACTGCGATCTAAGCAGTACAGTATTAAACACGAATCGGGGGAATCTTCAAAAGCAAAAGGCACTCAAAAAGCTGCAATAAAAAACAGAGATATCAGACACGAAAACTACCTGGAAGCCTTAGATGGAAAAGAAGTTAAAAGATACCCTAACACAACTATAAAGTCTAAAAACCATATAGTGTCCACTGCTGTGACGACCAAAAAAACATTATGCGCTAATGACACAAAGAGAATAAGAGTAACTAAGGAGTTCGCATACGCTCTAGGCCACTATAAATTACAGGTAGAAACAGCGACTGCGACTACGACTACGACTGCGACTATGAGTAAGGAGGAGGGCCCGTAAGGTTTGAATAAATGTTAACTGTATTTATTCTGAAGCGCCGAGCTTTTTCTTCAAAGCATCTAGCTGCTCTTTCCGTCCCAGTAGTCTCCCTTCTTCTATTAATTTTTTTTTAATTTCTTCAACATTATCAGGTGCAGACCTAGATTTAGATTGTATGTCGTGCTTCAACTTTTTATATTCTTCAAAATCTCGCTGGATAATTACAAACTCTTGGTCCTGAATCTGAGTATCTTCTAGAGCTTTTGAAATTATTAAGTTCATGCTAGTAAGTTTAGCTATCGCAAGGCTAGAAATGAGGTCGTGTTTTTCTAGTTTCTTAGATACTTTAGTATTAATAACGCCAAGTAGAACTGACATCACTGAAGATAATCCGGCAGCCACTCCTAATCCAATACTAATTGGTATACCGATTCCAGTCACCAATAATCCCACGCTGACCGCAGCTTCCGCTGCATTAATAACATTTAGACCAGTAGACACGTAATTTATTCCGCTATAAGCGCCGGAATACCTTCGTCTGCATCTAGAGTACTTTTGGATATCTGATTCAATTTGAGTCCTAACTTTTCTTATTTCTTCCAGCCTGAACGTTTGAACATTATTTAAGTCTAACGTTGGAGCACTGGGCTGTACAATTGGTTGTTCATCCACTACTGCTTCTACTATAGCAGGATACAATTTTGTCGTCATATTTTTAGTGTGAAAAAAAAGGGTTAACAATAATTAACTTGATTTTAGTTTATTAGCAAAATATTCTATTTGACTATCAGAAAATATCTGATCGCTGAAATAAAATGCTAACAGATCTACGTTGTCTAGGCTAATTTGCGCTATTCTGTCAATAGGATTTGGAACAGGGACAAAAGTTATCTTGGGTGATGAAGTAAATACGGAAAACTGATTTTCATTTTCTCTTTTCTTCATAAATACTGTAACTCGTCTGGGATCCTCATCTAAATCAACCCAACTTAGGGACACTTGCGGAATTACATTAAAATTTCTCTGCGTAGGCCTGTGTGCAATTATGTCCAGTACTATCATAGCTGTGCTACCTATCTGTAAAGGAGGCTGCAGAATAACTCTAACATTTTTCCCTGCGGTTTCACGCTTATGTAAAACATAGTTGCTTTTTTTGTAGGCTTTGACTTCTATGGTTTCCCGGTTGTTTTCATCCGGCACAAGACTAACTAACATAGGCCCGGCGTTAATAATTTTCTTAAATTTATTGTCTGGTCCCATAAAAGTGTAAGGGCTTTTGCACTTGAATTTAATAAGCCAATCTAATTCTGTGTCTATAGGTGTTAAAGACCAGTATTTTCTCGTTTAGTAATAGCATACTTAAAATCGGGATCTACTTTACCGGCATTAAAATCCTTTAGCTGATCGATAGATGGTTTTTCTTGCGGTACTGACGGCGGCACTTGCGGCACTTCAGGCACTACAGGCACTAGCGCTCGTTTATAATATCCATTTTGTGTAAATTCGAAACCGTAAATAGACCCAACAATAGCATTCGCATCAAAGTCAATTGTGTCTGCCAAGTCTTTCAATTCAATGGTAGGACAGGTTACTGGAATTTGGGGGCCGATTGACATTGTATTTTAAAATTAAACTTTATTTTATCTCAAGAATAATTGTAAGATCTTCAAAGTCTACAATTTCGTTGTTTTGGTTAGTTATTTTGAAGCAGAAACTAGTATGATAGTCCTGACTTAAGTGGCGTTTTTGAGGTAGAAATTTCAGTGAAACTGGATCGCAGTAAGATTCTCTCTGAGTTGAGATTATCCTTAGCAATGTACTAGGAGTTCCGTTTACTAAGTTTTCCGATGTCTTCAGTTGATGGAGGTACACAAACAATCTATTATTAATTAACAAATTCATAGGGTTTGATCCAATAAATCTTATAGAACTGCCGACAGTGCTGGAGCTGTCAGATAAAGATAATTCATTGCCACGGAAACCTAATATTTCTGCCAGCTTTGGCGCAAGTGTAACGCTGGTAATGTCTTTATGCAGGGTTTTATGGAAAGTTAAAGTTACTATCAAGTTTGCAGGGTTCATTTTTGCTTCAATCGAATGAGGTTTAAACAATTCTTCAGTAAGTCTGCAGAAGTCATAATAGCCGGCATGAATAAAGTGCCTTTTTTTATTAATCATTATCCAGTTGTTGTTTAGTTCATGACTAATATTTAACCATTTAACCGTGTAGAATATTTCGTGAAGGATTACGTTAAGGTCCCTGTTTTTGTTGTCAATAGGATGCTGAAGTTCAATGGGCACACCTGATTTTACAGATTCGAAAGTTACAAACATATTTTTTTTAATATAATAAAAATGTACGCGCCTTATAAATATAACAAAGCTGCAAAGTATACTACAGGGCCTTATTATTACGAAAAAGCAGTCGACCTAACCAAGCTGACAATAGCTGTGGCAGCCAACGTCCATTTCGAAACTATCCCCCATAATATTTTTGATCATTACCTCAACCCAGACATTACGAGCGACTTTTTAGCTAACCAATGGCTAAACAACGGGGTATGCAGTTCTTTCAGAATCAAATTAATTTTGCCGTGTCATGCGCTACAACTGGTTGCGGAGTTTCTTACGTTCATCACCTTAATCACCCAGATCCCATGTTGAAGTCTATTTATCTGTTCCATTTGTATTATCAAGTGAGGCGGGTGTTGTCTGAACTTCAGGCTCCGTTACCTACTGACAAAAACTTTAATCCCTTTAACAATGGCTTTGACAAGAAAGCGTATCAAAGGTTGTGCAATGAATTCGGAATTGATACTAAAACAGACTTCAGACAAAAACTAGACCTCAATCACGGAATGGGAACTTTATTTAGATACGCTGTAGGTAATTTATACACGGGGCCTTACGTACCTGGATTTACATCATTTAACCACAACAGCCAGGTTGCCTTTACTGTATATCAGACAAAAACAAAGTACAGCATACAGCACTTTTATATTAGACACATCAAACGGATTTACCCAAAGTGGGGTGGAAAGGCTGAATGAATCTATTCGTACGTATGCGTGGTGCATTCTGGGGTCTCAAGCAGGAAACACGAAGTAATATCATTGGGGAAGGAACTAGCTTCGATGCACAAAAGCAGTTTCTAGCCAACATTGAAGATTCTATTAATTCGGCAGTAGATTTGCCCGCGAGTATTAAAAGATATCAGGACACTTTAAAGTATGCTAGATCGAAAGTAGATTACGTAATAGGTTTAGGATTGTATATGTTGCCTTCAGACCTTCAGCTTAGGATAGGAACTATATCAAACTACAACAACAATATAGTGATTGCAGACCCTCAGTTTCATATAGGCTACAATCCTACAATAAACACTTTGAATACAGTGAATACAGTGAATACAGCAAATACGGTATTTACTGCTAGGCCTAATAATGAACCTTTAAGTTCGCCACCACTTCCAAGCCTACCAAGCCTACCAAGCTTGCCGGAACTGCAAATGCCGGTAATTGATCATGGGGTTTCACGTCTAGCGCTTACAGGGGGTTTATTGTTTGCTGGGTTAATTGGGATTTACTATTTTAAGTAACCAGAGTAATATTATTATAAACAAAGACCACAGATGCTCAGACGCCCAAACCACAACTTTAGAAGCAGTATTAAATATCCATGAAAATACAGAACCTAATATTCCTGGAAGTGCGTCTACAAGTTTGTCACCTAAGCGTTTCAATAAGTTAGCTATGCTTTGTAACGTCTTTTTAATCCAGTCTTTAACCGGACTACCGCCAGGTCCACCAGGTACGCCAGGTCCACCGGCACTGATGCCTACGGTTCTAGTCAGTGCTAAGACTAGTGTGCTTATTGTCATCCCAACAGCTGTAAGAATGCTAAATATTTTAACACCTTGCTCTCTGAACAGTGTTTGAATTCTTTCTGCAAGTGTAGTGTCTTCGTGTAAAATTTTATGCACCGTTTCTTTTATTCTGGCGAAATTAGTTATTAATTTTTCTCTGTTTATGGATAAGGCTTCTAGCCTTGCCGCGCGTTCTGTGTAAAGGTCTGCGAGCCTTTTTTGAATCAACTGTTTTACCTCAATGCTTAAGTTCGCGTCATCAGCTTCTGCTAGTTTATTTTTTTGTTTTTCTATATGTTTGTCGAGCTCACCGAGCTTGGCCAAATTCATCATTGTCTCCCCTCTCACAGATTGTAAAGCTTTATCTAAGCCCTGAAGTTCACGCAGTGGCAATAATGGCGTGTCATTGATAGTTTCCATAACCTGATCAATATTGGTGTCCTCATTTGTTTGTAAGGTTGTTAACTCTTTATTTACTTCTAATGCAGAACTAGTTAAGTTAGTTAAGTCTTGTAGTTCTATTTCTGAACTTAACGATGCATCTATTCGTTGAAGTGAAGCTACTGCTTGGCGATGCAACGCTGGCACTCTATTATCGGAAAGCCCCAATGATCGTATTACAGTCACTGGGAGTTTAGTTTTCAAAGTAGACCACGCATAAAATTTATCAGGATTCTTTAACATAGTTAACTGTACTCTCACTTTTTTACCGGATACACTAGTGTTTATAAACAAGTGATTATTTTTGTCTAGTTCGAAGTCGCTGGGACTAACATAATCAGGTAACTCGCGCCCGATGTAATTGTAAAATTTATTGATTTTTCTGGCTTTTTGGGTTTCAGTTACTTGACGTAATTCTTCTCCTATACTTAGCCTTGTTTGGCTCATGTCGTCTCCTACCATAGAAAGAAGTCTGCTGGTTGTGTCAACGTTGAGGTCTTCATTAGGCTCATTTGGTTTAAACACTTCATCAAGAGCTTCACCACCTGTTGCCATTTTTAAATATAATTTTTTTTATCGCATTAAAAATGCAAAGCTACGGAAACTTGTTAGACCCTACACGTCGATTGAGGACACCTTTAGGCATCAAAGGTGAGAAAAGCACAATAATTATTACAAACAATCCAAGAAGCATAGAGCCTAATCAGCTACTAACCATAAGATTTCCAAATTTAGGTCCTGATGATGTAATAGTTCCGGGCAGTCCTAAATTGGGATTTAAAATTAGTCTGAATTCTGACGATGATTCTAACAGAACCGTAGTCAACAATCTAGGCAGAGCTATAATTAAAAGAATGGTTATTAAACTTGATGGGCGAGAAATCCAAAGTATCGATGACGCCGGTGTTTTGTTTTGTTACACAGATCTGTGGCTGAGTAAATATGAAAGGGAAGATTTAGTTGGTCAGGGGATTCAAGCCGCCAATGTGGCAAAACTTCGAATCAAAGCTGGCGATGCTGTCGCTTCTAACAAAGGTGAAAATGCATTAGCTGCTGTATACAAAAACAGGTTTTATTTTCCACTTGATTTTGAACTGCTACACAGTCATCTGCCATTTCATCAAGGTTCATTTAACGACAGGCTTTCTTACGAAATTATTTTCAATGATTATTCTCAAGTAGTAATTAGCTCTGACAATGATGCTAGGTATACAATTACAGACATCACGCTTGAATACGAAGTGGTCACTCACGCTGAACTCAGTAGGATGATCAGGGGCCAATATGACAAACTAGCAATTTATTATGATAGGATCGTTCGCTACAGACAATTTATTAGATGCACTATGGACCATCAACATAAATTCACCTGCTCGAAGTTTTAAAGGTGTACTGTTGTTGTTTGTGAAAGAATCTAATTACAATCGTGACAGCGAGAATTTTATCAATCCTAATATTTCAAAAGTGTCTGTCGTGATTGAAGGTAAGCCTAATCAATTATTCGCTAATGGAATGATGGGATTTCAACAGTTTGATGAGATTAGGAAAATCTTGGGTGGAGGTAGATTACGGACTGACACTGTGGATTTGATTTCTAAGGATCTTCATTTGCATGACACACGACTGCAAGATTATCTGGTGAATAAATTTGCGTTGTGGTTAGACTTTCGAACCATACCCACCAACGAACTTCATGGATCTGGAAGAAGAATTGAAAACGGAACAGATGGTATAACAATTGAATTGCATAGGGAAGCAAGTGCTAGGTCAGAATCAGTTACAGTATACATGTATATAATTATGGATGCTCAGCTAAACATTGAAAATGGAAGATTAAAAGATTTAGTATATTAAAAAATGCCCTCTTTGTTACCTCGTGATCCTCATTGTGGAATGATCGTTGGCATGACATCATGCGGAAAGACTGTCTTTGTTCTGGATTTGTTAGAAAAATATTACGCAGGCCACTTTGATTATATAATAATTTTTTGCCCAACTATTCAATATAATAAAACGTACTTAGAAAGGTCATTTATATGGACAGATGACAATATCTTTGTTGTAAATCCCAATGGCAAGCTCAATGAACATTTAACGTATTTTTATAACCTGTTTGAGAATGAGGGTAATACGTTATTCTTAATCGATGATTGCAGTGCAGAAAAAGATATTGTATTAAAACGGAACATATTGAGCAAGCTGGCTTTCAGTGGACGCCATGTGAAAATTAGTGTCTGGTTAATCACGCAGAAATTTAATTCAATATTAAAGGATTTTAGAGAACAAGTAAAATTCGTGTGCCTGTTTTATTGCAAAGATCGAGACAGCTTTGATAACTGTTTAAAAGAAAATGACGTAATTGAATCAAAAGAGGAAAGAACTAAATTAAAAGAACAGCTAAAAAAAAGGCAAGCACTTAAAATTATTATTAAAAACTGACCAACCAACTGGCTATAAAATACTTATGTAAGTAAGTAAGTTCTTTTATAATTTAATTATTGTAAGTTATAAGTTTTTTTTTTAAAAGTCGACTTAATTAAGTTAGATGTAAGTAAGTAAGTTCTTTTATAATTTAATTATTGTAAGTTATAAGTTTTTTTAAAAGTCGACTTAATTAAGTTAGATGTAAGTCACTAAGTCAAAAAAAAAAAGGTTGAAGGTAAGTAATAGTGGTGATGATTATAGTTCATTTATCTTAATGGCACTGTGTCTGGTGGAACAATCTGAAGTTCTTCTTTTACAAAGTTTCTTTGTGGTGTTCTACGATCGCTTCTGGGTCTTAAATAATATACAGGCGGATCAGTAGATAATGCTCTGTCAACTTCATAAACGCTTAATGACCAAATTGGGTCTGTAGCTCGCCTTCTAGTGTCATTAGCAACTTCTCCAGGCTGATAAAGGTATCTAACAGTTTTGTTCATCAAAGTTAGATCCGGCTGACCAGGCTTTGAAACGGTAACAACAATCTGTTTCTTTTTAATAGCCTCAACTGGTTTTAATCCTGTAACTCTGGTTGGTTCTGAATTCATTTCCCTTAAAACTTGAGGCAGCCTAACAACCCATTCTGTATTAGTGGTTTCAGTAAAGAGTTCCTTTGAATACTGATAAGTGAATAATCTTTCTGCCAGTTGCCGATTAAAGTTTTCTACAATACCCTGTGATCTGTGCAATCCAACAACTCCTCTTCTAACAGTTACATTATGTTTTAACAAAAGCTGGTTAACAGCTCCTTTGAATTCAGACCCTTCATCGCATTGAATAAGTCTAGGGAACCTTAGAGGCCCTCTTGAATAAATCGCATTTAAGGCTTGAGCGACCTCAGCTGAATTTTTAGTCCTAAGAGCATGAGCGTCCTTAAACCAGGTAGCTATATCAATAACAGTAAGGGCATACCTGTATTTCTTTCTATATATTTTGTCATGGGGAAGATATAACAAATCTATTTGATGCGTGTCATTTGGTCTGGAGTTTTCAAATTTTGGTCTTATTATTTTCTTCGGGGGTGGAAGATAGATTTGCCATACAGCTTGCTTCGATAACCATTGTTTAACTGTGTTTGCTGACAAGCCAGTCTTTTCTACTAGTTTATTAACTGCCGTCATCCCTTTCCAATATCCAGATTGAGAATAATATAATCTAGACAAACGCGAAGTCATATTTTATTTAGATTTATATTTTTTTTTAACGAGGTAATAAACTACTGTTATTCCAAACACAATTAAAATTAATTCTCCGGTCTCTGACATTGTAGGTGCAATGTTAGGTGTGTAGTAATCGGATAACACTGGTTGCTTTAATGAAGGTAGTGTCGTGCCAGTTAATAAATAATATTGGTGCAAAGCTTCATCAACGTCTTCGAATGTTTTATCAGCATGGCCTTCTTCTTTCAATCTTTTATTAACAAAATCAAGCTGCATTAGTCTGTTTTTCTCGTATTCAGCCTGATCTTGTTGTAATTTTTCCATTGCTAAGTTATGCCGTTTTGATTCTTCTTTACTGTCCAGTTTTGAAAACAAATAATTTGATCCTGAAAAGGCTAAGGCATTTACAGCAGCAGA
>JBAHVR010000250.1:45000-75000 GCA_036898135.1 Oncomelania hupensis | reverse complement strand
GCTGGAATGTGTTTGTTAATGTCTAACATGACATCTTAGTAGTAGGAATAGCTGGAATGTGTGAGCTAATGTCTGACGTGTTTTGTTGGTTGGTTGGTACGGACTTAACGATACCTCAGTAATTTTGGTAGTAGTTTTTGTAGGTGTGAACATTTAGGTTTAAAGTCTACACCCACCATTGGCGATATGGCAGACGGGGATATAACCATCCCAGGGAAAGAGGGGTAGGGGCCTGAATCAACACTGAACCACCAGAGCAATCATACTGCTAAAATTGACAGTGAAAATGGCCACTTTTTATATCGCCCACCACGGGATTCGAACCTGGGTCATCGGTGAGCTACGGCGGTGGGACACTGGCAGGTGGTCAATACTCACAGGTACATACATGTAGTCAGTCAGGGGACACAACTCTGTCTAGCAGTGCATGCTGTGATAACTTGGATGGAATGAATAGATATAAGTCGTTAATAAATAAATAAATACATAAATTAATGAATGAATTTATTAATTAATTAAGCTGTCACAAAAAGACACATTTCATCGTGCCTGCCTTCCTCAGAGTCTCTAAACTCAGCAAGAATTCACCACAGAAAATGGCTGCAGTGTGGGGAGGAATGCGTGTATGTAACACAGTGGTATGTCTATGTACAGGCTATCACTGACACACAATGGGAGACTGTGCAAGGAACATCAGGCAAATTCTACATTGCTACTCACTCACAAAATTAACAAAGAAGTGTCAATGGCATTGTGGAATGGTACAAAGCATAAACAAAAACTTCCTACAGACACATAAAACAACAC
Source organism: Oncomelania hupensis (assembly GCA_036898135.1). Classification (NCBI taxonomy): domain Eukaryota; kingdom Metazoa; phylum Mollusca; class Gastropoda; order Littorinimorpha; family Pomatiopsidae; genus Oncomelania; species Oncomelania hupensis. Next base: position 74,193 of record JBAHVR010000250.1, on the reverse strand, counting down.
ACAAATATGTAACTACGTTAATGACAAAGTCCATGTCTTAACCACCAGAATGTTATGTACAAATAAATATAAATTAATTAGTAAATAAATTCATCAATAAATTTAAAAAAGAAAAAAAGCAATGTGATACTGAATAAAAGCAAATTATAAGCTACGTTTGTCTGTATTGAATTAACAACAATCCAACTATAATAAAGGGTGATACTAAAATACAGTGTGACACTGTATAAAGGCAAATTGGGAACAATGAGGGTGATATTGAAAACAACGTCATAATGTATACGTAATACTATAAAAGTAAACTGGAAACAATGAGGGTGATATTCAAAACAACGTCATAATGTATACGTAATAATATAAAGGCAAATTGGGAACAATGAGGGTGATATTGAAAACAACGTCATAATGTATACGTAATAATATAAAGGCGAATTGGGAACAATGAGGGTGATATTCAAAACAACGTCATAATGTATACGTAATAATATAAAGGCAAATTGGGAACAATGAGGGTGATATTGAAAACAACGTCATAATGTATACGTAATACTATAAAAGTAAACTGGAAACAATGAGGGTGATATTCAAAACAACGTCATAATGTATACGTAATAATATAAAGGCAAATTGGGAACAATGAGGGTGATATTCAAAACAACGTCATAATGTATACCTAATAATATAAAGGCAAATCAATTAGGGTGGCGCTCACGTGAATGGTGGTTGCATAAAGACAAATGCTAAAACAGACCTGCCTACCCCAAATGTATGCTTTCATGGAAAAACATGACAAAAATCAGGGACACAACCTAAACAAGTGCAGCCATGGGTACATTCATCTCAAAGACTTAAAAATGTATTTGCTGCACTGAATAAACAAAACATTAAACAATGGAACGACAATAAAAGGCTAATTGTAAGAACTAGTACCATATTAAAAATGCGATACTGAATAACTGGGAATTCTAGCCAATGACTGAGGTGTTGGAAGACAAATGTAATATTGTATAACGGAAAGTAACTGATGAGGCTGATAATCAAAGTCAATGTGAAACTGTATAACCACTGTCACACCGCACGCCCCCAGCCCCCTCAATCCTTAGCTGCTCTCCTCCTCCCCTTCCCACCCCATCCCTCGTCTTTTATATTTTACTTGTAAACATTCTTTTTCATGTTCGTAGGATATAATGCCTTAGTTTATTAGTGCGTTTCACTTCTTGTATTTTATGTTAACGGTAAATATGTGGAAACTGCGCTTTGAACTGATGCAATTAGGAAAAAGCGCCTTATAAATACCATAGCTTCTTCTTCTTCTTCTTCTTCTTCTTCTTCTTCTTCTTCTTATTATTATTATTATTATTATTATTATTATTATTATTATTATTATTATTATTATTATTATTATAAAATGCAAGTGCTACAGAATAAATTATGTCTCAACACACTCTCTGTGACAGAATAAATCATGTCTCAACACACTCTCTGTGACAGAATAAATCATGTCTCAACACACTCTCTTTGACAGAATAAATCATGTCTCCACACCCTCTCTGTGACAGAATAAATCATGTCTCAACACACTCTCTGTGACAGAATAAATCATGTCTCAACACACTCTCTGTGACAGAACATACAATGAAACAAACTTAAAAAAATAAAATTCTTAACAATTGTGCCATGGCATGACAAAACAGAAGTACACAGACTCTAAATTTAAGAAAACTGACATTTTGTGTTTTGATAACAGTTGCCTTTTTATGTTTGTTGACTTGATTTTGACAGTATGGAGATATAAAAATATCATTTTGTACAAAAAATGGACTAGTTTTGTTTTGCCATCACAAGGCAGAATTAATGTCACTGCACAGTCATAAATCAATGTGATACTGAACGAAAGGCACGTGGTAAACAATCAATATTACGTGAGCTCTCGGTAAACGAAGTAAATGAAATTGTACAAAAATAAACAATAAATATGGCCGGTTACATAGAAAATGGCAAGTACAGTCACATAGACACCTGAAACTGTCCGCGGTATAACACCAGCGCTGATCCCACATTCCACACTGCAATCAGAAGCACCAGGTTCACTTCAGAAAGGTGACTGGCAGAGCGGTGATCTGAAAGCAAAAACCAAACACACACAATGATGAATGAACAGATATTAGACCATAGATGACCACTGATTCTTGAAATGAACTGAAAGAAAACTAGTTTGCCATGATTCTATCTCGGTACACACAGGCCCTGAATTCCTTCTATAATATCACTTTTGTTTTGCTGCTGATGGGGGTCATGCAGAGTATCAAAAACAACAACAAACATTCAATTTCTCCAGTCACTGTGCAGAAGAATGTGGTCAGAGAATTACAAATAAAAATATATTACGCATTGATTTCTTCTACTGAAGTCGTATATGGTTAAAGAATTTACAAAAAATTATAATGCCTATTTCCTCTGGTCACATACATGTATTGCTGAAGAAGGGGGTCAGAGGTCTCTGAATGTTACAAGTAGACTATAGGCCTACAGCAGATGATTTTGCTCTTCTTTCACATAGATCTACCAAATAAAGGCATTGGTCATTATACTTGTCTGTGATTACTGAGCCTCTACATTTCTCCTTAACTGATGTACATTTTGTTTCTATTCATTTGGTTTTGGTTCAAATTATTGTAAAGAATGGACTGGGTGTGAAATGGCTGCCATAGTGATGTGAATAGTGTAAGGGAAGCAACCCAATCTTGTAGTATTCATATGACTGCAAGCGGTAGGCTCCCTTGTGTAAACCACTCTCAACACTACAGACAAATAAACCACAAAATAAACCAAAGATTCCATTAAAAACAACCTGGCTGTAACGATAATTCAGCTCGAACAGCGGAAACACAGGGTCTGGCACTTTGGAGGCAATAGTTCCCTTCACTTGACCGTCAACATGCAGCAGCAGGTCCCTGTTCTCGTTCAAGCTGACGCCCACACGGCTCCCTACTTTCAAGATATCAAGCTTTTCGCCCAGTTCTGACTTGACCTGTTAAGAAACAATACGTCTTTACGAGAGTTGAAGTTGACTGAGACAACCTCTGCTCCAATCTTGAAAGCCATTAATTAATTTTCAAGAACTGAAGTTCTTTTAACATTTTGCTGCCAGCCAGCAACCTTGTGATTTTGTCTCCAACATACAGAAATAATTTCTCAACACCAGACACAATGTTCTACACAGTGGTGCAATAAACTGATGGATTTTCAACAAGGTCATCTCATTTTCACAAAAGACTATTATAATATGGGGTGTTTGGTTTCACTGATGAGTTGTTTATATAGCACAATGGCCATATGCAGCTAGGGCTGGCTTAACAACAATGAAACCACAGGCACAGAACTGGTCATGTGTATCCTTAACACTTGGAGGATTGCATCCAACTGGGATTGTGTCCTATATGTTGTTACTATTCCATACTCCTTTGTGGTTTGTACCCATCTGTGGAACAGTGGCTGTGTGTATATACCCTTTTCAATACAAACTGAATATTTCACACAAGTACTTCTTAGATATGATTACCTTAGTTCACACCATTCTATCGATACCCTAGTTCATACCATTCTCCCTATATATGCATACCCTAGTTCATACCATTCTCCCTATATATGCTTACCCTAGTTCATACCATTCTCCCTATATATGCTTACCGTAGTTTCATATAATTCTACCTATGGTTACTCTATTTCATACTATTCTACCTATATATGTTACTCTATTTCATACTATTCTACCTATATATGTTTCTCTATTTCATACTATTCTACCTATATATGCTTACTTTATAGTGCATACTATTCTCTCTATATAATTATAAATGGATACATTCATTTGTAATGTGCCTGTTAATGACGTCAACGTTGATACTCCAAGGATGCCAATGTAACAGCTAAAAACAAAGCAGCGCAGCAAGCGAGTGTGTCAGACCTACAATACACACAGCTTTATATATATAATCCTAGTTTATACCATCCTCCTCATCATCCTCATCATCATCCTCCTCATCATCCTCATCATCATCATCATCATCATCATCATCATCATCATCATCATCATCATCATCATCAACAGGTTGGTCAGTTTGTCTTTCTTTGTTGTAAACACAATAAAACAATATTACGTCTAACATTGCACACTGCTAAAGGATAACATTTTCTTGCACAAAGGAAAACCAATCTTCAGGTAACATTATTGTTGTGAAGTTTGAAAGTCTCAGTACATACCTCAGTGCCTAAGTTTAATATTGTGTCAGATAAAACCACTATGGCTGGAGTCCAGACGGGTTTACATGCTCTGCCAGATAACGGTATGGTGACGTCATTTGGGCTGTTCGTCACTACGCCTATCGGGAAGAATGATGGTACAAACCAAAAATCATCCACCCGTTTGTCAACACGTACCTGATGACAGAGAGTTTTGTCATGAGAAACGCAAGGATACAGACAGATAAATATACACAAGTACAATGATGCAAGCACATGAATGACAAAGACATAGACACAGTGAGAGAGAGAGACAGAGACAGAGACAGAGACAGAGAGAGAGAGAGAGAGAGAGAGAGAGAGAGAGAGAGAGAGAGAGGACGGAGTATGAGAAAGAGGAATGGAGTACGAGAAAGAAACAAGAGAGAATAGAGAGAGATGAATGAGAGAGAGAGAGAGTGTGTGTGTTAAAATGTTTGTTCGTTGAGTAGATTAACGTCTCCGGACACTTGAAGCATATAGGAGACTTGCGTGGTAATAACCGATGAATTAAGAAGTCATTTTGAAGTAAGGTAGATTCGATGAAGAAGAGATCATGTTACTGTAAGAAAGTCGCATGAAATGGAGCGCGCGAAGCAGCTGCTACAGTCAGATGAAGAAGTCATGTTGAATCAGAAGAGCCACTGGAGTAAGAATGCCTGGAGGAAGAAGCGCATGGGTGCGCAGTAGGATGACGTAAGAGTGCCAAGCAGGACACGGGGCCGGTCCTGAAGTGCCGATGTGGCTCGTGTAGAAAGCGCCGACGAGGCCGCAAGAAGATGCTCAAGCAAGGCCGAAGGAGAGTGGGTAGGCGAACGCAGGGAGCCACTGGCGGTGAAACACCTGTTGTCCGGAGGTCGCCACGCTCCACAAGGAACCATACGTCGCCCAATCGTAGAAAAAGATGGAGGGCAACGGTAGGCAGGGCAAGCGGAGGTCAAGCGAAGAGGGCCCTCAACGCAGCAAGACCGTCGCCGAGACCAACGGAGCCCTATAAGGAGAAGATGAATGTTGAGGGTTGAAGTGGAGTGACGTATCGGGATCTCCCACAGTCAGCGACAACAGCTTCGACTTCCGGACTAACACCGCCGGACAGGCCCCCAACCATGCCGACAGTGCGTCCTCCTGATCTAGGCATGCTTGGCCGCTGTGGGACTGAACGTCTCCGTGAGCAGGTGTGGGCTCGAAGAAGCCTAAGGACCGCCGCTGTAGAAAATGCTGGTCGGCAACCGCCGCTGTGGAAAACGCAGGTTGGCTAGGCAGGCTGAACAGAAAACCGCCGCAGTGGAAGATGCAGGTTGGCAGGTGGTGAAGTAAGGGTGCCCAACACCTCAGCGAGTGGTAAATGCTGGAGCTCGAAAAGACAGACTCCGAGTCTGCCAGCCGAGACTGAGAGACCCGTCCTTGCCTATCGCTGTTCAGCGAGTGTGTGTGCGTGTGAGCGATGAGTGTTAGAAAGAAAGAAAGAAAGAGAGAGAGAGAGGGAGAGAGAGAGAGACTCAGACTCAGACTCAGACTCAGAACATTTTATTTACCCAAAGGATTAACATTTTAGGCCGAGGCATAGTCTTCCAACGTGTCCTTTGCATTCTTACACATCCACACGCATTCTGCAAACGACATCGATAAACAGTTAAAAATTATAGAATATATATAACAATTATGCAAAGAGAAAATAGAACAGAAGCTATAGTCATAATCAATTACACAAGCAAAGGAATATATATATATCTATAAAACACACAAAAAACATTGAACCAATACACTAGGCAACATGGTCAATACATCACATATAATTATGTACATTAGTCAGCAACTGAGGTTAGAAAATCTTATGCAGAACCATTCGATTGCGAACAGTTTAAGTGTTCCTTTACTGAGGATTTAAAAGAACTAGCAGTTTTACTGGATTTGACATTCGAGGGAAGAGAGTTCCACATAGAAGGCCCTACAAAACCAAAGCTAGTTTTATACAGGTCTATGCGTGCCGTGGGCAAGAGAAATCTCTGAGAACCATATCGCTCTGGCGCTTTGCGTAATAAATCACGCAAGTAAGTTGGAGCAAGCTCGTTTAGTACCTTGAACATAAGCATTAAAATGTTGTAACCGAATTGCTGCTGAAGGGGAAGAATGCCTGCGGCTTCAAGTTTTTCCGAAGTAGTGAAGTGAGGGTTGCTGATGATTAGTTTTGCGCCCCTTCTGTGTAAGGATTGCAGCTTTCTTAGCAGATTGTCACTTGCACCACACCAAACAGTGGAAGCATAATTTATTTTTGAAAGACAGTGCGCCATAAAGAACATTTTACGCCCCTCAGTTTCCACAAATGGCTTTAATTTCGACAGAAGATGTAGATTCGTAGACAGTTTCCTACAGGTGTTAGCTATGTGACTATTCCAGCGAAGGTCCTGGTCAATTGTGACTCCTAACACTTCGTGCGATGTTACTTGTTCTATTCGGTCCGAATCTAGCTTAAGGTCGAGAAGAAGCGGGGCTCTCTGATGTTTTTGTCTGGAGGTTATTACCATGCTATTTGATTTTTGGGGATGTAGAACTAGCTTATTGCGAGCAGACCATTGAAATACGTCATTTATTCCGAGTTGGAGATCTGATTTCAACTGATCTGTTGTACGTGCAGATGTGTGCAGAGAGCTGTCATCGGCGAACAACTCACATGACACGTTTTTAGTGGTAATATGCAACGGCATATCGTTTATAAAAATACTGAAGAAAAGGGGCCCAAGGATGGAACCTTGGGGCACTCCGCAGCTTAGGTGTCCTTCGCGTGAGTGTTGACCATTGATGTAAAGTTTCTGGGTCCTGTTTTTAACAAAAGATGCTAGTAAGTTAGTGGTAGCGTCACAACGGGTGTATTGTTTTATTTTGCTGATAAGAAGATCATGATCAACCGTTTCAAATGCCTTTTTTATGTCAAGAAAAACTGCTCCAACAATCTTAAAGTCATTGATAGCGGACAACCAGGAACCACACATACGAGTAAGAGCTGTAGAACATGAATGGTGTTTCCGGAATCCAGACTGAAACTGGTAGAAAAGATTATGGTTCTCCATGTAATGTACAACATGGTTATGAATATGTTTTTCCAATGGCTTAGAAAGAACAGACAAGATAGAAATAGGGCGAAAGTTGTTTATGTCATAGGAACCTACCGTTTTAGGTATAGGGATTACTTTGGCACATTTCCAGCCGTCGGGGAAAGTACAAGTTTTAATGCATAAATTATACAAAAATGTTAGCGATTCGACAATGTAGGGAAGCGACAGTTTTAATAAAAGCGTACTAATCGTATCTATACCAACCGACTTCTTGTTTTTTAGACTAGAGATGTACTTGCCTACTTCATGAACCGCTATTTCAGGTACGATACACTCGTCCTTAGATCGTAACCGGTCATTGCAGAACGACGTCAGAAGGGGGTTAGGATACTTGGGGTCTTGCGTTGCAGAGGGATTAGATTGTTGGTGGAGGAGGGATGCAGTGGACAGAAAGTGGTCATTTAGCGTATCAGGTGAAATGTTGGTAGGGGGCACGGACTGACTACGCTTCTTATTAGTGATCTCATTCATGGCACGCCACAAGTGGGCCGTGTCGCAATTATTTTTAATCATTTGTCCAAAATACTGACGTTTTGAGTTTTTTACCATGACACTAATTTTGTTTCTTTGAATTTTATATTGATCAATTTTTTTATCCCTCTTGAGTTGGTCTCTTATCTTCATAGCCTCCATAATGTCGGCGGTCAGCCAGCTCGGTAACGTTTTATGCTTGACTCTCCTCCTTCGAATGGGGGCATGTTTATTAACAATAGGCACAAAAGTATCATACCACGAAGCTAAGGCACTGTTCAATTCGATGCTGCTATACACATTAGCGAAGTCTACCTGATCCAAGTCAAAAAGAAACGCATTCTGATCAAAGTTTTTAAGTGATCGATACTCAATTGTAGTGTGCTCGCCTTTGACACGTTTAGGTGGTATCCATGACAATGTACAAAGAACTGGGCAATGGTCACTAATACTGACACCAGAAAGACGTACATTAGACACCTTTAACGTATTACTATTGTTTACATAGATGTGGTCTATGAGAGTAGACGACGAGGGAGTCACTCTCGTGGGCTGCTGCACAAGTTGTTGCAGTCCGAATAAGGAGTACGTGGATTCCCACGACGTATGCGCTTTAAGTAAATTAATATTGACATCACCCAAGATAATATAAGCAGCGTTTGGGTGTGCTGTTGTGACCGTATCCATCATATGAACAAAGTCATCGTACCATTCATAACAAGAAGAAGGATTCCTGTACAAGATACAGATCAGTGCTCCAGAATCCTTTGCACTACGTTTAAGCTGAACCCACAGGCTCTCTACGCCCTCAGTCTCAAGATCCGGACGTCGGGTGACGTAAGGCATCACGTCATTATGTACATAGAGGCCAAGGCCCGTATGGAGAAATTGGGTGGCATCCTTACGAAAGAAAGTATAATTAGTGATGGCTATCTCCGCATCAGATTGTAGTTGTAGGCGGGTCTCGGAAAGACCGAGGAAATGGAGACGTGGGGTTTCACTCAGAAGAGAAACAATGTCGTGCAGTTTGTTAGCTAAGTGATACACATTCGCATGCCCAATTTGCAGACCAGATGGAGACTTAAACAAATCGCTCATGTATACAACCAAAAGACAACCAAAACGAACGCACAAGAGCAAAATTAATCAAATGGGCAAGGACAAGTCAAATCAAACACAACATAAACCAAAACAAAAAAGGATTGAAAGGAAAACACAGGATTGAAAGGAAAACACAGCAGAAATCGAAAACGCAAAGCAATCAAAACACCGAAACAGGAAAACACGCAAAATTTAAAAAATGCGTGAATTAAAGGAAGGTGCAAAACAAAGTAGAAAAGCACAAGTACATGTACTTTCTTCTTTAAGGCGGCTCAAATACTCAATGCAATTAAACGAACGGGTCACCAAAGACCACACAATCGGGAAGCAGTACTAACAGTCCCCAATAAACACAAAAGTACAATGTCAATATCTGAAAGTAATTATGAAATAACACCCAGGAGGAAGACGCAGATTAAGCCACAAACACACACCCACCCATGAAAGTTGTTTTGACGTTTACGGATACACACGCACACTTTACATGACAGGCCAGCCTGCAGCCCCAGAGGGGGGTGGGCGGCTGGAGAGAGAGAGACAGACAGACAGAGACAGAGAGAGACAGACAGAGACAGAGACAGAGAGACAGAGAGAGACAGAGAGAAAAAGAGGGATGGATGGAGAGAAACACAAACATTGAAAACTGGATCATTTACTAGGATAAATGGTTTAAACTCTCTAAAGCCTAGCGTTTCAAACTGAACTAATGAGAAAATAAGAATGAGGTAGACAGACACTGAGAAAGATACATATACAAAGGTAGACAGAGAAAGATTTGGACTATCTATATATATAAATTGCTTAGCCGGAAGTCCTTCTTCGCCTTACTATAAAGTTTGTCCGGTATGGACGCTGATCTGGGCAGGTGCTGGGCGCTGCGGATCGGCCTGCTGTGTGCTCAAAACCAGCGAAATCGTTATAGCCGACATTTCCTTACCGAACGTTTAACCGTTTCTGAGATAAATAAATAAACAAAATGTCCACAAACTGCAATAGCCTCATTCCGCGCGCTTCCATTAAAAATCAAATTGAGGTTTCAGCATGTTTTCCCATATACGATATAGACCAAAAAATTGATGGTCTTTCTAGGAAGCCTTGGTAGCTTACTTAATAAATCATTCGCCTACCGTGCAGGGCGACCCAAGTTCAAATCTCACGCGGTCCATATTTTGTTTAATTTTTTTTTACACTACAATATGGATATTTTTCTTTTTAATTTAGGCTTTTTACCTATAATTTTATTATTATTATTATTATTATTATTATTATTATTATTATTATTATTTATTATTATTATTATTAAGAAATAATAATAATAAATTATTATTATTATTATTATTATTATTATTATTATTATTATTATTATTATTATTATTATTATTATATCTTATATCAAATTTTCTTTTAAAACCTTGGTTTTTTTATGATTTCTATTTGTATTATTCTATATTCAATATCAATATTATTATTATTATTATTATTATTATTATTATTATTATTATTATTATTATTATTATTATTATTATTATTACCAAGGATCGGGATGGGGTGGTACGTGTAGGTAAAAGGGGGCTACGGGTAGGTTTACAGGGGCATGGGTAGGCATAACGGGGATACGGGTATGTATAAGGGGGTATGGTGATGGTCGATTCATTTCATCCATACCTGCGAAACGATCAACGGGGAAGCATCAAGGAGGGTACAGGTAGGTTACAAGGGGGGTACGGAAGGTATCAAGGGGGTATGGGGAGGTATCAAGTGGGTTCGGGGAGGTATCAAGGGGGTATGGTGAGGCATCATGGGGGGACGGGGAGATATCAGGGGGGGGGGGGGGTATGGGGAGGTATCAAGGGGAATATGGGGAGGTATCATCGTCCAAATGAAACTCGCAGACAACAGTTGTCTCTCTGTCTACATTTTAAACAGCAACCTGTGTACCCTGGCTTGCCAGGGTACAAAACCACTAGTATATTATGTATGAATACGAACTAAATTTCTCAATACCTCAAAGGGTTGTCAAATAAATGAGGTTTCTATATTACCCTATCCTATCCTACCCCGTAACTCGAAGGTCGTTGGGGCACCACAGATGATCGTTTAACCAGCGTACTCCGTCTTTCTCTGTCTTCAACAAACCTCATGGCTTCGCTCAGTGTCAAGCCAGTCCATTCTCGAATGTTGTCCTCCCACCTCTTTTTCTGCCCCCCTCTTCTTCTGCCTCCTAGCATCGTGCCATGCAGGATGGTCTTTACAAGGCCTGATGCTCTGGTGACGTGGCAATACCATCGGAGTTTCCGTTTTTTCACCACTGTGAGCATGTTATCATGTTGTCCAATGGCTTGTGTGATTGTCTGTCGGACTTTGTCATTGGTGAAATGCTGAGTATAGGAAATGTGCAGAAGTCTTCTGTAGCACCTCATCTCCATGCTTTGTATTCTTCGTTGTAAATCTGCTGTGAGGGTCCATGTTCGGCAAGCGTATAGGAAGATGGAGATGACAAGGGAGCTCAGGAGCCTTACCTTGGCATGTAGTCCTGTCTTTCTAAATGGGCTTCAACCTTGTCAGGGCAGCGGTTATTTGTGCGATTCTGGAGAGGACGTCCTGTCGGGACTCATTGCCTGAAAAAAATGGCTCCTAAATATTTCAAAATATGCAGTGTGTTGAAGGATTGGTCTTGGACTTTGACGTCCGTGTTGATGCCATTGGTGTTGTTGGTCATCATTCTGGTCTTCTCTGCACTAATTTCCATTCCATAGACTCTGGAGGTGGTGTCAAGCCTCTAGCTCTGTACCAGCTGTTCAAGTTCTTGTTCCTCTCCAGCCAATCCATCAATATCATCCGCAAAACGGAGGTTGGACATTTCTCTACTTCCTATGCTGACTGTGCCTTCGTGATCTGCAAAGGCATCTGAAATGATGCGCTTTAGGAAAATGTTGAAGAGTGTGGAGAGAGTATGCATCCTTGACGCACACCGACTGCTTTCTGAACCAGTTCCAAATAGCACTGTTGTGGAGGACTGCACTGGTAGCCTTGTCATACAGACTTTTAATGATTTTAATAATTTTAGGGTCTATATTATACATTCTCATGGTTGCCCACAGAGCTGCATGCCAGACTCGGTCAAACGCTTTCTTGAAGTCTATAAACGCATGATATAGATGTTGTTGGTGCTGTTGGTCTCGCCGATTATTCTGAGGTTGAAAATTTGTTCAGTGGTACTTCGCCCTGCCCTGCCCTGCATCAAGCTTGTTCTTCGACTATGATTTGTTCAGCTTGGTGTTTCAACCTGTTGAGGATTATTTTCAGGAGGACCTTGCTGGGATGGCTATTGAGGCTGATGGTGCGGTAATTTTCACACTCCTGAAGGTTGCCCCTTTTGGGAAAAGTGATGACAAGCGACGGGTCCATGGTAAAGGCCACTGGCCATTCTGCCAGATCTTGTTACAGATAATGGTAAGAGCGTCAATCATCGCTTTTCGTCCTGCTTGAAGCAATTCCGCTGGTATACTGTCCACTCTCGCTGACTTCCTCTACTTCAGCGATAGCAATGCTGCTTCAACTTCTTCTCGGAGAATTGGGAGGATTTCTTCTTCTTCTTTTCTGGTCTGGGGACATGCTTAAACTGATGGTTCTCCGTTTGTAATGTGGTTGTAAAGGTCAGAGCAGTACGCTGTCCATCTATCCAAGACTTTTTGTTGTTCTGTAATGCCATATGCCAGACTTGCTTTGGATCGTGGATACTTTGGGCTCATTAAAACTTGTCAGCCGCTTCACAGTCTGGTAGACCTTCTTGCTGTTGTTCTTGTTCAGACTCTTCTCTATTTCCTGGCATTTATCTCATATCCAGTTCTCCTTTGCTGTGCGCATGCCTTTTCGGTTGTCATTGTTGATTTTTCGGTAGGTATCTGCTCCCTGTGAGGTGTTTTTTTTCTTTTTCATCTCTCATAGTTTATCAGGCAGGTCCAAACGTTCAGGTGTGATCCACAGCTTCTTCTTTGGCCGGAGCTTGGCAAGGATCTTAGTGGCGGCATCTGAGTTGAACGTGGTGGTCATGGTGTTGACATCTACTTTACTGTATGTCCAGGTTGAACTTCAATCTGATGCACGTTGCTGTGTTTACTCTCTTCAAGTGGAGCCGCAAGGACATCATCACAAGATCCTGGTCACTTCCGATGTCTGCTCCTATTACAGTGCGTGTCCTGCCAATGTTGATGCTTGATCTGAAGCGTGTCTTGACCATGATGTAGTAAATTTGGTTGTGATTCTCCAGGCTGGGACTGTGCTATGTCCATCGTCTGGATTTTTTGTGGAGACCAAGCGTGTTTGCCAATATTAGATTGTTGTATATGGCAAACTCCAAGAGTCTCAGACCCTTGTCACATGTCTCGTTGTTGCAGTGGGGTCCACATGTGTCTCCCCAGGTGTGGTGCGCATCTTGGCCAACATTGGCACTCCAGTCACCTTGCACTATGACTATGTCTTTCTTCGGCACTTGGTCAAGGACAGCCTGTTGATGTAAATAGAAATCCTCGACTTCACTGTCGTCATAGTCTGATGTTGGGACAAAGGCCTGGATGATGTTGATGTTAAAAAGGGCTGCTCTCAGACGGATGGTAATGAGTCTGCTGAAGACTGGGTGGCAACCCATGACAGTGGCTAGAATGTCTTTGTGGACCAAGAATCCAACGCCGTGTTCTAGGCACTAACATCGCTCCCGTTGAAATAAAGCTTGTGGCCTTTGTCGGTCGTTGTTTCACCTATGCCTTTCCAGCGCAGTTCGCTGATACCTAAAATGTTCCATCGATATTGTCCTGCCAATGTTGATGCTTGATCTGAAGCGTGTCTTCACCATAATGTAGTCAATTTGGTTGTGATGCTCCACGCTGGGACTGTGCTATGTCCATCGTCTCCATGATACTGGCAAACACGCATTGTCCAGCTCGTGGGCCAGTTCTTCTGATTTTCCCTTCGCAGTTCGGGTCCTGACATTCTAGGTTCTATGACGATGGTGGCTCTCGTTACGTATTTGTATAAAAAGCTCACATCACCCGCCATGTCCAAGGAATCAACTGTTAATCACTAAAACGATGGTTTGGATTTATGACACCACAGCAGTTTTAAATTAAATTGTTATCAATTAAATTGTGCATTGTTGTTCATAACTTTCTTCTCTGCATTTCTTTCCCTATTTGGTTTTCTTTATTTTTTTTTTACTTGCCAACTTATTTCGGCAATATTTTGAAATAGTTGTGAATCAGAACGAGCCAAAAACAGTTGGTCGGTTATACAGGTCCGCCAGTCGGTTCGATGCACAACATATTTCAAGAATTAATAGAGCGACTTTTACCAAAATTGATAAGAATATTACCTAGGTTAGTGGTTGTCAGCCCTCTGTGCCACCGTATTTACTCTACCTCCAAAGTCAAGATCGCTGGTGTCAATTCTTTACGAAACACGAGTGGCAAATATCTGACAGTGCACTCAGTGAAAAATAGACAAGTTTTTGTTTTGCTTGTATATATCACAGGTGGTTATAAACTTAGTTTATAACGACTAGTATTGTCATCCACAAGGTCAAGTTTCGCTTCTCAGCTGAAGCAACCTTTTATTCTTCTGTTGTTTTTACTACTATTTGATTATTATCATTACATTATTATAAATAAATGTATGTGTGCGTTTTATTCTTCTGTTGTTTTTACTACTATTTGATTATTATCATTACATTATTATAAATGAATGTATGTGTGTGTTTTATTCTTCTGTTGTTTTTACTACTATTTGATTATTATCATTAAATTATTATAAATAAATGTATGTGTGCGCTTTATGGTTATTTATTTAAATTTATTTAAGATTTTACAAACGTTTAAAATCTCAGAACCTATTCCAGCTATCACAACCACACTTGAGACCTCATAAATTATCAGTGAATGAATGACTTCCCTTCAAGGTTAAGATCACAGGGTCAACAAATGTTAGTCACAAAATTTCACTTTTTTTAAAGGTTATTAATATTGATCTAATGATTCTTTGTAATGCTGGTACATAGGCCTGACACCACCTCCAAAGCCTATGGAATGGAAATAAGTGCAGAGAAAACCAAAATGATGACCAACAACACCAATGGCATCAACACGGACATCAAAGTCCAAGGCCAATCCCTCAACACAGTGCATAGCTTCAAATATTTAGGAACCATTGTATCAGACAATGGGTCCCAACAGGAGGTCCTCTCCAGGATTGCACAAACAACTGCTGCCCTGGCGAGGTTGAAGCCAATTTGGAAAGACAGGACCATCAGCCTAAATTCCAAGGTAAGACTGCTGCGCTCCTTTGTCATATCCATCTTCCTATCCGCTTGCGAAACATGGACCCTGGCAGCAGATCTACAACGAAGAATACAAAACATGGAGATGAGGTGCTACAGAAGACTTCTGGGCATTTCCTATACCCAGCACATCACCAACGACGAAGTCCGACAGACCGTCACACAAGCCATTGGACAACACGATGACCTGCTCACGGTGGTGAAAAAACTGAAACTCCGATGGTATGGCAACGTCGCCAGATATTCATGTCTTGCAAAGACCATCCTGCAAGGCACAGTGCAAAGAGGTAGAAGAGGAGGGAGACCGAAAAAGATGTGGGAGGACAACATTCGAGAATGGACTGGTTTAACACTGAGCGAAACCATCAGGGTTGCTGAGGATAGGGAAAGATGGAGTATGCTAGTTAAACGATCACCTGTGGTGCCCCTACGACCTCTGAGTTACGGGATAGGATAGGATAGGATAAAGGAATGATTCTTTGAGACGTGATAGATATCAATGAGACACACATACTACACACATTTGGTCAACCTCACTTCAAGGTCAAAGTCACTGGAGCTGTCCAAAGTCGGTTAGTATAGGTACACACACGCACAGTACAGACCTAGCAGATACACAAGTGACCTTGGTCCTAAACTATGAGAGATATAAAAGTCCAAACTTATATTTAGAAATGATAGATCAATCTTTTATATATGTTCGATTTTTGCATTGATATTAAAGTTCAATGTCATTTTAGGCCTTGCAGAAACATATAAAAAATAAGTCATCGGACAGTGCTGTTTATTTAACTCATAATATGCAACAACATTGGGTTATTTGATCATACATGAGCATGAGAGGTCACTTGATGGTCAAGGTCACCTCAATGTCACTGAAGGTTAAGATCATACAAAAGTCCCCATTTTACAACTTTTGCTGTAGTTATTTGATAGTACATGAGTGTATTTGGACCTGGAGGTCAAGGTCATCTCAAGGTCAAGAGCACAGAAAGATCGGTATTACTTTTCATTTTAATGCCACCGTTTTATTTTGTTTTTTCCTGGGCGCTCATTTTTATGTTAAATATTGAGAGTTCCATAAGGAGCAATTAAATCAGATGAGCATTGCTTTTCTAGTTTATGGGTGAAGTGTGCTTTGGCCTTATTTTTTGAGTGTGCGTGTGTGTGTGTGTGTGATTACGTGTGTGGGTGTGATTACCTGTGTGCGTGGGTGTGTGATTACTTGTGTGTGCGTGTGTGTGTGTAATTACGAGGGTGTGCGTGTGTGTGTGTGTGTGTGTGATTACGTGTGTGTGTGTGTGTGTTTGTTTTGCAAACCGAGTAAGGACCTGACCTTATATACACACCAACCTTTACAGGACCTTAAACTTACTCAGGACTTACACTCGGGTCCTTAGAAGGTTTTACTTCATTTTCCCTATATTTCATTACCTAGAGGGGAACTACGCACTTTGATGAAGATTTGGTGGAGTCCTGACTTGGATGCCAAGATAATTTTTTTCGCATCCGGAGTGTGAAACTTTTACACAATTTCGTGGCCAAACGAGGACCTGGAAAATGTTACACTCCTTCCTAACCAATCAGAAGGCTTGGTTTATTTTGACCAATCAGAAGCCCTTGATGTGAGATTTGGCTGCTAAGGCTTTACCAAGGAGTTACATAAAGTTGTTTGAAGATGGTTTACCAGATGCAAGGTAAGTTTGTTTTATTTCATGATTTTGTTTACAAAAGTTGTAATTAAAAAGTTCAATAATCGTTTTCACGATTTGTCGGCCTGCATGCTCCCTAACTGTTTCAAATGTCAGTAAATGCAAGAGAAGCACATAGAAACGGGGCATTGTGTTGTGTCCTTAGGAAAGACATTTTACTCCCGTTTCCTACTCCTTTGGATGAGAGTATAAACCGAGGTCTAGTCTGTGTCGCATACATTCCATCATAACGGACTTTAAAGATCCTGACGCTCATGTCCTAGACGGGTGAGTGCCGGTGACTAGAACACACCCAGCATGCACCTAGGTCCTTCTCCCCATCCTTGGCTGCCCAGGATTGTGCTCAGTTGTCTGGAACGTTATTACGATGCGCCCAAAGGCTACAAGTTGGTGCCTCGGGTGGCTTGAGTTAGATCCTGTATCGGCCAGCGCCTTGAGCAGCTCTTGAGCTGGAAAAGCGCTATATAAGAACGATTAAATAAATAAATATTTGTATCTATCGTTCTTTGATCAGTTGTACTGCTGTGTGGCCAGGTGGCGCTAGATCTGATGTTTGTTTGCTACTCATACAGACAATTCTTTTATCTTATGTTCATTCCGTTTGATGCATTTTAGTGTAGCTGCAAACTAAAATGTGTGGTACTTTTTGACCTTTGGTACTCAGAAACAGACTGTGTGCTGAGTTAATGATTTGGAATTTCCAAATGCAGACGCCTAGGAAGAACCTGAACTTTTATACACACCAACCTTTACAGGACCTACGCACTCTGATGAGGATTTGGTGGAGTCCTGACTTGGATGTAAAGATCGGTTATATAATGTGCATTATACCACTTTCCTATGGAACCCCATTTGTAAAAAATTTTTTTTCACCTCTATCAACTAAGTAATCTTAATTTAGAAGCCAATTTTAAAGGTAATCATTTGGTTACCAGCAATGTAAGATTTATCTAAATAATATATTTTCCCAGTAAATAACTTATTATTTATATAAACATTATATTGTTTACGTAAATAAACCATGATATAGGTGCATAAGGCATTGTTGTTAAATAAGGAATTATTTACCCATTATGTAGTAGAGCATAAATTTTTTGTATCAAGGTTTTATTATTAATTTCATTTATTTTTCAGATCGTTTATGGTTCCTCATTACTTTAGAATATTTTGAATATGAATCAACTGCAACATAGACATCCATTAGTTTGCAAATACTATTTTGTAGATTTAGTTGGGGCTTTTTGTGTTTTTTTTTTTTGCAATGCTTACAAATACTTTCCCAATTTGTTCCCAGACCACACTACAAGCTCCTCTTTTTCTGGTCCCAGCCTTTCGGGCGGGACGAATTAGTAGCCTGTCATCACCTACGGTACACTGAGGACTGGAATGTGGCCATCCTACTCAGGCCTTGATAAACCAACGCTGGAGTAAGATAGCCAATTTGTGAGCATCCATCTGGTTTAACTGAGGGGAAAGGAAGAAGGGAGAGCTTCAAAGCATTTCCAGCAGAAGAGGAAGGATATTTTGTAGTGAATTGAGGGGTTAGCTGTAGTGAAAGTTGCTAGTTAGTGGAATGTAGAATAGTATAGCGTAATATACATTCTTTGGCCCGAGTCACATGGACTGCTATGTATACATGTGTTTATCTTATTTGGTATACTGATATATAGTATTGCTTTGTGTATTGTGAATCGTCTGCCGCGATTCGCGTATTATGAATTATTATTATTATTATTATTATTATTATTATTATTATTATTATTATTATTATTATTATTATTATTATTATTATTATTATTATTATTGAGGATTTTTATAGCGCACTTATCTCGCCGTACTTGACCAGACTCTAGGCGCTGGCCGATAAGGATCTACCTCAAACCGCCCGAGACGCCCACCTGCAGCCTTTGGGCGCATGGTCTGACGCCCAGACAAATGAGCACTATCCTGGCCAGCCAGGGATTGGGGAAAAGGACCAAGTGCATGCTGGGTGTGTTATTGTTACCGGCACTCACCCGTCTAGGACATGGGCGTCAGGATCTTAAAGTCCGATATGATGGAATGTATGCGACACACAGACTAGACTTCGGTTTATACTCTCATTCGAATTCTCATTATGCTTTTGTTAATTCTCTATTTTCAAAATTGCTGTAAATATCTAGTTACTGGGTTGCCAGTAGTTGAATGTGCTACAAGCCATTTTGAATGAGCTATTTTCCTTGTTGCACATATAGTGTTTTTTTTTCAATTTTTATACTTTGAGATATCATTTGAAAACAAATGTGAAGTAATTTAGTCTAAGTTTAGTTTATATGTATAGTTTGATACTTGGAAGAAAGTCCAAAAACTTGAAGTATCTCAAATAATGATTTTAATGTGATTTTATATCATCCCTAAACAACGAATTGTTTATGTAAATAATGCGCTATTTATTTTTTTTTAAATCTGTTAAATAATGCCTTATTTAACAAATTCTGCTAAATAGTGCATTATATAGGTAAACAAATAATTATTTAGAAACATTTAAAAATAATACATTATTTCATACAATCTGCTAAATACATGTAATTGTTACAAAGTGTGTGTGCATGAGGGGAAAATAGTAGTTCTCTGATACTCAAGGAGGGTTCTTATTCATCAAGAAGCAAAGTCAGAAAGTGAGGATCCACGACGATTCTAATTTCCATTCATCATCATCAACATCCTCCCCATCACCCATCCTTAACTCTCCCCTCCTCCATCCCTCCCTCGTCTCAATATTCGTTAGCAAGTGTCTGATTTTGTTTTGTATGAAGCCGCATGTTTAGAATGAATGCGTGAGTACTGCGCTTTGAACTGATATTGTTTATTGGGAAAAAGCGCTATATAAATATTTTTATTATTATTATTATTATTATTATTATTATTATTATTATTATTATTATTATTATTATTATTATTATTATTATTATTATCTTCATAATCATTGAACTGGAATAGCTCAAATGGGCCTGAAGTATATATACAGTATATATGTAGATTATAGAAGGATTATAGATGGATTAGGGATTAAAAAAAATTGTTGACGGTTTCCTGACGGATCATAATGTTTTGGCCCAACCCTACACTTTTTTTGGGATCGTTTGGGGAAAAAATGTAACAATATCTTCTAAATAATACATTATTTAGCAAACTCTGTTAAATAATGCATTATATAGGTAAACAAATTATTATTTAGAAACGTTTCTAAGACATTATTTCACACAATCTGCTAAATAATGTATTAAATAGGTTAGTAATTCTTTATTTAGCAACAATGCCTTATTGACCTACATCATGATTTATTTTCGTAAACAACATGTTTAGGTAAATAATAAATTGTTTACGGAGAAAATATATTACTTACAGAAATCTTACATTGTTTGTAAACAAATTATTATTTAAAAAATATGCTTTAATATAAAAATTATTTAGCTGAAATTGTTAAATTTTGTTTTTAAAAAAAAATCGCAAATAAATAGTTAAAAAGGGAATACCATACTTTCATAATTTTTTTTTTAAGCCGAAGAGCACACTTTTTTCCCATCAGAACAGTTTGACTAATGCGAACATTATATATTACGTCACATTGTGACCACGGAAAGCGCTCGCTATGTCACATTGTGAAGAAGAAACGGGCTCTGCAGCGAGTGACAAAAAGTACCAGTCTGAGCCTCTTCGAAGTCAAAAGACTGGTGAAAGAAGCAGTTTGTAACAGAGCCAACACGAGAATTGGCAGTGCAAGCTGGTACATGAGACTTGAGATCGCTCAGTATTTCGCTACTTACTTCTGCATGCTGTTTTGAATGTCTCTTTGTTTTAATCGACCCAGAAATAATTTACTTCCTAAATTCTTCTACCATGTGATTATTATACTACTAACATTTCAAACTGTTTTTCCCTAACCGTGCAGTTTTGTTTAGATCTCGACTTGGAGCTAAATTCCCGCGAAACACATCGCGTGTATACCAAACTTTTGATTTTCAATAATGAATATACATGTAGTATACTGAATCTAATAATGTCACAGGTCTTAATCAGCCGTGTAAGTTGAAACCAACTTCTTGTGTCTTAATGTTCTAAACACTAGTGCCAAAAGGGTTACTAATGATATGCCTCTAAGGTGCCTATCACTCTCTCTTAATCTCTCTGAGTCTCTTCATTCACTCCCTCGCCCATAACAAATAAAAGGTCTAGTGGTAACGTCTCTTCGCGGTAGTGTCCTATCCTATCCGATCATATATCGCAACTCGGAGGTCGTAGGGGCACCACAAATGATCGTTTAACCAGCATACTCCATCTTTCCCTGTCCTCAGCAATTCTGATGGTTTTGCTCACTGTCAAACCAACTCATTCTCGAATGCTGTCCTCCCACCTCTTTTTCGGTCTCCCTCTTCTTCTACCTCCTTGCACTGTGCCTTGCAGGATTGTCTTTGCAAGACCTGATGCTCTGGTGACGTGGCCATACCATCGGAGTTTCCGTTTTTTTTAACCACTGTGAGCAGGTCATCGTGTTTATGGATGGTCTGTCGGACTTCCGTCTTTGGTGATATGCTGGGTATAGGAAATGCCCAGAAGTGTTCTGTAGCACCTCATCTCCATGCTTTGTATTCTTCGTTGTAGATCTGTTGTGAGGGTCCATGTTTCGCAGGCATATAGGAAGATGAAAAGATGACAAGGGAGCGCAGCAGTCTTACCTTGGAATGTAGACTGATGGTCCTGTCTTTCAAAATGGGCTTCAACCTTGCCAGAGCAGCAGTTTTTTGTACGATCCTGGAGAGGACTTCCTGTCGGGACCCATTGTCTCATACTATAGCTATACACTGTGCTGAGGGATTGGCCTTGGACTTTGATGTCCGTGTTGATGCCATTGGTGTTGTTGGTCATCATTTTGGTCTTCTCTGCACTTATTTTGATTTCAGAGGCTCGGGAGGCGGTGTCATGCCTCTGTACCAGCTATTCAAGTTCTTGTTCCTCTCCAGCCAAATCCATCACGTCATCCGCAAAACGGAGGTTGGAGATTACTCTACCCCCGGATGCTGACTGTGCCTTCGTGATCTGCAGGGGCATCTGACATGATGCGCTCTAGGAAAATGTTGAATGTTGGAGAGTGTAGGCATCCTTGACGGAGACCCACCGATTGTTGTTCTGAACCAGTTCCCGATGGCGCTGTTATGGAGGACTGCACTGGTAGCCTTGTCATACAGTCTTTTCATGACCTCAATTATTTTAGGGCTGATGTTGTACACTCTCATGGCTGCCCACAGAGCTGCATGCCAGACTCGGTAAAACGCCTTCTTGAAGTCCACGAACACATGATACAGATGTTATTGGTGCTGTAGGCATTTCTCGCAGATTATTCTGAGGTTGAAAATCTGTTCAGTGGTACTTCGTCCCGCCCTGAATCCTGCTTGTTCTTCAGCTATGATTTGTTCAGCTTGGGGTTTCAATCTGTTAAGTATTATTTTTAGGAGGACCTTGCTGGGATGGCTGATGGTGCGGTAATTTTCACACACCTTTTTTGGAAGAGTGATGATAAGCGACTGGGTGAATGGTGTAGGCCACTTCCCACTCTGCCAGATCTTGTTACAGATAATGATGAGGGCGTCAATAATCGCTTCTCCTCCTGCTTGAAGCAGTTCCGCGGGTATGTTGTCCACTCCCGCTAACTTCCATTTCTTCAGCGATTGCATTGATGCCTCAACTTCTTCTGTGAGAACTGGGATGATTTCTTCTTCTTCTCTGTTCTCGGGACATGCTAGAACTGATGGGTCTCCGTTTTGTGTGTAGTACGTAGTGTTGCTCGCGGTAAATTCCTTCGCGGTAGTGTACGCTCACTGTTGTGTACCTTGTGGTAGAGTCGCTCGCGGTAACGTCCTCGCGGTATTGTCGCTCGCTGTAGTATCCGACACTCAGTGCTCTGAACACTCGTATCTATTTAGCATACCTATTAGTGAGGAGCAGTAACTGATGTTTGTGTCAGGGTCAAGTCTATCTACACTTGCAAGGGTTTTGCGATACTCTGTCTCTCGCTCACGGTAGGGTAGTTGTCCCTTCGTGGTAGTGTCGCACTCACGGTAGTGTCACTCGCAATAGTGTCCCTCGCGGTAACGTCCTTACGGTAGAGTCCCTAGCAGCAGAGCCGCTCGTGTCCCTCACAGTGAAATCCTCGTGGTAGTGTCCCTCGCAGCAGTGTCGCTTGCGGTAGTATCCCAAACCCAGTACACTGAACACATATATAATCCGTTTAGAATAGCCATTATAGTGGGAGCATGAAAATTAAAGGCCTGGCAGTAGTGTCGCATTCGCGGTAGTGTCGCGCGCGCGGTAGGATAGTGTCGCTGGCGGTAACGTCCCTTCGCAGTAGTGTCGCATTCGTGGTAGGGTCGCGCTCGCGGTAGGGTCATGTCGCTCGGGGTAACGTCTCTTCGAAGTAGTTTCGCACACACGGTAGTATCCCTCCGGGTAGAGTCGCTCGCGTAAGTGTCGCGCGCGATAGTGTCGCTCGCGGTAGTGTCCCTCGCAGTAACTTCCTCACGGTAGTCAGATGCGGGAATGTCCCTCGCGGTAACGTCCTCGCGATAGGGTCGCTCGCGGTATTGTCCGGCACTTACATGTAGCACTCTGAACAAACATATCATCAGTTTAGCTTCCCCAGTAGTGGGAACAGAAACTGATATTTGTGTAAGGGTCACGTCCATATACACATACATCTAGGGGTGAAGGTGTTAGGGGAGGAAGAGGTGTGTGGGGGTTTCGGTTAGTGTTATAACGGGACTCTCAAGTCTCATTGAGCTCGAGAAATTAAATGGCTCCGTTACACTTGAGGCTGACAATTACTTTCAATGATAATGGTTATACTAGTATTATTGTGCAACTTTTAGAAAACCTTTGCAACTAATATTTATGCATCTATTTCAGATGACCGACGTGATGGCCGAAAATAAGCCACACTGTATTCGTGGATTTCGGCTGTGGCCAACAGCCTGGAGAGGATTGGGCACCGCCAGGCCTTTTTTGCCCAAGACACACTACATGATCAAGCTATCCACTAATTCTATACCGGATCGGTCGTCGCCCGGCACAAGGACCGCGCCTTCCGTTGGCCACCAGGACGGAGGTGATAAGTATGCTACTGATGGACAAACTAGCAAGATCCGCACGAAAAACAACATCGTCATAGGTACCTGGAATGTCAGGACCCTAACTGCGGAAGGAAAATTAGAAGAACTGGCCCACGAGCTGGACCACTATCGATGGAACGTTCTAGGTATCAGCGAACTGCGCTGGAAAGGCCTAGGTGAAACAACGACCGACAAAGGCCACGAGCTCTATTTCAGCGGTAGAGATGACAGGCACGAACATGGCGTTGGATTCTTGGTCCACAAGAACATTCTAGCCACTGTCATGGGTTGCCGCCCAGTCTCCAGTAGACTCATTACCATCCGTCTGAGAGCAGCCCCTTTTAACATCACCATCATCCAGGCCTATGCCCCAACATCAGACTATGATGACAGCGAAGTGGAGGATTTTTATGAAAATCTACAGGTTGTACTTGACCAAGTGCTGAAGAAGGACATTGTCATAGTGCAAGGCGACTGGAATGCCAAGGTTGGCCAAGATGCGCACCACAACTGGGGAGACACATGTGAACCCCACTGCAACAACGAGACAAATGACAGGGGTCTGAGACTGTTGGAGTTTGCCAGATACAACAATCCAGTCGCTTGTCATCACTCTTCCCAAAAAAGGTAACCTTCAGGAGTGTGAAAATTACCGCACCATCAGCCTCATCAGCCATCCCAGCAAGGTCCTCCTGAAAATAATACTCAACAGGTTGAAACCCCAAGCTGAACAAATCATAAAGAACAAGCAGGATTCAGGGCAGGGCGAAGTACCAATGAACAGATTTTCAACCTCAGAATAATCTGTGAGAAATACCTACAGCACCAACAACATCTATATCATGTGTTTATAGACTTCAAGAAGGCATTTGACCGAGTCTGGCATGCAGCTCTATGGGCAACAATGAAAGTGTACAACATCAGCCCTAAAATTATTGAAGTCATCAAAAACCTGTATGACAAGGCTACCAGTGCAGTCCTCCATAACAGCGTCATCGGGAACTGGTTCAGAGCAACAATCAGTGTGCGTCAAGGATGCCTACTCTCTCCAACACTCTTCGACGTCTTCCTAGAGCGCATCATGTCAGATGCTCTTGCAGATCACGAAGGCACAGTGAGCATAGGGGGTAGAGCAATCTCCAATCTTCGTTTTGCGGATGACATTGATGGATTGGCCGGAGAGGAACAAGAACTTGAACAGCTGGTACAGAGGCTTGACACCACCTCCAGAGCTTATGGAATGGAAATAAGTGCAGAGAAGACCAAAATTATGACCAACAACACCAATGGCATCAACACGGACATCAAAGTCCAAGGCCAATCCCTCAACACAGTGCAAAGCTTCAAATATTTGGGAGTCATTGTGTCAGACAATGGGTCCCGACAGGAAATCCTCTCAAGGATCGCACAAACAACTGCTGCCCTAACAAGGTTGAAGCCCATTTGGAAAGACAGGACCATCAGCCTACATTCCTAAGTAAGACTGCTGCGCTCCCTTGTCATCTCCATCTTCCTATATGCTTGCAAAGCATGGACCCTCACTGCAGATCTCCAACGAAGAATACAAAGCATGGAGATGAGGTGCTACAGAAGACTTCTGGGCATTTCCTATACCCAACACATCACCAACGACGAAGTCCGACAGATCATCACACAAGCCATTGGACAACACGATGACCTGCTCACAGTGGTGAAGAAACGGAAACTCAGATGGTATGGCCACGTCACCAGATGATCAGGCCTAGCAAAGACCATTCTGCAAGGCACGGTGCAAGGAGGTAGAAGAAGAGGGAGACCGAAAAAGAGGTGGGAGGACAACATTCGAGAATGGACTGGTTTGACACTGAGCGAAGCCATCAGGGCTGTTGAGGACAGAGAAAGATGGAGTATGCTGGTTAAACGATCATCTGTGGTGCCCCTACGACCTCCGGGTTACGGGACAGGATAGGATAGGGAGTGAGAGAGAGATATACAGAGAGAGAGCAAGACAGAGAGAGTAAGAGATAATGACCAACTGGGCTACACAAGCAAACACACGGAATAGCCAAAATATGTGCTATGTGTATGACCTAAGAACCTTACTTGGGTTCAAATATGAATGGAGCCGGAGAGTAACTGGGTCCTGACTTGGCTCCAAACATGGAGTATGTGTATCTGGGTCCTTTCTTGGACTCAGATATGTAATATGTGTAACTGGGTCCTTGCTTGGACTTAGAAATGTAATATGTGTAAGTAGGTCCTTGCTTGGACTTAAGACATTAACTATGTGTATACAGGTCCTTGGAAGGAGTCCTCACATGGTATGGTAAATAACAAGGTATTAATATTTGTTAATTATAACCATTTGAGCATCTCCATGATCTGAAAATAGTTTAAGACTATCCAAAATGTAAAATTAAACGCAGAACAATATTATACAGTACTATTTTCATCGAGTCCTGAGGTGGATGGTGTAAACACAAAGTCCTGACATGGTATGCTATCCCAGTATACGTGTGTGCGTGTGTGTGTGTGTGTATGTGTGTGCGTGTGTGTGTAATTACGTGTGTGTGTGCATGTGTGAGTACACGCGCCTGTGTACGTGCGTAAACAAACCAGACCACAACTGTACAACACAAACATGTGTGGTTATCTGTAAATACATTCAAATGGCTTTGTCATCTTGTTAATTATTCTTTTCGTCAAAACGCTTTCATCACCACTCTTATTTCCCAACTTTGATTACTAGAACATGTTTGAATGATTTGCCATCTTGTCAACGTTATTACTATTGCACTGACACCACAAAAAGACTAAATACTCACTTCATACAACACGTTGACTTCCATGGCTTGCTGACCAAAAACAATACCGCCTCCTCTGTGAAACAGTCCCCATATCTCAGCAGTCAGCTGGTTGTTGGTCAATCTTACGTCGTGGCCACAATTAGGGTGGAAGCTGAATGCCGTGGGCTTGACAAAGAGCCAAGACAACATAACTGATACAGCCTTATGGTTTATTTATCATTTTTCTGACTTAAAGAACAGACGAAACCGACAGATGCACGCACACACGCTCGCACGCGCGAGCACACAGACACAGACACAGACACAGACACAGACACAGACACAAAGTACAGACGTAGCAGGAACATAATTAACTACCACTACTGCTACTATTAGCCTACTCCTCCTCCTACTACTACCAATACTACTACTACTTTATTTTATAAAGCGGGATTAAAACTGCAAAGTCTCCTCATAGCGCTCTCATCCCAGCACTCACTGTACACAGACTGTACACTACAATACAACATGGAGCAATAAATAAACACATACACACAGATTGGCGCGCTTAGAGCCTGATTGGTGATTTGGGAAAGAGCGCGAATATTGCTTGCAGTATTATTATTATTATTATTATTATTATTATTATTATTATTATTATTATTATTATTATTATTATTATTACTTGCACCTGTGCAGCTAGTAGTCATGGTAACAAACATATCTATTAATTCACCTGTATTGTATTTTGTGACTGTTGCATCCTTTGCTGGATAAATAAGTGAGACAACGAGTAGTGGTACTCTTTACCTTACACCGTAGCTCAGCCAGTTCGCCTTGCAGCAGTTCTTCGATGTGGGTTACAGCTTTGGGATCAATGGTCAGCTTGATGTCCGGCATGTCTTTGATCTGTGTGGGCAGTGCATCACTGAAGTCCAGCTCCTTCACTCGTGCCTGCAGCGTGTGGGTCATCTTGCTGATGTCTGAACGCGACTTGATGCCCTGCGCTCTCTCCACCACTCGCGTGTGAGTCTTAAGTCTGCCTTGGCGACCCAGCAACACCGCCTTCCCAGCATTCACCTTTTCTCTGACGTCACTGCACGTGGCCTGGGTCAGCTCCTTCAGACGGCGACGACAGGCCTTGACGGCCGACTCCAGACGGTTGCAGGCGTCTTCGATCTCGGCCAGGGCGGCCTTGGTCTTCTTCTCCACCTGGTCCAAGTGCTGGTCCAGCTCGCTCAGTCCTCGCTCCAGCCTGGCCTCTCCCTCCCTCAGCGTGTCCGCCAGCTCCTGCAGCACGCGTCGCGCGTCTGTCATCTTGTTCTCTAGTGACGTTACACTGCGGCAGTCGCGGTGGTCCGTGGTGGCACAGAGGAGGCATATGGTTGTGCCGTGACTGGGGCAAAAGACCTTTGACGATTCGTCAGCGTGGACGGAGCACGGTTCCTCTAAACGTCTGGCGGACAGCTTGTCTGGCGTCAATGAGGCCAGCTCTTCCAATACATGATGCTTGGTTGATGACGATTTCTTGTGCACATTGGTGCAGGCCTGGCAAAAGAAGTCACCGCAGTGCAGGCAGATGGCGGTAGCTTTGACGTCATCGCACACCTGACACTGGTGGTGCTGGGTGAGGATCTTCTCCACCTTCACCAGCTCCTGCATGGCCAGGTCCGTTGGAAGGCTGTCAGCAATCTTCTGCAGGCTTCCGTCGCCTGATGCTGATAGAGAGGAAAAAAGACATGACAGGTTACATCCTAAATAACAAACCCAGCTTACAATAATAAAACTGATATGATTAAATCTAGCATGTTTGGTTCTGTTGGTACAACACAATGGACTGAACCAAGCCAAACGGAACACAACACCATTAATAAACGTTTATTGTAAGCTTACGCTTGATCTTACTATGAAGTTGAATGTTATAAAATATGTGTATGTCAGAGCATTCACACAACCTCTGGTCTGAATAATAATAATAATAATAATAATAATAATAATAATAATAATAATAATAATAATAATAATAATAATAATAATAATAATAATAATAATAATCGCCTAATAATAATAATAATAATAATAATAATAATAATAATAATAATAATAATAATAATAGTGGATGCTATATACGCGCTTTCCCCCAAATCACAATTCATGATCAAAGGGCGGCGATCTGTACCAATCAAAATCAACATACAGGCTTAGAGCCTACATGTTTCACCCCACTGTCACACACACACACCAAACTCATCTGTCACTCAAACATGTTGTAAAGGTCAA
>JBAHVR010000250.1:0-42500 GCA_036898135.1 Oncomelania hupensis | reverse complement strand
CTCTGGTCCCCCACAAGTTGCCTCTACCATTCTCCTCCCCCCTCCCTCCTGTACAACTGCAACCATAACAAGCCCGGGAGTAACAACACTCTCATTGAAGTGGGTCATCTGTCAAGACGAAGAAGAAGAAGAAGGAGATGATGATTCCCACAACCAGGAAGTACTATTATGAAAGAGGGGTGAACAAAAACTTCAGTGACTGTACAACTGTATAAGGTTAGGATTACACCAGTGGCTAAGCAGTTCAGTCTTCACATTATGTAGTCTGCTAAACCAGCAACAAACAAATAAGATAACACACACACGGCAAAAGACGTAGTTCTAGGGCCAGCAACACACGAATAAGATAACACACACACGGCAAAAGACATAGTTCTAAGGGCAGAGAACCCACAAACAACGAAGGAAGAGTGGAAACAGAATGCACGTCAGACACGTCATAGAATAAACACCAAACATCACGTTTGAAAAAGTTGACCTTGCTTGACACCTACCTGACACTTTCTAGCTGTAAACAACGTCCACAACAGCTCTTGTAGAATGTTTACTTTGCAGTGAACTGTGTAAAATGATTTGTCACATTTGCCCGTCTTTGTGAACTGCACCAAGGACTACATCAACGTAGAGCTCCCACACAGGTAGGCTGTACACCGCTTGTGACGTGATTGTACTTGCTTGCCCCCTATATTAGGGGTGCATAAGCACCGAGTGCACTGGTACACTCCATTATGCCTAAGGCTAGAAAGGAATAGGACAGTGTTTCATGGTTTATTGATAACTCTTTCAATAACAGTACTACTGTTTTGTGTCTACCTCAATAGAATAAAAAATGAAACATTACACTGAACTGAACTTAACGAATGAATATATTTTAAACGAATTGGGATAAAATTACAGTAAATTAGAAATCTTTATAGTGTAAGTCATTATAGCTATTTTAAATGTAAGACTTCACTGATGGGAGTTTTACTAATAACAATAAAATCACATTCCCATTGTCAGGTTGTATCAGTTAACATTGCAGACCTATAGAATGGGCTGATATGTAAGAGAATGTGTAAGAGAATATATGTAAGATAATTAGGGTTAGAATTAGGGTATGTGTAAGAGAATATATGTAAGATAATTAGGGTTAGGATTAGGGTATGTGTAAGAGAATATATATAATATATATAAGATAATTAGGGTTAGGATTAGGGTATGTGTAAGAGAATTAGGGTTAGGATTAGGGTATGTGTAAGAGAATTAGGGTTAGGATTAGGGTATGTGTAAGAGAATAATTTATGGAAGAGAATTAGGGTTAGGATTAGGGTATGTGTAAGAGAATATGTAAGAGAATTAGGGTTAGGATTAGATTATGTGTAAGATAATATGTTAGAGAATAAAGGTTAGGAATAGGGTATGTGTAAGATAATATGTAAGAGAATTAGGGTTAGGATTAGGGTATGTGTAAGATAATATGTAAGAGAATTGGGGTTAGGGTTAGGGTATGTGTAAGATAATATGTAAGAGAATTAGGGTTAGGGTTAGGGTATGTGTAAGATAATATGTAAGAGAATTGGGGTTAGGATTAGGCTATATGTAAGAGAATATGTTAGAGAATTAGGGTTAGGGTTAGGGTATGTGTAAGATAATATGTTAGATAATTAGGGTTAGGATTAGATTATGTGTACGAGAATATGTAAGATAATGGGCTGATATGGTAATCATTCTTGACATCATTAGTCAAAAGTCAAGTCAAGTCAAATAATTTTATTGCCAAGATAAAACACCAGGAATATGTCTCAGAATCGAGATAACAGGCTCACACACACACAAACGCACACACACACACACACACGCACACACCCACACACACACACACGATTCTCAATTATCACCATCATGAACATCATTTAAGAACAGTTTTTACAAGACCCATAGACTGAAATAGACTCGCAAAGAAGAAGGAGAAGAAGAAGAAGTAGAAGAAGAAAAAGAAGAAAAAAGAACGACAAGCAAAACATTTATGAAGCAAAACAAAACAAACCAAAAAACACACCATTATGTAATTGTATAAATGACAAAATTCTTCACTTCAAGTCTTAGAAAGCAAAATGGCTACTCACTCAATCAAAAGTAATAAATTCGTAGGTCAACAAATCAATATGTAGGTAAGTAAATATATAAATAAATAGCATAGCCTATTTAGGGTGATACCCAGGGCCGGATTAAGACGAAATTGGGCCTGATGCTTCAGCGCAAAAAAGGTCTGCTTTTTTCTCGGCTTTGGTGCGTGTGCATTCGACATTCACCCTACATGCGCACTCAGACCGACCAAGGAGCCTCAATTGCTTGCGACGCAACCAGCCAGCCTTTATTGAACATGAATAATAATAAAGACGTATTCTATTAGCGTAACAACTCGAGATTAACATCAAACTATGTAACATTCAATAGCAATTGTCTGAAAAGTGCACTTAATGCAGAAAAGGTTAAACCAGTTCAACTTAACCTAGGCATATTGTCACTCTAACTACTGCGCTAGTGCTTCTTACTTATATTGCTGTTTTTCGAGCCTTAGCAAGCACGAATTCTTCGATCGTGTTAGTGAAGTCAAGGCTGCGCCGCAGCTCATGCTCAATGCTCATAAGCGCCAGGGTAAATATTTGACCACCATTTAAATTTCATAACAGACCAGAATCCTGTCGAGGATTTTTAAAATTCTAAACATCCATGACGGGCCCGCGGGCCGGCTTTTAGTTTTACCTTTACAGATAACCAGTTAAATAGCCATCGAGTTTTACTGTACAACTAACTTTCAAAATGAAAAATTTACTATATGGCAAGAATCCCCAAGATATTGCACTAAACGCAGCTAAATTACTAAGTAAACTGTTTAACATAAAATTGATAGCATTAATTTGAAATCTTCGGTTAACAATAAACACAACGACGTTAAAGTTACGTCACAGCGCAAAGAACAGTAGTAACTGTATAATAAGTAACGCTGTGTCTAGGCGTCCGAAAGTCAGACTCCAAATTTTATTAAAAGAATTATTTTGAGGTTAATATAACAAAGGAAAACTGTTCAGCTTCCGGAAAATTCTCGTCTGTTTTCATCTGGGCCTATTTCAGGAATGGGCCTACCAAAAGAAACTATAATGCATAGCAAATTCTAAACCAGGAGGGTGGTACTCAATAAAACTATAATACATAGCAAATTCTAAACCAGGAGGTTGGTACTCAATGAAACTATAATGCATAGCAAATTCTAAACCAGGAGGTTGGTACTCAATGAAACTATAATGCATAGCAAATTCTAAACCAGGAGGTTGGTACTCAATAAAACTATAATGCAAAGCAAATTCTAAACCAGGAGGTTGGTTTTTTTGATTGATTTATTGTTGCTTTAGGTCCAGCGGACTCCTCCGAGCCAAATCAGGACCGGACAACCCCCGATCCGCATAAAAGATCTGCTGAAACAACCCTAGTGGGAAAATTGAACTCCCTCCACCGGCCAGTCACTTTACAATAAAGACATCCCACGCGGGAGACGGCTGAGGGTTTACCTCAACTACGCGAACCCCCGGTTACAAAAACAAAATAGAATACAACCATCATTACAAATCATCAACGAAACACATACATATAAAATGCCTATATTGCTAAATACTAACATCATAGGAAGCCCTAGTGACCACCCAGCAGAAAGCGTCCAACACTCCCAAGCTGATCCAACAGACCTCATACACAAACAAGGAGTCTTGTCCAGGAAGAGTTTTCAAGAAAAAAGGTAGGTCATTGATCTAGCGAAGAAGAAGATAGTATAGCAGAGTGATAGGACAGAGCAGGAATGGGAAAGAGTATATGAGGAAGATAGCAACAGTGGGAATTTAAAGCACTAAATTTCCATAAAGTGGGGATACTATTTATACTGAAACCCCCGGCACTCCAACGGGGGTACTGTTGCCGCAGTGAATCTGTCATGCCTACAAAGGCAAGACAGGTTTTCAACTGGGGCTTTCACTGTTCCCTTTATAGGTTAGAACAATCTACAGTGGCAAGATTGCTCATGACCCCAAGGGGTCAGGAGGTTGATACTCAATAAAACTATAATACATAGCAAATTCTAAACCAGGAGGTTGGTACTCAATGAAACTATAATACATAGCACATTCTAAACCAGGAGGTTGGTACTCAATAAAACTATAATACATAGCACATTCTAAACCAGGAGGTTGGTACTCAATAAAACTATAATACATAGCAAATTCTAAACAAGGAGGGTGGTACTCAATGAAACTATAATGCATAGCAAATTCTAAACCATGAGAGTGGTACTCAATAAAACTATAATGCATAGCAAATTCTAAACCACGAGAGTGGTACTCAATAAAACTATAATACATAGCAAATTCTAAACAAGGAGGGTGGTACTCAATGAAACTATAATGCATAGCAAATTCTAAACCATGAGAGTGGTACTCAATAAAACTATAATACATAGCAAATTCTAAACCAGGAGGGTGGTACTCAATAAAACTATAATACATAGCAAATTCTAAACCAGGAGGGTGGTACTCAATAAAACTATAATACATAGCAAATTCTAAACCAGGAGGTGGTACTCAATGAAACTATAATGCATAGCAAATTCTAAACCAGGAGGTTGGTACTCAATGAAACTATAATACATAGCAAATTCTAAACCAGGAGGTGGTACTCAATGAAACTATAATACATAGCAAATTCTAAACCAGGAGGGTGGTACTCAATGAAACTATAATACATAGCAAATTCTAAACCAGGAGCTCAATGAAACTATAATGTATAGCAAATTCTAAACCAGGAGGGTGGTACTCAATAAAACTATAATGCATAGCAAATTCTAAACCAGGAGGTTGGTACTCAATGAAACTATAATGCATAGCAAAGTCTAAACCAGGAGGTTGGTACTCAATGAAACTATAATACATAGCAAATTCTAAACCAGGAGGTGGTACTCAATGAAACTATAATGCATATAATTATAGCAAATTCTAAACCAGGAGGTTGGTACTCAATGAAACTATAATACATAGCAAATTCTAAACCAGGAGGTGGTACTCAATGAAACTATAATGCATAGCAAATTCTAAACCAGGAGGTTGGTACTCAATAAAACCATAATGCATAGCAAATTCTAAACCAGGAGGTTGGTACTCAATAAAACTATAATACATAGCAAATTCTAAACCAGGAGGGTGGTACTCAATAAAACTATAATGCATAGCAAACTCTAAACCATGAGGGTGATACTCCTGAACACTGTGATATTGAATTCCCTATGGAAAATGGACAAAAGGGTAAATTTTTAAAATAACATAAAAATGCTAATGTCATCTCCTCACTGAATAAACAACATTAAAATGACAATACAGGGCAAAATGTAAACAATTTGATAACACTCAACAATAATATAACATTGTGTAAAGGAATTCTGACAGAAATGTTGATGCAGTGAATAAACAACAAGATTCTATAATTAAAGGCAAATTGTAAACAATGAGGGTGATACTGAAAAACAATACGGGTTTAATTGTATGAAGATAACGTTCTTAAAAACTAAATGTGATTGCAGCACTGAATACACAACAATGAGCAAACTCAAACCAATTAGGACATAACTAAAACAACAATGATATTATAAACAACATTGATATTATAAACAGCAAACTGTCATCAATTAGGACATAACTAAAACAACAATGATATTATAAACAGCAAACTGTCATCAATTAGGACATAACTAAAACAACAATGATATTATAAACAGCAAACTGTCATCAATTAGGACATAACTAAAACAACAATGATATTATAAACAACATTGATATTATAAACAGCAAACTGTCATCAATTAGGACATAACTGAAACAACAATGATATTATAAACAGCAAACTGTCACCAATTAGGACATAACTAAAACAACAATGATATTATAAACATCAAACTGTCACCAATTAGGACATAACTAAAACAACAATGATATTATAAACAGCAAACTGTCACCAGTTAGGACATAACTAAAACAACAATGATATTATAAACAGCAAACTGTCACCAGTTAGGACATAACTAACACAGCAATGATATTATAAACAGCAAACTGTCACCAGTTAGGACATAACTAACACAGCAATGATATTATAAACAGCAAACTGTCACCAATTAGGACATAACTAAAACAACAATGATATTATAAACAGCAAACTGTCACCAGTTAGGACATAACTAAAACAACAATGATATTATAAACAGCAAACTGTCACCAATTAGGACATAACTAAAACAACAATGATATTATAAACATCAAACTGTCACCAATTAGGACATAACTAAAACAACAATGATATTATAAACATCAAACTGTCACCAATTAGGACATAACTAAAACAACAATGATATTATAAACATCAAACTGTCACCAATTAGGACATAACTAAAACAACAATGATATTATAAACATCAAACTGTCACCAATTAGGACATAACTAAAACAACAATGATATTATAAACATCAAACTGTCACCAATTAGGACATAACTAAAACAACAATGATATTATAAACAGCAAACTGTCACCAATTAGGACATAACTAACACAGCAATGATATTATAAACAGCAAACTGTCACCAGTTAGGACATAACTAACACAACAATGATATTATAAACATCAAACTGTCACCAGTTAGGACATAACTAACACAGCAATGATATTATAAACATCAAACTGTCACCAGTTAGGACATAACTAACACAGCAATGATATTATAAACATCAAACTGTCACCAATTAGGACATAACTAAAACAACAATGCTATTATTAACAACAATGATATTATAAACAACAATGCTATTATAAACCACAATATTATAAACAACAATGATATTATAAACAACATTGACATTACAAGCAACAATATGATATAATACATAACAATGATATTATAAACAGCAAACTGTCACCAATTAGGACATAAGTGAATAAACAATGACATTACAAACAACTATGATATAATAAACAACAATGATATTATAAACAGCAAACTGTCACCAATTAGGACATAAGTGAACAATGACATTACAAACAACTATGATATAATAAACAACAATGATATTATAAACAACAAACTGTCACCAATTAGGACATAAGTAAATAAACAATGACATTACAAACAACTATGATATAATAAACAACAATGATATTATAAACAACAAACTCAGCAATTTATTTATAACTTAAAACAACAACACAACAAAACAACAGGAGTATCAGCCTCTGTATCAGTACAACTTATGTTAATCTGATGAATAAAAATTGATACAACAATAAAACAACAAATTGAAGCTGTATAAAAAGCAAGTTTGACAAAATAACTCTTGTCTCAACACACTCTCTGTGACAGAATATCTCTTGTCTCAACACACTCTACTCTGTGACAGAATAAACAACAATGAGACAAACTTAACAGTCACATTCTGAACAATTCTGCAGTGTGATGACAAAAAAGAAAAAAAAAGTAATTCCACAGACTATATAGATTAAAGAAAACTGACATTTTGTGTTTGGATGATTGTTGGGTTTTTTATGTTTGATGTTCTAAATCTCGCCATCTATACACACACCTGACATTTTAAAAAAAACACAAAAAAACATGGAAGATGCATCTCCGAGAGTAGGCCTACACTTTGACATTGACAGTATGGGGATATAAAAATATCATTTTGTACACAAATGGACTGGTTTTGGTTTGCCATCACACTGCAGAATTATATGGCGTACGAACAGGGTCAAACGCGCGATGAAAAGTAGCGATGCTTTGCATCGATACTATTCTCATAAGGATCCATCCGTTTAGGAAAGTATCGCTACTTTTCTCAAAAGGATCGCACATTTTCTCAAATGGAACGCCAAATGCGAAAGTTTTTTTTAAAAGTATCAATACTTTGCATCGATACTTTAGCTCGAGCAGTTTCATCGCGCAGTTCCGAAGTTTACCGAGGCGAAACACACTATTTCTGCAAAATTGAAATCGGGCAAGCTAATGAAATAATATACATATATTATGTAACATTCCGCAGTTCCAATTGTCCTTTGGAGAGCAAATTAATTAATAAATATAATTTTTTTCCAAATAGCTAAATATAAGAATTAATATTAGTTAATAAATAATATCTAAATCCATCTTCCCTCCTCAAGTAACGCAAAACGAAAGGAAAGCAAGCAGATTGGCGCGATTGCCTGTTTTGTGTTCCGCTTTAGTTCCGATCAAACTTTTGAAAAATTTGCATCCAACAACTGGCCCGCTGGTGTCAGTATAAATCGGTCCAGTAGTCACCTATATGCGAAAGTGTCGTGTGACTATAATCTACAAACAACAAAAATTTGCATCCTGCGTTTTCGGAAGAACTCGGAAATGCGCGATGAAAAGGATCGATCCTTTCGTAACGGAGCGATGCAAAGTAGCGATACTTTTCAAAAAGTATCGATGCAAAGCATCGCTACTTTTCATCGCGCGTTTGACCCTGTTCGTACGCCATAGAATTAATGTCACTGAACAGTCATAAATCAACGTGATACTGAACGAAAGGCACGATGTAAACAATCAATATCACGTGAGCTCTCGGTAAACGAAGTAACCAAACTGTACAAAGATAAACAATAAATATGGCCGCTTACATAGAAAATGGCAAGTACAGGCACATAGACTCCTTGAGGGGCCGGGTAGCTCAGTTGGTAAGAGCGTCTTGCTAGTAACCGAAAGGTCGCTGGTTCGAATCCCGGATTGGTCAACGTGTGATCATATTATTTTCCCCTTTACCAACAACTGGCCCGCTGGTGTCAGTATAAATCGGTCCAGTAGTCACCTATATGCGAAAGTGTCGTGTGACTATAATCTACAAACAACATAGACTCCTGAAACTGACCCGCGGTATAACATTCCACACTGCAGTCAGAAGCGCTAGGTTCACTTCAGCAAGGTGACAGGCAGAGCGGTGATCTGAAAGCGAAAACCAAACACACACAATGATGAATGAACAGATACCAAATGACCACTGATTCTTGAAGTGAACTGAAAGAAAACTAGTTTGTTATGATTCTATCTCCGTACACACAGGCCCTGAATTCCTTCTATAATATCACTGTTGATTTGCTGCTGATGGTGGTCATACAGAGTATCAAAAACAAACACAAGCATTACATTTCTCCAGTAACTATGCTGAAGAACGTGGTCAGAGAATTGATTTCTTCTACTCAAGTCATATAAGGTAAGAGAATAAAATTTTAAAAAATTGCAATGCTGATTTCCACTGATCACGTCATATATTGCTGAAAAAGGTGGTCAGAGGTCACTGGATGTCACAAGTAGACTATAAGACTACAGCAGATTATTTTGCTCTTCTTTCACATAGATCTACCAAACAAAGGCATTGGTCATTATACCTGTCTGTGATTACTGAGCCCCTACATTTCTCCTCAACTGATGTACATTTTGTTTCTATTCGTTTGGTTTGGGTTCAAATTATTGTAAAGAATGGACAGACTGGGTGTAAAATTGCTGCCATTGTGTTGTGAATAGTGTAAGGGAAGCAACCCAATCTTGTAGTATTCATATGAATGCAAGCGGTAAACTCCCTTGTATAAACCACTCCAAACACTACAGATACATTTACCACAAAGTAAACCAAAGATTCCTTTAAAACCAACCTGTCTGTAAGAAATATTCAGCACGGACATCGGAAACACAGGGTCTGGCACTTTGGAGGCAATAGTTCCCTTCACTTGACCGTCAACATGCAGCAGCAGGTCCCTGTTCTCGTTCAAGCTGACGCCCACACGGCTCCCTACTGGCAAGTTGCGAAGCGTTTTGCCCAGTTGTGACTTGACCTGTTAAGAAACAATACGTCTTTGCGAGAGATGAAGTTGACCTTATACAACCTCCCCTCCAATCTTCAAAGCCATTCATTCATTTTCAAGAGCTGAAGTTCTTTCTTAATTCTGCTGCCAGCCAGCAACCTTGTGATTTTGTCTCCAACATACATAAATTCTTTTTCAACACCAGAAACAATGTTCTACACACTGGTGCAATAAACTGCTGGATTTTCAACAAGGTCATCTCAGTTTCACCAAAGACTATTATAATATAGGGTGTTTGGTTTCAGTGATGAGTTGTTTATATAGCACAATGGCCATATGCAGCTAGGGCTGGCTTAACAACAATTAAACCACAGGCACAGAACTGGTCATGTGTATACTGTGTATCTCTCCCTTAACACTTGGAGGATTGCATCCAACAGGGATTGTGTCCTAGATGTTGTTACTATTCCATACTCCTTTGTGGTTTGTACCCATCTGTAGAACAGTGGCTGTGTGTACAAACCCTTTTTAAATACAAACTGAATAGTTTACACAAATACTCCCTATATATGATTACCTTGGTTCATAACATCCTCCCTATATTTGATTACCCTAGTTCATACCTTTCTCCCTATCTACTGTATGCTTACCCTAGTTCATACCTTTCTCCCTATCTACTGTATGCTTACCCTAGTTTATACCTTTCTCCCTATCTACTGTATGATTACCCTAGTTCATAACATTCTCACTATATACGGTTACCCTAGTTCATATCATTCTCCCTATATATGCTTATCCTGGTTCATAACATTCTCCCAATATACGCTTACTCTATAGTTCATACTATTCTCTCTATATAATTATAAATGGATACATTCATTTGTAATGTGCCTGTTAATGACGTCAACGTTGATACTCCAAGGATGCCAATGTAATAGCTAAAAACAAAGCAGCGCCGCAAGCGAGTGTGTCAGACCTACGATACACATAGCTTTATACAAATCCTAGTTTATACCATCCTCCTCCTCCTCCTCCTCCTCCTCCTCCTCCTCCTCATCATCATCATCATCAACAACAACAACAACAGATTGGTCAGTTCGTCTCTCTGTGTTGTAAACACAACAAAACAATATCACGTCTAACATTATACACTGTTAAAAGACAACATTTGACTTGCACAGTAAAACCCAATCTACAGGTAACATTATTGGGAAGTTTGAAAGTCTCAGTACATACCTTAGTGCCTAAGTTTACTATTGTGTCATCTAAAACTACTATGACTGGAGCCTCGATGAAATTAAAGTCTCTGTCAGATGACGATGTGATGACGTCATTTGGGCTGCGCGTCACTACGCCTATCGGAAGAGTTAATCTACTATTGTGGACTGTGTTGATTTGCACCTGACAAAACACATAACCAGAGAAATGAATAGACACAGATAGACAAATAGAAAACACACACACACGCACGCACACACACACATACACGCACACACACATACACAATGATACATGGCATACACATAAAGAGAGACAGAGAGAGAGAGAGAGAGAGAGAGAGAGAGAGAGAGAGAGAGAGAGAGAGAGACAGAGACAGAGACAGAGACAGAGACAGAGAGACAGATAGAGAGTACATAAACATTAAACACTGGAACATTTACTAGGAAATAAAGGATTAAACTCTAAATCCTTGCATTTCAACCTGTCCTTATCAGAGGGAAGAGGGAGAGAGACAGACAGACAGACATACAAACAGACAGACATACAGACAGATGTAAGCTTACATACGAATGTAGAGAAAGATGCAGATTCTATCTATCTATCTATCTATCTATCTATCTATCTATCTATCTATCTATCTATCTATCTATCTATCTATCTATCTATCTATCTATCTATCTATCTATCTATCTATCTATCTATCTATCTATCTATCTATCTATCTATCTATCTATCTATCTATCTATCTATCTATCTATCTATCTATCTATCTATCTATCTATCTATCTATCTATCTATCTATCTATCTATCTATCTATCTATCTATCTATCTATCTATCTATCTATCTATCTATCTATCTATCTATCTATCTATCTATCTATCTATCTATATATAGGCTATATATATAGGCTTATATATGAACTGAATTCTCAGTACCTCAAGAAGTTGTCAAATAAACGAGGTTATGTATTTGTATATAAAAGCTCACATAACCCGCCATGTCCAAGGAATCAACTTTTAATCACTGAAACGATAGTTTGGAATAACACCACAGCAGTTTTACACAGAAATGTCTACATTGAATTGTGCAGTTTGGTTCGTGACTTTCCCCTTTGTGCTTCCCTCCATTTTTTTTTCCATTTCAATTTTTTTTAAATGTTCAGACTTTTTAGAAAATACTTTGAAATAGTTGCGAATCAGAACGCGTCAAAACGGTCGGTCGGTCATACGATCAGTCAGATCAATGCACTCCATATCTCAAGAACTACTCGACGGATTTTTACCAAAATTTATGAGAACATTACCTAGGTTAGAGGCCATGAGCTTTCCGTGCCATTGAATTTGCTCAACCTCAAAGGTCAAGTTTGAAGGTGTCAGTTCTTTGGGAAACACGCATTGCAAATGTCTGACAATACACTCAGTGAAATCAAAGGTAATATATACTCAATCTCAATAGTCTTAAAAGTCTGTGGTGAAATATAGCCTACAGTTTGTTGCCCCTACAGATCAGGTTTTTGTTCACTTAGTGGACATCGATTGGGACTGTCATCCACAAGGTCAAGGGTTTGCTTCTTAGCTGAAGTAGCCATTTTGTTCTTATGTTGTTAATACGTATTACTATGTAATGTTTATTATACTCAACATATTACTTTGGGCGTTTTATTTTTATTTATTTAAAAGTGTCCAGTCTTTATACTTGTATTATTCTTTTTGAATACCTGACTCTGTAACGAACACGTTTCGTACACAGTTGTATAGGAAGACGTTATGACGTCACTGTGTTTACGGTAGAAATGATAATTTAGTTTGTGAGCTGTGTTAGCTCAGAGACGACATATCAGCCGTAGAGAGCGGACGTATTCGTGGGTGCTCTAGGAAAGCCTGATTTTGCTAAGGAATAAGATAGCTGTATCTAAGAATACAGGTATTTATTATTATTATTGGTATTTATAATGAGCTGTAAAGCTATCCATACGAAAAGGGAAAGTATTGCTTTTTGTGAATTAGTACGTTTAGAGTGCAGAAGAACCCATGTTTGAAAGAAGTACGATAACTCGTGTCAATACTTATTTGATCAAGTAATTATCATGTGTGACTCAGTTTGTAACTATGATGCCATTGTTATATTCATTCATATATGGGGCTGAAATAGGAATGTAATTCAATTGTATAATTTGTATATCTATTGATGAATGAATGGGTATGAATATGTTGTAAAATGAAGGTGAGCTGTGATTGTAATATTTGGCTCATAATCCATTGTGGTAGGCTACGCAATGTGTGTACAGTGTAAAGTGGCTATAGGTATTGTCACAGGAATGGTGACAATAGTGACTGTAGTGGTGTGGTGGCATATAGAAGACATTCTACAAAGGAAATGATCTTTAAGCATTAGGAATTATAAAGATGTGTCAAAGACATACAGAATCTTTAAGTATAAGAGCGAAAATTTACGATTGTGTACATGCTGTATACAGCGGGGCGGATACGGAGCGGAGAACCCCTGATGTGTAGCGGATGGATCCGTCCATATAACCTCATCTACTTGACCGGATGTGGACACCATCGTCGCCTCATCTCTCCTTCGACTACCATCATTGATGCAGACGTGCAGCAACGGTACCGAAGTGAACCTCCGGTTCTATGCTACGAGGACACCTGCAGCGTCCTCTGGATGTGGCTCTGACTCCAGCATCGGCTGATAATCCTGCGCCGAGAGTGCTTGGGAGTGAACCGTGAGTACTGTCAATATAAGCAATTGTGATCAGAAAACTCCGTTCAGTCAAGTCATCGAGTGAAGCCACTAACTGTGTCGATGCTAATGAGAGAGTAGAGTCGAGTGACGTCTCAAGGAAGGGACAACGACTTCTGCTATTATTGGATTGTGAAGGTGGCTTACACGCCACTTAGTAAACTAACTGTGAGAACTCATTTATCATCTACATGAATTCGCTACATGAAAAGAACTGAACAATTTAATGTGTACGTGAACAACTTAATGTGTACGTGAACAATTTAATGTTTATGTAAATGATTTAATGTGTTTGTGAATGACCTAATGTATATGTGAATGAGAAATTAGTGAAACAGAGGGCAAAGAGAAGTAACTGTGTAGCTTTTGTCCTTGTCTGTAAGCACGTGTGTGATGGTAGATGGAAGAGTATAGTAAACAGAGATAGAACACACACCTTTATACTGAGTGTCAGACAGCCACACTCACACACTCACTCATTACACTAAAGGTAGTTATACATATATTTATTTAATTGAATACAACGAAAAAAAACTCCGTTATTGACTCACATGCATAGCAATGTCAGTCTATGTGCTCACCCCAAAATCTTTTATTTTCCAGACTGCAAACCTGCCCGAGATCAGTCTTAAATAGTAAAAAAATGACATTTAAAAAGTGTCCGTCCTTCCTTCAGTCTGTCTGTCCTGCAACTTTCTGTGCAAAACTTGCAAGTGGATTGATATATCAGAACCTATTTGGGGGATCACAACCACACTTAGTAAGATGGTGTATGCCCATGAGGCCTACTAAATGATCAGTGAATGAATGACTTCATTTCAATATTAAAGTCACAAGGTCAACAAATGTTGGTAACAAACTTTCACCTTTTTTAAGGTTATTAATTTTGAACTTATGATTCTTTGAGGCATGACAGATATCAATAAGACACACATACTATACATATTTGGTCAACTTCACTCCAAAGACAAAGTCAAAGCTGTCCAAAGTCGGTTAGTATAGTTACTTTAAGTT
Source organism: Oncomelania hupensis (assembly GCA_036898135.1). Classification (NCBI taxonomy): domain Eukaryota; kingdom Metazoa; phylum Mollusca; class Gastropoda; order Littorinimorpha; family Pomatiopsidae; genus Oncomelania; species Oncomelania hupensis. The sequence goes on along the minus strand of JBAHVR010000250.1, from coordinate 27,628 downwards.
ACCTTGGCCCCAAACTATGAGAGATATAAAGTCCAAACTTGTATTTAAAGATGATAGATCTATTTTTATATTTATTCAGTTTTTGCGTTGATCTTAAATGTCAAGGTCATTTTAGATCTTGCAAAAACATAAAAAATAGGTCATTGTAGTACTACATTGCTGTTTATTTAACCCAAAATATGCAACACCATTGGATTATTTGATCATACATGAGCATGAGAAGTCACGTGATGATCAAGATCACCCCAATGTCAAGGCTACATAAGGTAAAGATCATACAAAAGTCCCCGTTTCTTTGGCAAAAATAGGCTTACAACTTTTGCTGTAGTTATTTGATAGTACATGAGTGTATTTAGACCAGGAGGTTAAGGTCATCTCAAGGTCAAGAGCACAGTGTCGGTAATACTTTGCATTTTAATGCCACCGTTTCATTTTTTTTCTTGGCACTCATTTTTATGTTAAATATTGAAAATTCCATAAGGAGCGTGTAAGTCACATGGGCTTACCCCCTTCTAGTTTATGGTTGGAGTGTGGGTGGGCCTTATTGTTTTGTGTGCGTTTGTGTGTGATTGTGTGTGTATGCGTGTGTGTTCATATGTGTGTGTGATTGAGTGTGTGTGTGTGTGTGATTATGTGTGTGTATGCGTGTGTGTTCATATGGGTTTGTGTGCGATTACGTGTGTGCGTGTGTGTGTGTGATTACGTGTGTGTATGCGTGTATGTTCATATGTGTGTGTGCGTGATTATGTGTGTGTGTGATTACATGTGTGTGTGTGTGCGTGTGTGAGTGCACGCGCCTGTGTACGTGTGTAAACAAACCAGACCACAATTGTGCAACATAAACATGTGTGCTTATCTGTAAATACAATGCAATACAATACATTCAAATGGCTTTGTCATCTTGTTAATTATTCTTTCCGTCAAAACCTTTCATGAGTTAACCACTCTTATTTCCCAACTTATGTTTGAATGACTTGCCATCTTGTCAACGTTATCACCACTGTACTGACACCACAGAAAAACTAAACACTCACTTCGTACAACCCGTTGACTTCCATGGCTTGCTGACCAAAAACAATACCGCCTCCAAATGTCCGTATCTCAGCAGTCAGCTGGTTGTTGGTCAATATTACGTTGTGGGTACAATTAGGGTGGAAACTGAATGTCGTGGACTAGACAAAGAGCAAAGACAAAATAATTGATACAGTCTAATGGTTTATTTATTATTTTTCTAACTTAAGGAACAGACGAAACAGACAGATGCACGCACACACGCTTGCACGCGTGAGCGCACAGACACAGAAACAGAGTACAGACGTAGCACATACACAATTGACTACCACTACTACTACTGCTACTATTACTCCTCCTCCTACTACTACTACCAATACAACTACTAATTTATTTTATAAAGCGTAATTGAAACTGCAATGTCTGCTCAAGGCGCTCTCATCCCAGCACTGACTGTACACAGACTGTACACTACATTACAACATAGAGCAATACATACTGTCTCCCAGCACTCACTGTACACAGACTGTACACTACTATACAACATGGAGCAATACATACTGTCATCCCAGCAATCAATGTACACAGACTGTACACTACAATACAACATGGAGCAATACATACTGTCATCACAGCACTGACTGTACACAGACTGTACACTACAATACAACATGGAGCAATACATACTGTCATCCCAGCACTGACTGTACACAGACTGTACACTACTATACAACATGGAGCAATACATACTGTCATCCCAGCAATCAATGTACACAGAGTGTACACTACAATACAACACGGAGCAATACATACTGTCATCCCAGCATTCACTGTACACAGACTGTACACTACAATACAACATGGAGCAATACATACTGTCATCCCAGCACTGACTGTACACAGACTGTACACTACAATACAACATGGAGCAATACATACGGTCATCCCAGCACTGACTATACACAGACTGTACACTACAATACAACATGGAGCAATACATACTGTCATCCCAGCAATGACTGTACACAGACTGTACACTACAATACAACATGGAGCAATACATACTGTCATCCCAGCACTGACTGTACACAGACTGTACACTACAATACAACATGGAGCAATACATACTGTCATCCCATCACTCACTGTACACAGACTGTACACTACAATTCAACATGGAACAATACAAACTGTCATCCCAGCACTGTCTGTACACAGACTGTACACTACAATACATCATGGAGCAATACATACTGTCATCCCAGCACTCACTGTACACACACTGTACACTACAATACAACATGGAGCAATACAAACTGTCATCCCAGCACTGACTGTATACAGACTGTACACTACAATGCAACATGGAGCAATACATACTGTACACAGATTGTACACTACAATACAACATGGAGCAATACAAACTGTCATCCCATCACTCACTGTACACAGACTGTACACTACAATTCAACATGGAACAATACAAACTGTCATCCCAGCACTGTCTGTACACAGACTGTACACTACAATACATCATGGAGCAATACATACTGTCATCCCAGCACTCACTGTACACACACTGTACACTACAATACAACATGGAGCAATACAAACTGTCATCTCAGCACTGTCTGTACACAGACTGTACACTACAATACACCTGGAGCAATACATACTGTCATCCCAGTACTCACTGTACACAGACTGTACACTACAATATAACATGGAGCAATACATACTGTCATCCCAGCACTGACTGTACACAGACTGTACACTACAATACAACATGGAACAATACATACTGTCATCCCAGCACTGACTGTACACAGACTGTACACTACAATACAACATGGAGCAATACATACTGTCATCCCAGCACTCACTGTACACAGACTGTACACTACAATACAACATGGAGCAATACATACTGTCATCCCAGCACTCATTGTACACAGACTGTGCACTACAATACCAAATGGAGCAATACATAAACACATATTTAACTACGTAATGTCTCTGGGTCCAGTGACTGACAGACCAAAACAATAACCAAAACAATACCATGACATGAACTATACTACCATTACTACTACTACTACTACTACTACTACTACTACTACTACTACTACTACTACTACTACTACTACTACTACTACTACTACTATGACAGAGTCCAAATTATGGTTTTAATACAATGTTAGAAATGTACCACAGTTGTTGGAATAGATTTAACGTTTTAACAAATTTGAGAAGCGTATTACAGTTGCTTGAAATGCTTAGCTTTGATACAAAGAAGTCTGTGTTGATAATAAGAGGTTATAAAAACGAAAACGTAATTATTGCCGAATTTATCTAAACCTTGAATATAAATGAATTGTTGAGATAGGTGATTAAAAGTGTTGGTGGAAATGTTAGAAATTTTTGTGGGTTTTGTGAAATTAAAACAAGAAATAGGAAATAAGAAGTAAAACAAGAAACATGGTTGTTGATTATGGGAGTGGGTTATAAAGGAAATCACCAGTTTTAACTTTTCTGTGTTCCCTCCATATGATTTCTCTTGTTGATGTTATATTGTCCTTTTAACCGTTTTACTATGGTCCTGAAATTTTAACTATAATCTTATAAGTCTCCACCGCATTCAGTGATCCTGATTTTTAATTAATATTTTAAACTGCTTTTAATTATGCCAACGCGTCCGGGACAGCATCCCAGATTGTTACGAGCCCATCCCATATCAACCCCCTAACCTAGTGGTTCCACCCTCGAGTGGTACAACATCCATCTTATTACCCCCAGCGTCGAGCGAGTTCGACTCATCTCTCCACCCCCGTGTGCCAGACTGCCCTGTTATCATTTCATCACATGATTATTCCCATAATTAGCAGCATAGGCATTGTTTTATACTTATTTTATGGTTTTTGACTTCTTATTATTTTTTTAATAGATTTTAATGCTTTATTGTCCCTTTTTATCGGTTATTTTGTCCCCTATATGCTTTAGTGTCTGGGGAGGTTAATTTATTTAATGAATGAATGAGGAAATTTGTCAAGCATGAATATAAATGAAGACATTGACAAGTTTGATTATTCAGCAATATAGAGTTATTGTATAATACATTTTGTAAATATTAAGAGATGTGGAGGTGATTACAAGTATAGCTGCAATATTAGTATGTTAGAAATAATAGTTTAGAGGTTAGGTGAGTTGTTAAAAGTGATAAGGTAGGTAGTGAGGAGATGTCTTAGTGTGGGAAAGTAATCTTTAATCAAAGTTAGAGGAAAGACGTGGAGTATGGTTAATGTAGTTTTGTTTCACCTTTAACATCGCGTAGCCAGTTAGGTGGTGAATGAAACTCCACAGAATGGTGTAAGGAGGATAGGAGATAGTGAGACGGTTTTGGAAAGTTCCTTGAAATTAATATTAATAAGAGAAAGAACGCATGCCCATTGTAACGAACGCGTTTTGTACCAAATGTAACGGAGGGTTTTTGTGTATTATAATCTAAATAAATATATGTATAACTACTTATGGTGTATTGAATGAGTGTGTGGGTGTGGCTGTCTGACGCTCAGTATAAAGGAGTGTGTTCTATCTCTGTTTACTTTAACTTCTCATCCTTCACCACACACATGCTTTCAGACAAGGACAAAGTCTACACAATTGTTTCTCTTTGCCCTCTGTTATACTATTCTCATTCAATTATTCACATATACATTAAACCATCTTCACATACACTAAATTCACAGATACATTAAATCATACAATTATTTCCAGCATATAAATAAATCACACAGATGATAAATAAGTGCACACAGTTAATGTAATTCTTTCACCCAGTCACGTTGATGAGTGCACACCGTTTACTCAGTACGTTCATGCAATTCTTTCTTTTATAAGTGTACACAGTTTCTCTCAGAATTCAGCACTAGTAGGAGTCGTTGTCCCTTTCTAAGGACGTCACTCGACTCTTCTCTTTTCCATTAGCATCGAAGCACAGACTTCATTTCGATGATTTGGATATTCTAAATTTCACAGTTCTTATTTACTGACCGTATGTCGCGGATCAAACACTCCCGGCGCGGTATTCACAGCCGACGCTGGGGTCACAGCCACACACTGAAGCCGCTGCAGTTGTCTTCGTGGCGTAGATCCGGAAATTTACTACTGCACCGTTGTTGCACGTCTGCCCCAGTGATGATGCAGAAGGAGAGCTACGGCGGTGATGGCATCCACATCCGGTTAGGTAGATGTTGTCATGTGGATCAGACCCATCCGCCGCACATCAGGGGTTCTTTGCTCCGTAACCGCCCCGCTGTATTCTTATACAGCTAAAGTCCTAAAGAATCAGGTCTTTCCAGAGCACCCACGAAAACGTCCTCTCGCTTAGGCTGATGTATAGTCTCTGATCTAACAAAAGTTCACAAACTATTCGAAAATTAACGCAGTGACGTCATCACGTCTTCATACACAAATGTGTACGAACTGCGGTCGTTACACTACCCCCCTCCCAAAGAAAAAAAGAACCGACCGTTACATTTGGTGACCCTAGACTCTCTCTGTGTTAGCATTAAGTCATACATATTTATATTTATTGAGGGCACCACTAGTTATTATATTTATATACAGTTAGACTAGTGGGCTTATTTCCCTTGAAATTCTTGATTATATTGTGTATGACTGTGATGTTTTGTTTTGTGTGACAATGCCGTCTCCGGCGTAACGGCTGTGCCTGTGTACAGTTTCTGGGCACTAAGGGTTTAATTCTGTTTCTGTCTGTGGGTTGCTAATCGCTTTTTCAGCTCTGTTCTTCTGGTAGTGGGATTGTTTGTTTTTGTTAGTTCTTTGCTGTGTAGGGTTCTGTCCTTTCATGCGTGTGTTTGGGTGTATGTTCTCTTTGCCCTTATTTTAAGTAGGTTATAGTGTTAGGATTTCAGCCCCATTTAATTTAATTTATTTTATTTATTCATTGTGTTGTTGATTTGCATTGAGTTTGATATTATAATATTCTGTATTTATGTATGTAGTTATACTGGGTTATCCTTGTTAAATTGTTTCCCTTGATTTAGTTTAGTTGTGGATACATTGTTTCCTTTGGTTCATGTTGGATTGTTAGTACTGATAGTTTGTGTTTTGTGATTTTTATTTTATTTTGGTTTAGTAATTTTGGTTGACTTTGAATTTAATTGGATATAGAATAATATAGTAGTTAGTGTGACAGTATTTAATTTTTATTATTTATAAAATTAACCTTCATAAGACTTTGTTATTTGGTTGACTTTATTTTCCTTTGGCCGTCAACTTGGTATTATAGTATTATTTAGTTCTAGTGCTTATTGTGTTGAGAATTAATTGTTTTTTTTTTCTCATTTCATAATTCTTTATTTAATAACTTTGTTTACATAATATTTCCTTTGTGGGCATTGTATATATTTTTCATTAGGATAGTTTTTTACACTGTTTATATAATTATTCTCTTGGGACAAGGGAGGTAACAATTTTGATTGTGAATGGTTGAGCAGTTGGTATATTTTATTTGACTTAGAAATTTATTTAATTTTTTTTTTAATTCCTATTGACATTAATATAAACTTTAAATACTTGTGAATAGATTCATTACTGGGATTTTGCATAATAATATTATCATACTTTAAAACTAAAAGACTGTTTGAACAAATATTTGGATACAAACTTAACTTAGTAATTTAATCTTTCACTGTATATTCATTGTGCTTATTATCAACTTCAGTTGAAGTTCTTCAACATATGTTGTGAATATATTGACTTAGTGTATTCTATTGGATATAAAAACATTTTTTCATTGCTTCAGAACTTGTAAAGCATATTGCAATAATATAATATATAATTTGCTTTGTATACATTTAAGACTTGACTGTCTTCATATAACTTGAATTGTGCATTGTATTGAAAAGCTGCTTTTGAAAAAACCTTCATTGTTTTCGTAAGATTCATAGAACAATGTATAGTTGTTTTGATTGATTGCATTTTGCCATTACTATTTGGACACTTTGATGTTTTATTGATTTACTGGTTGAACACTTTAATACTTTTATAGTAAATTTTTTTGTTGGTTGTTGATCTACATTGTACTTAGCCATGTCTGATGATTATGATCAGTTGTTCCAATCTTTTATTGCTCAAGCTACAACTTTGGGTATTCCTGATAAAGAACGTGGGAAATATGTACAGGATTATTTTGATCGTCTTGAGAGACAAAGATTAAGAGATGAAAAAAAAATAGAAGAAGAAACAAAACAGAAAACATTGGAGATTGAATTAGCAAAAAAACAAGCAGATGTTGAATTAGAAAAAGAGAAAACAAAACAAAAGGAATTTGAGTTACGTTCTGAACATAGACCTTGTCACGTGACCCGTGCGATTTACGTGGAAAACATAAACACACAGACCTCAAGTACAACTACTCATAAATTTTACAAGACCACACCGTTTTGCTGAGTTTTTTGTTGATGTTTCACTATTTCTGTTCTTTCATACACATATATACAACATGCACATCAATGAGGTGGAGTGAATGATGTCAAATGGTATAATGCATGCACATATATATATATATTGATGCTACAAAGTATTACTTATTACTTATTTATCTTAATATGAACTAGTACTTGATCATTTTCCTCGACGATCCATTCAAGACTAATTAGCATTATGAATCTACTCACAGTTTGTCAGCTCCAGCTTCAACACGTAATAATAAAAGAATGAGTGTTTTCAGTCAGACAGTCAGGTCTTTGCATTTTCTTTCACACGTAGAATAGCTCCTTGTCGTAGATCTTCAGTGGATATGACTTCTCCGTATTGTCAATATGCAAACTCCTTTTAGAGCCCAGCCTCCACTCGTTTATAAAAGTTATTATATGTTGAACCTCAAAGTCGTAGATCTTTATAGTTCAATGTTATTCACACGACAGGTTATTTGTTGATATCAGTAGTAATAGATAGTCTTTAGATAACACCGATGATATCATTTTGTCGTTACAGAATCTTCATACGAATAGTCATGTCACTGTAATCACACATGTAGATTCACAAAGTTCAGCATTTGGAATGATGTCTTTGAATGATGTTCATTTCAAATGATCGAGGATCGTAGAATTCAATAAAATTGCAAATGTTCAGATCGTCCTCGATAAATAGAACTAAATCTTAACTAAAACTAGAACTCGAACCCTTATTAAAAAAAAACTAAAATACTTGGAAAGTAGTACAAAACAAAAAAAAACACTTGGAAAGTAGTAAAACACTAAAAACACCTGAAACATATGATACATACGGAAATGAAAGTGAGACGCCGCCATTTTCGCGCGATGACGTCAATCAGTCTCACCATCACTTCCGCCTACGCAATCCCCTAACTGCTAACGAAAGTATACATTTTTCTCGTTGCTGAAAAACCGAATGAATAAGCATGCAACCATGCACGAAACGATCGGATTTACGAACCGTACAAATCATTCATTCACTCATTCGCAACTGGAAACCAATGCCCCGCTCGCGCGATCATTGCCGACACAAATACCGCCGAAGCCGCATCTCGATCCCTCGTCCTATAGATAATCTATGACTTCACGGACGTTTCCAGCCACGAATTGTACGCAACCGACGATTTACATACCCAAACGGTGTCTGAATAAACTGGCTATGATACTCCTGCTATTACGGCTGCAGTACGCCTTTCACACAAATAATCTGTAGCATTGAATCGTTGCTTACATCGCCAACCATCTTATCGCTGCTGACAGAATTTGCCAAGATGGAAGTGTAGCTACCTCAGCATACCAAATCTTCCAATGTTCGTGCCTAAATGCTCTTCACAGTTGTCCTATTTGAAACCAACATGTTTCCACATCAACCTAGGCTGTGATCCATTTACAACACAACGCTTTTTTAGTGGTAAAAAAGTCGAAAAACCGTTTGTTAGGCCAGCGCCTATTGCACGTGAGTCCTCCTCTCCTCAGAGTTTGCTGTAGACTGATTTTCAACTGTGAAAAATTTGCGTTCCTACGCGACAAGGCTTTTCCCTGCGAATCATTGGTCCTCGAATTGACACAATACAAAATAAAAACAAATGACAAAAGCTCCAAAATGACGCATCTGCTACGTCATTCAATATTTTGGTGTTCGTCTCGGTACTTTACGAAACAGAATAATTATTGAAAACTTTTACCTTCAACAATATCATTTTTAAACAGCGTTATAATATACAGCTTATCAACGTATCTCAATGGAGCTTGTATCGCGACATCAGCTTATCAACGTATCTCAATGGAGCTTGTATCGCGACATCAAGCCCCCCCTTTTGAAGCTAAAACTATCAGTTTTAGTTGACCTCATCGTGGTACATGCGACTGAGATAGTCCGCACCCACATTATCATTTCCTTTGATGACTTTCACCACGAAGTCATGCTGTTGCAATTGTAGCGCCCACCTCATCAATCGGCCGTTTTCCGTTCTTGACTTCTTGAGGTAATGCAACGGTTGGTGATCAGTTTCGAGAGTGAATTTTCGACCAAACAGATAAGGTTCGAATTTCTTGATTCCCCACACTGCACCAAGGCATTCCCGTTCAATTGTCGAGTAGTTTCCTTCTGCCTGACTCAGTTTTCTGCTTGCATATGCCACCGGTTGAAGTCCTTCACCGTGGTCTTGCATTAATACTGCTCCAACAGCTCTATCCGATGCATCCGTTCTCAACGTGTATGGGAGTGAGTTGTCCGGCAATAGCATAACAGGTTTTGCAGTCAGATGTTCCTTCAGCGTGGAAAAGCTATTTTCTGCCTCTTCCGTCCACACTACCTTGTCAGGTTGCTTCGCTTTGGTCATGTCGGTCAGTGGTGTTGCTATCTTAGCAAAGTTTGGTACAAACTTTCTGTAATAGCCAGCCAGTCCCAAAAATGCCCTGACTTCCTTTTTTGTTCTTGGCCTTGTTGCTTGTTGCAATTTCTTGATTTTATCATCTTCCGGTTTGATTTTCCCTTTTCCGATTTGATGTCCTAGATATTCAAGTTCATCAAACCCGATGAAACACTTGGAAGGTTTTGCCGTCAAGTTTACTTCCTCTAAGCGCTTTAGCACTGTTTCCAATGCTTCCAGATGTTGTTCCCATGTCTCTGTTGCAATCAGGATGTCATCCATGAAATTATCAACATCTTCTCTGTTCAGTGGTCCTAGCAGTTTTCTCATCATCCTTGAAAACACTGCTCCTGCAGTTTTCAATCCAAATGGCATTGTCACCCATTGGAATTGTCCTGAAGGTGTATGAAACGCTGTTTTGGGTCTGTCCTCTACCTTGACAGGTATTTGCCAATATCCTTTGGAAAGGTCTAGCTTTGAAAAATATTTCGCTTTCCCAAGTTTGGAAAATAGTTGTTCAATGTCAGGAATGGGTTCTGCGTCAAACTCAACTACATCGTTCAACTTGCGGTAGTCTATGCAGAATCTGACAGAATCGTCCTTCTTTTTCACTAATACAATAGGAGCACTGTATGCTGATACGCAGGGTTCAATCACTCCTAATTTTAGCATGTCTTGAACTTCTTCTTTTACTGTTTCAACTGCTGCATGCGGCAATGGATACTGACGCACGAAAACTGGTTCCTTTTTCGTTACGCGCAGTTCACACTCCTCTAATCTCGTCTTTCCAGGTAGTTCAGTGAGTACTGCTGATCTTTTCTTGCATATTTTGCTAACTTGGTCTCTCTGTTTTCCAGTTAGCTTATCACAGATTTGTACATCTTTCGCAGATTCCTTGGGTTTCAAGGACAATGTGGGTAAGCTTGTCAGCACTGGGTTGAATTCATCCCCTTGTTCGTCATTGTCTTCTTGAATTACTACTGCTACGCGTACAGTATCTGTTTCACGCTCACGCTCAACATAGGGCTTTAGTAGGTTAGCGTGATATACTCTCTCCTTCCCCTTTATTGCAATTCGATAGTCAAACTCGTTGAGTTTCTTTTGTACAACGAATGGTCCTTTCCAGATCAACTGTAGTTTGTTGTGTTTTTCGGGCAAAAGTAACAACACTTTTGATCCTTCCTGGGTTTTTTTGGATTTTGCTTTCTTGTTGTACGCACGCGCGTATCTCTTGCTTGCCTTTTCCAACCGTTCTCTGGCTAGTTCACAAGTCTTTTCTATTCTGTTTCTCAAGTCGATGACGTACTCTGCAGTCGTTCGTACTTCTTGTTCAACTTCATCCTGTGTCCATAGTTGTTTCAGCACTTGCATAGGCCCTCGCACAGTTCTCCCAAACAACATCTCAAATGGTGAGAACATTGTTGACTCTTGTGGCACTTCTCTGTATGCAAACAGTAAAGCTGCAATCATCCTGTCCCACTCATTGGGTTGTTCTAAACACATTTTCTTTAGCATGTGTTTCAGTGTGCCGTTGAATTTCTCCACAAGTCCATTAGCTTGTGCATGATAGGGTGTTGTTTTGATTCCCTTGATGTTTAACAATTTGTTTACCTGCTGCATCATCTCGCCTGTGAATTGAGCTCCTTGATCAGATACAACTTCTTCTGGTATTCCAAGTCTCGTCCACATGTTCCATAATGCCTCTGCTACTTCAGACGTTTGACACGTTTTCAACGGGACTGCTTCTGGATATCTTGTGGCATAATCTACCATTGTTAGGATGTATTTGTATCCTCTGGTTGATGCAGGAATAATAGGTCCAATCAAGTCTACCGCTACTTTTTGGAACGGTGTTTCTACCACCGGTACTCTCCCTAATGGTATTTTCCTGTTGTTTCCTTTGTTGGATGTTCGCTGGCATGTGTCGCACGAAGTGCAATATCTTCTGATATCTCCACATACTCCAGGCCAATAAAAATCTGCCCATACTCTCCCTCTGGTTTTTCTGGCGCCTAAGTGTCCGCTCATAGGTGTGTCATGTGCAAGTTTCAATACTTCATCACGGTATTGCTTGGGTACTACAACTTGGCTGAATTTGTTCCCATTTTCTTCAAACTCGCGTCGCAGAATTCCATTTTTCCACAAATAGTGTGCTTTTCTCGCCTGCTTGGATTTCCCATGTCCAACTTCATTTGCTTCTCGACGTACTTTTTCTAAAGTTTCGTCTGCAAGTTGCGCCTTCCTCAAATCGTCTTTTGACACGTTGATGATGTCTGCTTTAGTTGTTTTTAATTCTTTCATTTCCTTAGTCTTCGCTGCAGCCCTTGTTTTCACTTCTGCACAAATATCTCTTGTTGGATATACTGAGATGTGCCCCTTGTTTGTTGACGTTATATACCGTTGGTTTCCCACCAGAACTGGTATTACGGGTCTTGGCATCACAATCACGTCAGCTTCTCCTTTGAAGAATGGTGTGTCTAGTTCAACTCTAGCCACTGGTACATCTTGAGTATCACTAGATGCAAACTTTACATTTCGTATATCTCCTGTGTACTTTTCTTTAGGTACAAGTTTAGTATCCACAACGCTGATTGTTGCTCCTGTGTCGCGCAGTCCTTGTGTTTCGACTCCCTCGACTTTCACTTGGCATAGCGGTTCATAGGTGATCTTGCTACACTCATCGCATAGTGGCTTGTTCACTACAGCTACGATGGGTTCTTCACTGGTTGGTACACTGACTCGAAGTGCATGGTAATCAATGTGGTCTGAGTCATTTTCTTCATCTCCACTGCCGGATTCACTGCTGTTACGCGGTACGTAAACGCAAAACGCTCTGTGTTTCCTTTTCGGACAGTGTGCTATTCTGTGAGGTCCTCCACAATTGAAACATTCTAGTCTAGTGTGCGAACGCGATCTTTCCGGTTTGTCGGTCGATCTATGCTCCGTTTTTTCAGCATCCACTGATGTAGATTGTTCCTTATGGTTATATTTGTCATCTCTGCGCTGGTGGTGATCTTGATGTCTCGTTCTTAACTTGTCTTGGTGTCGCACTCGGAACTTGTCTTGATGTCTTTCTCCAGCTCTCGGGGTGGCTCATGGCTTGTTCATAAGCTTCACATCCCGCTGCGTGTCAACTGCTGTCTCTAAGATGTAGTAGGATCACATTTTCCTTACGAAAACTCGGCAACCACTTGAGGTAAGACCATCACAAGAAAAATTTCTGTTCAAGTCACACCATCGTGATCGAAAGATCTCCCTTCATCGCCGGTCACGGAGAAGCAAACCAACTGCACTCCGTTGGGACCACCCACAACTACCCAATCTAGGTCCAAATCCGCGCCCTCTTGTTTACTCCTTTCTCTGTATCCTTCTTCTTTGCTGACGGTAGCAACCTATTTCACGTAGTTCACCTATCAGACGTAAAATTCAGGAAATTCTCCGCAAAATCAACCAGCTTCATTTGTGCCACTGGCTTCTCCGAGACTTTGCCCTTCAAAAATTAGATACGAGTTCCATTGATCTTCCAAGGCCCAAATACTACTTCTACATGCTCACAACGCCACAGGGAACCAACATCATCAATTCCCAGGTCACAAATGATTGTGCCCCCACGTCCCCCGTTCATCAACACCCATCCACTCCCCACAGCTACAATGCAATCCCTTTCTGCTTCTCTTTCTTCCTTCCTCCTCTCTTCAACATAATGGGCCAGGTCTTTCCCTGTGAAACCGAGGAGTTCGCCATCCTCTTTCCATACCTGCATGTTTGATTTGTTTCTCTGAGTTGTATTTTCTACAGCAGAATTATTAGAATCTTGATTTTGCTGAGCGTTAACATTTTTCTTTTTTGCCGGTGGTGCCATCTTATTTTGGAAACGAACTATACGTCACGCTGTAAATTATTTACGCAAAGAAAAAATCGACGTCACTACTAGCTGACGTCATACGTTCTGTAAACACCGACACGTGTCTTTATGCCGCTCTCAAAACCATTAACATCACTGAAAACCCTACTGATTATAAACAACCGATCCTTCTTATCACGATTCCTTCTTGTGATAATTTCTGCCTCTACAGAAATCGGAGTTGTCTTACGAACCTTCAGTCAATTTCAGTTTGAAGTTAATATCGCGAATCACTTACTACGTGTCGTCACTCCACGTGTACACGCTAGTGTTCGCAAATCGGCGTTACTAACCGATTTTATTGATCAACATCAATATGATACGCGAATACTAATAATCGCCTTTTGCTATACAACTATAGCTGGAAACATTCCGGAATTCAAAAGAATTACGGACGACGGTGTCGATCTGAAAACAACAATTGGTTAGATGACTGTGGTCGGCTATTGTTCGCGCAAAGCGTAGCGAGGTTATTATTCCGCCCAGATCGTATAAGCGCCCGCCAACCGCCCACAATATCAGCAAAACGATGGTCAAGTAGAATTACGTGACCTTGATGTTACACAACTAGTTGGAAAGAATTGGACTACTCCAAGTTCGAATCCCTAGACGTGACTCATGCACTGTCTTTAGACTAGTTTATGTGTAAGGTAAGTACTGCTACTTAACATAGAATTACGTAAATTTTTACGTGTTCTTATCCCGGACGAGCCCCCAAATTATGTCACGTGACCCGTGCGATTTACGTGGAAAACATAAACACACAGACCTCAAGTACAACTACTCATAAATTTTACAAGACCACACCGTTTTGCTGAGTTTTTTGTTGATGTTTCACTATTTCTGTTCTTTCATACACATATATACAACATGCACATCAATGAGGTGGAGTGAATGATGTCAAATGGTATAATGCATGCACATATATATATTGATGCTACAAAGTATTACTTATTACTTATTTATCTTAATATGAACTAGTACTTGATCATTTTCCTCGACGATCCATTCAAGACTAATTAGCATTATGAATCTACTCACAGTTTGTCAGCTCCAGCTTCAACACGTAATAATAAAAGAATGAGTGTTTTCAGTCAGACAGTCAGGTCTTTGCATTTTCTTTCACACGTAGAATAGCTCCTTGTCGTAGATCTTCAGTGGATATGACTTCTCCGTATTGTCAATATGCAAACTCCTTTTAGAGCCCAGCCTCCACTCGTTTATAAAAGTTATTATATGTTGAACCTCAAAGTCGTAGATCTTTATAGTTCAATGTTATTCACACGACAGGTTATTTGTTGATATCAGTAGTAATAGATAGTCTTTAGATAACACCGATGATATCATTTTGTCGTTACAGAATCTTCATACGAATAGTCATGTCACTGTAATCACACATGTAGATTCACAAAGTTCAGCATTTGGAATGATGTCTTTGAATGATGTTCATTTCAAATGATCGAGGATCGTAGAATTCAATAAAATTGCAAATGTTCAGATCGTCCTCGATAAATAGAACTAAATCTTAACTAAAACTAGAACTCGAACCCTTATTTAAAAAAAACTAAAATACTTGGAAAGTAGTACAAAACAAAAAAAAACACTTGGAAAGTAGTAAAACACTAAAAACACCTGAAACATATGATACATACGGAAATGATAGTGAGACGCCGCCATTTTCGCGCGATGACGTCAATCAGTCTCACCATCACTTCCGCCTACGCAATCCCCTAACTGCTAACGAAAGTATACATTTTTCTCGTTGCTGAAAAACCGAATGAATAAGCATGCAACCATGCACGAAACGATCGGATTTACGAACCGTACAAATCATTCATTCACTCATTCGCAACTGGAAACCAATGCCCCGCTCGCGCGATCATTGCCGACACAAATACCGCCGAAGCCGCATCTCGATCCCTCGTCCTATAGATAATCTATGACTTCACGGACGTTTCCAGCCACGAATTGTACGCAACCGACGATTTACATACCCAAACGGTGTCTGAATAAACTGGCTATGATACTCCTGCTATTACGGCTGCAGTACGCCTTTCACACAAATAATCTGTAGCATTGAATCGTTGCTTACATCGCCAACCATCTTATCGCTGCTGACAGAATTTGCCAAGATGGAAGTGTAGCTACCTCAGCATACCAAATCTTCCAATGTTCGTGCCTAAATGCTCTTCACAGTTGTCCTATTTGAAACCAACATGTTTCCACATCAACCTAGGCTGTGATCCATTTACAACACAACGCTTTTTTAGTGGTAAAAAAGTCGAAAAACCGTTTGTTAGGCCAGCGCCTATTGCACGTGAGTCCTCCTCTCCTCAGAGTTTGCTGTAGACTGATTTTCAACTGTGAAAAATTTGCGTTCCTACGCGACAAGGCTTTTCCCTGCGAATCATTGGTCCTCGAATTGACACAATACAAAATAAAAACAAATGACAAAAGCTCCAAAATGACGCATCTGCTACGTCATTCAATATTTTGGTGTTCGTCTCGGTACTTTACGAAACAGAATAATTATTGAAAACTTTTACCTTCAACAATATCATTTTTAAACAGCGTTATAAATTATACAGCGTATGAACGTATCTCTATGGAGCTTGTATCGCGACATCAAGCCCCCCCTTTTGAAGCTAAAACTATCAGTTTTAGTTGACCTCATCGTGGTACATGCGACTGAGATAGTCCGCACCCACATTATCATTTCCTTTGATGACTTTCACCACGAAATCATGCTGTTGCAATTGTAGCGCCCACCTCATCAATCTGCCGTTTTCCGTTCTTGACTTTTTGAGGTAATGCAACGGTTGGTGATCAGTTTCGAGAGTGAATTTTCGACCAAACAGATAAGGTTCGAATTTCTTGATTCCCCACACTGCACCAAGGCATTCCCGTTCAATTGTCGAGTAGTTTCCTTCTGCCTGACTCAGTTTTCTGCTTGCATATGCCACCGGTTGAAGTCCTTCACCGTGGTCTTGCATTAATACTGCTCCAACAGCTCTATCCGATGCATCCGTTCTCAACGTGTATGGGAGTGAGTTGTCCGGCAATAGCATAACAGGTTTTGCAGTCAGATGTTCCTTCAGCGTGGAAAAGCTATTTTCTGCCTCTTCCGTCCACACTACCTTGTCAGGTTGCTTCGCTTTGGTCATGTCGGTCAGTGGTGTTGCTATCTTAGCAAAGTTTGGTACAAACTTTCTGTAATAGCCAGCCAATCCCAAAAATGCCCTGACTTCCTTTTTTGTTCTTGGCCTTGTTGCTTGTTGCAATTTCTTGATTTTATCATCTTCCGGTTTGATTTTCCCTTTTCCGATTTGATGTCCTAGATATTCAAGTTCATCAAACCCGATGAAACACTTGGAAGGTTTTGCCGTCAAGTTTACTTCCTCTAAGCGCTTTAGCACTGTTTCCAATGCTTCCAGATGTTGTTCCCATGTCTCTGTTGCAATCAGGATGTCATCCATGAAATTATCAACATCTTCTCTGTTCAGTGGTCCTAGCAGTTTTCTCATCATCCTTGAAAACACTGCTCCTGCAGTTTTCAATCCAAATGGCATTGTCACCCATTGGAATTGTCCTGAAGGTGTATGAAACGCTGTTTTGGGTCTGTCCTCTACCTTGACAGGTATTTGCCAATATCCTTTGGAAAGGTCTAGCTTTGAAAAATATTTCGCTTTCCCAAGTTTGGAAAATAGTTGTTCAATGTCAGGAATGGGTTCTGCGTCAAACTCAACTACATCGTTCAACTTGCGGTAGTCTATGCAGAATCTGACTGTTACGTTGAAACGCGAATGATAGTATGGCTGAAGCGTGTACGATAGATCTAATCGTTTCGATTTGCAAAGTATTCAATAATGGAGTTTATTTACCTTTGATTTGAGTTTGCATTGTTGTTAGGAGAGGCTTTGTATAACGTTGATAATTTGCGTTAGTCGATATTAGTTGAGAATCTTCTGGATATGCGTGTTTACTCTTGATAGAAATTTCCGGATGGATATCGAAGGTCGTGAATGTTCCCGGAAGTAGAGAAAATGTGAATGACGTAAGTCAGTGATGACGATCTTTAGTTCGATTGGTGGCAGTGCGTCATTTCTACCACGTACCAAATCGTTCCAGAAAAGAGAGAGGTTATTTAATCGTGAGCCGAGTCGCTGTAGAGAGAGTAAAGTTGTTGATAGTGATTTGGAGAGTTGCTGTGAAAGTTGTTGAGTTGAGTTGAGAATTGTATGCAGTTGTTGATGTGTGCTGAATAAAAATGGAAAACTTCATAC
Source organism: Oncomelania hupensis (assembly GCA_036898135.1). NCBI lineage: Eukaryota > Metazoa > Mollusca > Gastropoda > Littorinimorpha > Pomatiopsidae > Oncomelania > Oncomelania hupensis. The sequence goes on along the minus strand of JBAHVR010000250.1, from coordinate 9,537 downwards.
GTCGACTTTGTGACTTGTACGCTGTTTGGACGGGCTGTGTGAATAAACGAATCTGAGTTACACAACTATCAGGAATTCAAGCATCGGGGCTGAATCAGATACTGATAGAAACACCATCATCAAACAGAGTGTAACATTTTGGGGGCCAAGCCGGGATTCACGCCATAGCCAAGGGTTCAACTGCTACAACAAGCGAGTCAACGTTACGAGAGGCAGTCATCGAGGGTAGCCGCCAACGAGTTGCGTCGAGAGGGGCCAACATACTGGGACTACATCCGATAGATTCGGGTTGACTGCAAGGGCGTGTAGTCGCCGAAGAGTTGCTTCGTGAGCGAACAACAGAGCGGGACTACGTAGCTGCCGCAGGACTACGTCGAGGGACAGTCTCGGAGCTACATCGCCAGTGTTACAGAGAGCGGCGAGCGGACGTCGCGTCTACTTCAGCACAGGAGCGTATACATCAACACCAGCGTGGTGCAGCGTCGCATACGACGAGGACAGCGGGGCCTGCGTCAACGAAGGCGACTAGTGACAAGCATCAGCGCTACTGCAGAAAGCGTGCTGTTCTAGAACAGTCTAGAAAGGTACAGCACAGTCAAGAACTTTCCAGAAAAAAAAAAGAAAAAAAAAGAAGAACTCTACAGTCAAGAACTTTCTAGAAGAAGAACTTTCCAGAAAAGAACTTTCTTTAAAAGAACTTTCCAGAAGCATCAAGATGGCTGACTTCTGGCAGAAAGGGATTCAACTGAATCTAAAAGGGAAACAGCTGACGGAGTACGTCAAGTCCCAGGAGAGAATACAAGAAAGAGAATTAGAAGAGCAGCGTCGCCGTGAAGAAAGAGAATTAGAATTGAAGCGTCTGGAAATTGAACAGCAGCGGCAAGAAAGAGAAGAGCAGCGTAAAGAAAGAGAAGATGAGCGCAGGCGTGAGGAAAGAGAAGCTGATCGGCAGTTCCAACTAGAGTTGGCGCGCATCCAGCAACAGCAGCATGCGCCACAAGTTATCAGTGACAACACGGCTCCAAAATTGCCAGCTTTCGTCGACGGGAAGGACCAGATTGACTGTTATCTGGCGAGATTCGAAAGGTTCGCTGAAAGCTCTAACTGGCAACCTCAAGACTGGGCAATTCGACTGAGTGCACTTCTGACGGGGCAAGCTCTCGAAGTTTACACCAGACTGTCGAACGATGACGCCAAAAACTACGACGTCTTGAAAGAGGCCCTGTTGCAGTGCTATAACTTTACAGAGAAGGGCTACCGTAAACGCTTCCGTGAATGCCGGCCTAAGTCAGACGAGACGCCAAAGCAGTTTGTGGAGCGCCTGTCGTCATATCTACACAAGTGGGTGGAGTTATCAGGCGAAACGAAGTCTTACGACAGTCTCCATGACCTGATCGTGAAGGAACAATTTCTCAATGCCTGTCACAAGGACCTAGCGACCCACTTAGAAGAACAAAAGCTGCAGACGCTTAAAGATGTGACTGAGGCTGCTGAAAGATATCTCATCGCTCATGGGAAAACCCTGGGGCCACCCAGCGCGACGAAACATTTTCAGAAGACTGGAAACCATGTGAACCAGAACCAGGGAAGCCAGACGAGCCAGAGACAGACAGACTCCACGCCTCCTCCCAGGGAAGGGCATTCAAGGGGCTGTTTCACCTGCAACGCTACAGACCACAGAGCGGCTAACTGTCCTCAAAACAAAAGTAGCGGACAGCGGAGCAGTACGGACAACGCAGCGGCGGGCAACCGGCAGAGGCGGTTCTCCAATCAACGGCAAACCAGTAGATCTGACCATCAAGTGTGCGGCGGGAGCGTCATTCTTCCGAGTGAGACCAAGCGCACAGCTACTCCTGCGGACGTGCAAGAGTGCATGACCGATGGCCAACTTCTCCTTGCCAACGGAAAATCCATCCCCGTCGTCGCCAGCGCAGCGGTGACCGTACAGAACATGCCTGTTTCCAAGGGACGCGTCGGAAATCATGAAGTGACTGTTTTAAGAGACTCTGGCTGCAGTGGGGTCATCGTCAGAGAAGACCTAATCGCTAAAGAACAGTTCACTGGCGATTCAAAATGGACACTTATGGCCGACAGCAAATGTGTGAGAGCGCCAGTTGCGAAGATTCATGTCAACACCCCTTTCTACATAGGCGAAGTCGAAGCGGTTTGCCTGAAGAAGCCGCTGTATGATTTGATGATCGGGAATATCGACGGCGCGAGACGACCCGACAACCCCGATCCAGAGTGGAGTCCTGCCTCAACTCAACACGTCGAAGTTGTGGAGGAGGATCCATTGCCATTTCCCGATGGAGACCTTACAGAGCTGCTACGGGACAATGTGGTTACTCCGGCTCAGCCCTGCCGACCAGAGGTCGTCGGTGCCGTTACAACCAGGGCCCAGGCCAAGAGAGACAAGACGTCTACGCCACTGAAGGTCGCCGACAACTCTAAAGCTGCCATCGTGGACAGAGATAAGCTGATCCAGCTCCAGGAAGCTGATAGCACTTTAAACAAGTACAGGAACCGCCAAGATCACGTGACCAAACGCAGTGGCACGGTCTATTTTGAGGTGAAGGCCAAGATCCTGTACCGAATCTTCCAGCACCCGAGGGTCAACGGAGGGAAACCACTACGTCAAGTCTTGGTACCGTTACCTCTAAGGCGCCAAGTGATGGAAGTAGCTCACGACTCTATCATGGGAGGTCACCTAGGCATCAGAAAGACGTCAGACAGAATCCAGGCGGTGTTCTACTGGCCAGGGCTTCATGCGGACGTCAGCCGTTTCTGCCGATCATGTGACATTTGCCAGAAGACCATACCTCGAGGAAGGGTCCCGAAAGTACCTATGCAGAGGATGCCTTTGATCGACCGGCCTTTCAAGAGGGTGGCCTTAGACTTAATCGGCGAAATAAGACCTCCGAGTGAAGAAGGTCATCGGTGGGTACTGACTTTAGTGGACTATGCGACTCGGTACCCAGAAGCAGTGCCACTGAAGAAGATTGACACTGAAACTGTAGCAGAGGCACTGGTGGACATGTTCAGTAGGCTTGGAGTGCCTGAAGAAATTCTGACAGACCTCGGGACGCAGTTCGTCTCTGACTGCATGAAGGAGGTCAACAGACTGCTGAGCATCCGGCATTTGACTACGACTCCCTACCATCCGATGTGCAACGGGCTTGTCGAAAAGTTCAATGCTACGTTGAAGTCCACCCTGAAGAAACTGTGCAGCGAGCAGCCCAGACAATGGCATCGTTACATCAACGCCTTACTGTTCGCCTACAGAGAAGTGCCGCAGGAGTCCACCGGCTTTTCTCCGTTTGAGCTGCTGTACGGAAGAACCATCCGAGGGCCGATGCACATCCTAAAAGAACTGTGGACGAAAGAAGGAGACACCCCAGAGGTGAAGAACAGCTACCAGTACGTGTTTGAGCTACGGGAGAAGCTGGAGCAGACTCTCGAGATAGCCAGAGAAAACCTGAAGAAATCCCAGGACTGTGGAAAGCACTACTATGACCGTAGGGCTGTGAACAGGAAGTTCAAACCTGGCAACAAAGTGCTGGTGCTGCTACCTACCGATCACAATAAGTTGCTGATGCAGTGGAAAGGCCCGTACGAAGTGGAGACCGTGGTGGGAATCAACGACTACAAGGTGAAGGTCGGCCAGCATTCCAAGATATACCACGCCAACCTCCTTAAGCTGTACGTGGAAAGGCCATCGGAGACTGTGCACGCAGCCACAGCAGCTGTGACCGACGACAGCTTTGACAGCGAAGAACTGTTGGAACTGGGAGACTTCCACAGCAAAGAAGGCATCGATGATGTTAAGCTAGGACCGAGCTTGACGGAAGGTCAAAAGTTGGAGCTCAAGGACCTTATGGGCGAGTTTCCCCACAACTTCAGCGATGTCCCTGGCTCTACAACTTTGGTCGAACACGAAGTCCACCTCACTTCGAATATCCCTGTTCGATCCAAGCCCTTCCCGATCCCTTTCAAGGCCCGTGAATCCTTGAAGAAAGACATCGATGAGATGCTGAAGATGGGCATCATTAGGGAGTCCAGTTCCCCTTACGCATCCCCTGTCGTGGTCGTGAAGAAGAAGGACGGGAGCAACCGAGTATGCATCGACTACAGGAAGGTTAATAAGATCACCGTCTTCGACCCTGAGCCGATGCCTACCGCAGCAGACCTCTTCCGCCAACTATCGGGGAGTAAAATCTTCTCAAAGATTGACCTCAGCAAGGGTTATTGGCAAGTCCCCGTGCGTCAACAGGACATACCAAAGACTGCTTTCATAACTCCTGATGGGACGTACGAGTGCCTAAGGATGCCCTTTGGCATGGTCAACAGCGGAGCTACCCTGAAGAGAGGAATGAGGAAGATGCTCAAAGGGATGGACAATGTCGTGTGTTACTGGGACGACCTGCTAGTCCACACTCGCACCTGGGAAGAGCATCTGCAGACCTTGAGGGAGCTGTTTCACCGTCTCACAGAAGCCAACTTGACCGTGAGACCCAGTAAGTGCATTCTGGGGACTGACAACGTAGACTTTATCGGCCATTCGCTGAAAGAAGGACAAAAGGGGCTTCTACTAGAAAACGTCACCAAGATTCTGAACGCTCCACGTCCCCAAACCAAGAAGCAGGTGCGATCTTTCCTGGGGTTGGCTGGATACTACAGGGAGTTTGTACCAAACTACTCCGCCATCGCAGCACCCTTGTCGGACCTGGTGCGGAAAGGCTGTCCAAACCAAGTGCAGTGGGGACCGTCTCAGGAGAGGGCATACCAGACTGTGCGCGACCTCCTTTCGAAGGATCCGGTGCTACGACTGCCTGACACTTCCAAAGAATTCGTCTTAAGAACAGACGCAGCGGACGAAGGCATCGGCGCCATACTGATGCAAGAACACGAAGGGAAACTATTTCCGGTCAGTTACGCCAGCAAGAAGCTGTCCAGGGCTGAGAAAAATTACTCGACCATGGAGAAAGAGTGCCTTGCCATCATATGGGGAATCCGGAAGTTCGAACTGTACCTTCAAGGAGTGAAGTTCGTGCTACAGACTGATCACAAGCCGCTAACTTACTTGAACTCTGCCAAGTTTGTGAACAGTCGGATCATGAGATGGGCTATGTACTTGCAGAACTTTAACATGCGAGTAGAATCTATCAAAGGATCGGACAATGTTGGTGCGGACTTCCTCAGCAGAGTGTGTGAGTAAAGAACATTGACTGTGTGGATGAACTGTGAACATTGACAATATCCAGATAGACCTGAAGATGAAAACCATTGACTCTTTGTGAATGAACTGAGAACGTTGATAGTGTTCAGACAGGCTGAAATAAGTTTTAATTCTGTACTTTGTGCATTACGTTTCAACGTTGTTGAAAGAAATTAGGTAAATTTCTTCTTGAGTGGGGGGTTATGTTACGTTGAAACGCGAATGATAGTATGGCTGAAGCGTGTACGATAGATCTAATCGTTTCGATTTGCAAAGTATTCAATAATGGAGTTTATTTACCTTTGATTTGAGTTTGCATTGTTGTTAGGAGAGGCTTTGTATAACGTTGATAATTTGCGTTAGTCGATATTAGTTGAGAATCTTCTGGATATGCGTGTTTACTCTTGATAGAAATTTCCGGATGGATATCGAAGGTCGTGAATGTTCCCGGAAGTAGAGAAAATGTGAATGACGTAAGTCAGTGATGACGATCTTTAGTTCGATTGGTGGCAGTGCGTCATTTCTACCACGTACCAAATCGTTCCAGAAAAGAGAGAGGTTATTTAATCGTGAGCCGAGTCGCTGTAGAGAGAGTAAAGTTGTTGATAGTGATTTGGAGAGTTGCTGTGAAAGTTGTTGAGTTGAGTTGAGAATTGTATGCAGTTGTTGATGTGTGCTGAATAAAAATGGAAAACTTCATACGTCGACTTTGTGACTTGTACGCTGTTTGGACGGGCTGTGTGAATAAACGAATCTGAGTTACACAACTATCAGGAATTCAAGCATCGGGGCTGAATCAGATACTGATAGAAACACCGTCATCAAACAGAGTGTAACACTGACAGAATCGTCCTTCTTTTTCACTAATACAATAGGAGCACTGTATGCTGATACGCAGGGTTCAATCACTCCTAATTTTAGCATGTCTTGAACTTCTTCTTTTACTGTTTCAACTGCTGCATGCGGCAATGGATACTGACGCACGAAAACTGGTTCATTTTTCGTTACGCGCAGTTCACACTCCTCTAATCTCGTCTTTCCAGGTAGTTCAGTGAGTACTGCTGATCTTTTCTTGCATATTTTGTTAACTTGGTCTCTCTGTTTTCCAGTTAGCTTATCGCAGATTTGTACATCTTTCGCAGATTCCTTGGGTTTCAAGGACAATGTTGGTAAGCTTGTCAGCACTGGGTTGAATTCATCCCCTTGTTCGTCATTGTCTTCTTGAATTACTACTGCTACGCGTACAGTATCTGTTTCACGCTCAACATAGGGCTTTAGTAGGTTAGCGTGATATACTCTCTCCTTCCCCTTTATTGCAATTCGATAGTCAAACTCGTTGAGTTTCTTTTGTACAACGAATGGTCCTTTCCAGATCAACTGTAGTTTGTTGTGTTTTTCGGGCAAAAGTAACAACACTTTTGATCCTTCCTGGATGTTTTTGGATTTTGCTTTCTTGTTGTACGCACGCGCGTATCTCTTGCTTGCCTTTTCCAACCGTTCTCTGGCTAGTTCACAAGTCTTTTCTATTCTGTTTCTCAAGTCGATGACGTACTCTGCAGTCGTTCGTACTTCTTGCTCAACTTCATCTTGTGTCCATAGTTGTTTCAGCACTTGCATAGGCCCTCGCACGGTTCTCCCAAACAACATCTCGAATGGTGAGAACATTGTTGACTCTTGTGGCACTTCTCTGTATGCAAACAGTAAAGCTGCAATCATTCTGTCCCACTCATTAGGTTGTTCTAAACACATTTTCTTTAGCATGTGTTTCAGTGTGCCGTTGAATTTCTCCACAAGCCCATTAGCTTGTGCATGATAGGGTGTTGTTTTGATTCCCTTGATGTTTAACAATTTGTTTACCTGCTGCATCATCTCACCTGTGAATTGAGCTCCTTGATCAGATACAACTTCTTCTGGTATTCCAAGTCTCGTCCACATGTTCCATAATGCTTCTGCTACTTCAGACGTTTGACACGTTTTCAACGCAACTGCTTCTGGATATCTCGTGGCATAATCCACCATTGTTAGGATGTATTTGTATCCTCTGGTTGATGCAGGAACAATAGGTCCAATCAAGTCTACCGCTACTTTTTGGAACGGTGTTTCTACCACTGGTACTCTCCCTAATGGTATTTTCCTGTTGTTTCCTTTGTTGGATGTTCGCTGGCATGTGTCGCACGAAGTGCAATATCTTCTGATATCTCCACATACTCCAGGCCAATAAAAATCTGCCCATACTCTCCCTCTGGTTTTTCTTGCGCCTAAGTGTCCGCTCATAGGTGTGTCATGTGCAAGTTTCAATACTTCATCACGGTATTGCTTGGGTACTACCACTTGGCTGAATTTGTTCCCATTTTCTTCAAACTCGCGTCGCAGAATTCCATTTTTCCACAAATAGTGTGCTTTTCTCGCCTGCTTGGATTTCCCATGTCCAAATTCATTTGCTTCTCGACGTACTTTTTCTAAAGTTTCGTCTGTAAGTTGCGCCTTCCTCAAATCGTCTTTTGACACGTTGATGATGTCTGCTTTAGTTGTTTTTAATTCTTTCATTTCCTTAGTCTTCGCTGCAGCCCTTGTTTTCACTTCTGCACAAATATCTCTTGTTGGATATACTGAGATGTGCCCCTTGTTTGTTGACGTTATATACCGTTGGTTTCCCACCAGAACTGGTATTACGGGTCTTGGCATCACAATCACGTCAGCTTCTCCTTTGAAGAATGGTGTGTCTAGTTCAACTCTAGCCACTGGTACATCTTGAGTATCACTAGATGCAAACTTTACATTTCGTATATCTCCTGTGTACTTTTCTTTAGGTACAAGTTTAGTATCCACAACGCTGATTGTTGCTCCTGTGTCGCGCAGTCCTTGTGTTTCGACTCCCTCGACTTTCACTTGGCATAGCGGTTCATAGGTGATCTTGCTACACTCATCGCATAGTGGCTTGTTCACTACAGCTACGATGGGTTCTTCACTGGTTGGTACACTGACTCGAAGCGCATGGTAATCCATGTGGTCTGAGTCATTTTCTTCATCTCCACTGCCGGATTCACTGCTGTTACGCGGTACGTAAACGCAAAACGCTCTGTGTTTCCTTTTCGGACAGTGTGCTATTCTGTGAGGTCCTCCACAATTAAAACATTCTAGTCTAGTGTGCGAACGCGATCTTTCCGGTTTGTCGGCCGATCTATGCTCCGTTTTTTCAGCATCCACTGATGTAGATTGTTCCTTATGATTATATTTGTCATCTCTGCGCTGGTGGTGATCTTGATGTCTCGTTCTTAACTTGTCTTGGTGTCGCACTCGGAACTTGTCTTGATGTCTTTCTCCAGCTCTCGCTTGTTCATAAGCTTCCGCTGCGTCAACTGCTGTCTCTGATGTAGTAGGTCTCTTTTCCCTTACGAATCGGGCTTCATCTTGAGGTAGACCATCAAGAAAAATTTCTGTCACCAATTGGTCAAATAATTCGTCGAATGATCTCCTTCTCCCGGTCAAAGCAAACCATCTCTCCACCCACAACGACAATCTGCCAAACCAGTCTTTTGCCGTTTCTTCTGGTTTCTTCTTTGCTGACTTGAATTTACGTCTGTACTCTTCTGACGTAAGTTGGAACTTTTTCATCAGCTCATGCTTTAAATCTTCATAATCCGCTAAATCGATCTGCTTCATTTGTGCCGTGGCTTCTCGAGCTTTGCCCTTCAATAATGAAAGTAGGCGTATGCCCCACTGATCTTCAGAATATCCTTCTGCTGCCATGATCTTCTCAAACTGCCACAGGTATGCTTCTAAATCATCCCCATCTTCGTAGTATGGCAATTTGATTTTTGCTCCTTTATTTCCACCTCCATTCATAGAAGATCTCGATGAAGTAGCTGTCGCATTTTGTTCTCTTTGAGCGTACAATTCTAATTCGCGCATTTTCAAAGCTAATTCTGCTTCATCTCTTCGTTGTTCTCTTTCTGATTCTAGTCGTTTGTCTTCTCTTTCTGCTTCTAGTCTTTTGTCTTCTCTTTCTCTTTCTCTTTCTGCTTCTAGTCTTTTGTCTTCTCTTTCTCTTTCTGCTTCTCTTTCTTCCTTCCTCCTCTCTTCAACATAATGGGCCAGGTCTTTCCCTGTGAAACCGAGGAGTTCGCCATCCTCTTTCCATACCTGCATGTTTGATTTGTTTCTCTGAGTTGTATTTTCTACAGCAGAATTATTAGAATCTTGATTTTGCTGAGCGTTAACATTTTTCTTTTTTGCCGGTGGTGCCATCTTATTTTGGAAACGAACTATACGTCACGCTGTAAATTATTTACGCAAAGAAAAAATCGACGTCACTACTAGCT
>JBAHVR010000249.1:35000-75000 GCA_036898135.1 Oncomelania hupensis | reverse complement strand
TTTTTCCTATTTTTCCTTTATTTAGAGGATTTGGTTCAAATCAATAGCGAACCATTGCAACATACCTACATTGCCTTGTGCCGTGTGGTTTTGTTTCCTTCCATCTTCATCTCCATCCTTCCTCATCTCCCCTGCCACTCTCCGCACCCAAACCCACGAGGGGTTCCCTTCTTACCCCAACCCTTCAACAAACATAATTCTGATTTTGGAAATATTATCAGAGAGGAACGTCTTTTTTTTGTAGCCTTAGTGCCAGCAGCGTCTGGTCAGTCTTGTCGTAGCCTTAGTACCAGCAGCGTCTCAGATGGTGTAGTTGGAGTAGTCGTTGTCACTCAGTCAGCCAGTCAGTGTTGTCAGCTTATAGGATGTGATAGTGTTGAACTTATTTATTGTTACTTTTTCAAGTTCAAGTTTGTGTTTATGTTGGTTTCTTGGACCGGTTTCACACTGAATCGGGTTCGTCCCTTGTCCTATCTCATCTCTTATTCCCTCAATAAGAAGAAATAAAGTCCTTGCCTGAACTTTACACCACACGCCTGGTCTTCGTGGACACATGCAACCCACTTTGTGCGTGAATGACTCTTGCTTTCTATCACCATACCACACACACCCACTTTACACTCACACAGGCAAGAAGACCTGAATTTTTGAATGTCAAGCGATAGCATTTGTAGCCTGTGCTTGCAGTGGTGCAAAGCCCGTTCACGGCCTGCAGTTCAAAACACTATAATTATAAAACGTGAAATAATAAATGACTCTGAATAACTGTGCCCCTACTCCTTCGGAGGAGAGTATAAACTGTGCACGCACATTTATTTATTTATAATTTTATTTATTTAGTTAGTTATCTAGATGGGTATTTTCTATTTATTAACTTTATATGTTTTTCAGTGTCAATTTTCAAATTTATGTTATAATGATTTATTTTAATTGTTTTGGATTTCTACTTGTAGCATACCCAGAAATTTCCTTGTAATGTTTTTAAGGACAATAAAGGATTGTGTGTTCTATATTGTGAACCAGCACCGCGTTGCTTAAAAGTTGTAAATCTGTTGTTGATTGTAAAGGTAATGAAATTCAGTTCAGACACCCATTCATTCCCTTTACAGCGCGTTGCACATAACATGATTAACCGTGTCAAACCTAGCACACTTAATTCTGTCCCTTTGAAATACTGATCGTAATCTTCTATCTGTCGTCAGCGACCTGTTGGTTCAATGTCACAGGCTTGCTGCGATAGAGCTACAAGACGAGCGCGAAGAGAGTCTACCAGCTTGGCGTCCTTCTTCTGGCGATATTTCTCCATCAGCATGTTGTAGGTGTACAGGAAAGGGTTGAGAGCGGAGTTGAGCGGCAGCACGAAGATGGCTATGGCCACGTTGACTTCGCCCGGCACCGGGGTCCCAGTGAAGGCTGCCAGACCCAACACCCCGATGGGGAACCAGCAGAGAAAGTCTGACACGACTACCGTGATCAGACGACGAGCGATGGTTAGGTTTTGTGACGTGTTGGCCGTCTCTGTGTGAGAAGCGGCCATGGAATTAGATCGAATGGACCAGTAGATGACCAACTGTCCAGCAGCTATCATAAGAAAGAGCGTGAAATTGAAGACGATTACAACTCCAAATGAATAATATTTCCCCAGAACGTCTCGTCGTGTCACAGGTAAGGGGATGCAGATGCCAGTCTGGCTGTAGAACCTCCAGTGTGACAGGCCCGGAAGCAGGGGCACAGCGGCCAGGACAACACCCACCATCCAGGAAACAGCTGAGGCTACCACAGCCGACTTGCCTCTGAATCTTATGATGCCGAAGGGAAAGCGCAGTACGATGAACCTGTCCAGGGTGATGAGGCAGATCATAAAAGCCGACACTTCGCTAGACAACAGACCTATATACCCCGCCACTGTGCACATCGCGCTGGCTTTCCACGCCTTCTCATACCACATGTATTTATTGCGGTACACATAGTCAGTTGTGCCGATCACCGCCAGGTACAGGCCCATGAGAAAGTCAGAAAAGCATAGGTTAGTCACGAAGACGTTGTATCCTTGTTTGAACATCTTTCTGCGATGCAGCAGAAATTTCACAGCCAAGCTGGCCACATTACCCACCAAAGACATTAAGCCGATAATCCACAGAAAAGCCCGGTAAAAGTTGGAATGCAATAAATCTTGGCAAGAAGAGATCTCGTCTTTGGTGGCGAAACAGTTGTCTGTGTTAAATGACGCCGGCAGGTTGGCCTTACAACATAGTTTGTAGTTCTGGGCGTAAACTTCACTAAGCTCACTCAGACCTTGAAACAGATCAAAAGGAAAGTCCTCCACCCCACAACCTCTTAAGTCTAGCACGACGAGCTTTGTCAGATAGGAAAAGCCACTATCGCTGATGACATTCACGCCGCTATGGGACAGATTTAAACGTTGCAAAGACGGGACAGTCATCAGCCACTCGCTGTAAAATTCGTACATAAGGGTGTCTGACACATCGAAATGTAGCAGGGAGTCATGAATCACTTCAGTGTCGGATTCCACCAATTTCACCAAAGGGTTTCCCCTTAAGTACAAGTAGCGGAGGTTTGGCAGAGCGTCAAGGTGATGCAAATGAAATTCTGTTATATAGTTATCACTTAGGTCCAGAAGCTGCAGGTTCAGGAGGTGTAATGTCTGCCAGCCTATTAGCTTGTTGCCTGCAAGATTGAGATAGACCAGGTAAAATGTGTCCGACAATTCTGCCGGCAAGAGGTTAGAGCGTGAAGCATCCAAGTACCTGAGGTCAGAGTAGCTTCTTGCCGAAAATGGCTGGTAGCAGGTAAACGACAGACCCTCACAGCGACAGGCTGCGGGACATGTGGCATTACACAGCAACTCGTCATCCCGCTCTGGGCACTGGGGCCAGCCGTCACACAAATGGCTGACGTGGAGACACACAGTGGATGATCGACAACGGTAATAGCCCTGACAATCAACGTCTTGGCAACCCCTTTCGTCTTCCCCCTCCGGACAGTCCTTGACACCGTTACACCTGAGATAGACTGGCATGCAGTAGACGTCGTCGCCAGGGCATCGAAAGTGAGTGTCTGGACAGGTTAAATTCCCATGACTCATGGCTTCCGTATTGTAGTCGCCAAGTCCGTCCATGTGAATGATAACCGGGGGCGGATCCCTGAAGCGTTGGAACAGGACATTATTATCCAGTCCATAGTTTCCACAAATACTTTCGTCACTCCCATCAATGCAATCTTCTCGTTTGTCACACACAGAGCCCATGTTCACCTGTTGCCCACTGCTGCATCTTCACATTGGAAATCAATGCCAAAATTATATTCAAACATATAAAAGTCACCAGAATATAAAACATAAAACAATACTATATATATATATATATATCTTACTGATCTTCTGTCTACTCACCCTCTCGACAGCTTCTCTCCCCTGTAGATGCGCGCATTTTTTTCTCTTCCCAAGACACACACTAAGACATATGCTCCTAAACAATGGAATTCTCTCCCATCACACATCCGCAACATACCGACCACCCAGGCCTTCAAAAACGCACTCAAGACCCATCTCTTCAAACTGTACTATCCTGATTGACTCTCACCCTCCAACCGATGACGGATGCCTGCTGGGAGCCGTCCATGGCTTGACATGTAAACTGTCTGTACATTTATACTTTTGCATTAATTTCTACATTATTTTACTGATAGGATTTTATTTCTGCAACCGGGAGGAGGCGGGTCTCGTCTTTTTATCCGATCATTGTATTAATTAATCATTCTCATCCTCCGACCGATGACGGATGCCGGCTGGGTGCTGTCCATGGCTTGACATGTAAATAGTCTGTACATTTATACTTTTGCATTAATTTTTACATTATTTTACTGATAGGTCTTGTCTTTTTATCGGATCATTGTATTATTTAATAATTGTTAGATGCAATACATTTTTAAAGACATTTTAAATTTGTATGGTGAATTCTGAGATCTTATTATGTTATTATTATCTAATATGCCTTTCGTATTTTATAATTAATACTTTTTATTATGGATGTGAAGTGTATTGTATATGTTATGTTCCCTTGTATGCTTTTCGAATGTGGTTGGTGTGAATGCTTGCATACTTAGTTTTTATTGTTCCTATATCTGAATCAGAATCAGAATCTTTATTGTCCCCATGAAAACACAAGGAAATGTGTGTGCGGCGTACACTTCATCAACACAACGACACAAAGTGAGTAAACGACACACAGAGTAAATTCCATAGAATCACGCTGGATCCAGATGATAATAAAGAGTCAAGCTACAAAGAGGTAGTAATAAAGTAATAAATGCTTCAACCTACAAATTTTCCTCCACATGTATAAGATGCAGGATTATTATAGCTAAAATAAACAAAACAAAACAAAACAATACTTTTAAAACCACTCCTACACTCATGCACACACATGAATACACACCACCACTACTATTAATAACAACAATAACAATAATCTCAGTCTGATATGACATATAAAATGATATTGCATCCAATCTAACAATCATTATCACAGTTCTTGATGGTTAAGACTCAGTTCAAGATGATGATATCTGTTCTGATCGGTGTACTATCTTATCTAATCTATACCTTATGTTAAGTGCGGTGAGTTCAGCCCCGAGCTGGGCTACCGCATTATTATTATTATTATTATTATTATTATTATTATTATTATTATTATTATTATTATTATTATTATTATTATTATTATTATATCGAGGTATTAAACACACACACACACACACACAGACACACACACACGTACACCTATATATGTTTAGTGCCTTGAAACTTTAATTTCAGGTTCCTACATAATATTTTTTTCCAAACAACAAACAGCATTATGAATCGTACTGAGTTTGCCTTTCTTGTTCTAAAATGCAAGCGAGTTCTTGGGAAACTGTCAATAACTCAAAAATTACCACAGAATATAACATTGATGGATTTCATTACAACTCGTCAAGCCAGACTGGCACATACCTGAATCCCTTGTCAACTTTCTGGTACTGACAGTAAGTCTCATCCGACCCGTCTTTGCAGTCACGTCTGAAGTCACACACCAGAGTGTAGGGAATAGTTTCTGGCTGCAAATCGCATTCAAACATCTGCATGGTGGAACTTTCTTCTATGGCCGTAACTTTAGCAGTGGTCGCCCCTGAAGTAAGCGGATAATTAGTCTGCGGTTCAACGCCGCTGGCAGGTACGGGCAGTTTACAGACTGTAGGGTAGTCACTCGTGCCACAATGACTCCGGGGATCGCAGGCGAGAAAACGGTGGGTGTAATGGCCTTTGGGGCAACGGGTAAGCGACGTTGGGACATCGGCACCTCTTAACGTGTTGATCCCTTTGAATCGTACAACTTCTGCCACTATAGCTTCCTCTGTAGAATTAACTAGGTGTTCACACAGAAACAGGCCGCAGTGAACCAATGGTTCATTGTAGCATTCATTATAACACAGCACGGCGAAAGGTTGGTTAAGAACATTGCCGCACCAGTCGCCATTAGGGGTCACGTTTGGACTTAGGGATGCACATGCAAATGCATTAAAGTAGTAACTTGTGGTTCCATCCAACCAACTCCAGCGTGTCCTTGGCGACAGAATCAACACAATCCTCTTAGTTCCATATTTTCTTCATAATGAGTATGACGAGTCTCCATAAATTTAAGTAACAATATAACATTTTACATATGATTGTCAGATCCATCCAACGCAAATTAAAACAAGTAATGACTAAAAAATTAAATCATCCTCAGCTAACCGGAAGTATGTTGACGTCGCTGTAAATTTGTATTGCTAGCTGACTACACGTGGTAACCACTCCATCCCTAATGGACACCTTCTCGGCAGTTGAGGGTAACAGATTTGTCGTCATATATAAACGGACAAAACTCTTCAAATAAAGCCGATTTCGGAGTGCGCCGATTAAAACGTTATCTTGTAAAATAAAGGTATGTGTGCATATTTCAGTGTTAAAATCATTACGTAAAATATAAAACATTTAAAACTTGATGATAATGAAAGCTAAACTGTGGATTTCAATGGATGGCATTAACCATGCACACAGTGAAACTGGCACAATTTGTGGTTGTAGATAAGATTTTTTTAAAATTAATAACTGGGAAGCTTGCGCCTGTACTTTCCAAAGAAACAAAGTGTGACGTCAACGTTCGGGACAAATTTTGACCCTAATTCTCGCCTAAAGCAAATGACGAGTCATCGGTTATATGATATTTCATTCTTGATGGCAATCATTCTTTCAAATATGCTCCATACACTATCATCAAAGAATATGTGTATACTACAAAGAAGAATCGTCCGAGGCTTTCCCTATATAAAAAGTGAAGACGTTTTAAGAGCAGCGCCGCCAAGCGGCTGCGTTGTGGAGCAGGTCAAGGGAGGTAAACAGACCCCATAGCAACATGTAAATACAGACGATATTGCTCGACTGTATCGGCGTGTTTCTGATGAATCCCGAACATATTTGTCAACAAAATTACTGTGTAATATGTAGGAAAATGACTCCCTGCAATAATGCTGGTATTTTTGCACATTTGGTTTTCGTCAACATTGTGATATAGAGCTTACAATTTACATGGTAATGGTGAATGAAAACAGTTCAATTCTACTTTTTTTAAAATTCATATAAACATGAGGCCTTTTTATGATATTCAAGTTTGTGCTGTTGGTGACTGAATCATAAAACACAACTATTGCAGCAATGCCAGAGTGCTAAATTGTATTCATAAATTAATATCCCCCATTGAAAAGTGATTAGTGGGCTAAAGAGCGTTGGTTGTCAATTGAACAAAAGGGAACTTGTGAAAATTTAACACTGCTTTGCATAATCATAATTATTGTCAAATTCAGTTCAATTTGTAAATATGTTATTGTTTCCTTTGGTTTGGTTTTCTTTGTTGTTTTTGTATGATTGTTTTTTATATTTTCTTTAACGCCTGTTGTTATCTTATAGTCCGCCCCACAGTTTGTTTGTTTGTTTGTACATTGCTTAAGGTCCAGTTAATTCTTTAGAGTTGTGCCAGGACTGTTGGACAGGACAGAACAATACAACACAGATGACATCAGCTTCATGACACCCCACACCGATCATGTTTACAAGGTCATAAAATTAGCAGGCCTGGAGACGCAGAGTATTCACCTCAATTTTTCAAAATCCAGGTTTTAAAAACAGTATAAAAGGAAATATAAATATATTAAATAATAAACATAAGAAATTGCATTAAATTTTAACATTTAGATTAACAGGCAGAAAAATGCAATGACTAGTGCCATATGGCAGAATAAAGCCACCATCACCTTCACTACCTCACCTATCCCGTAGTCTTGTGAAAAGTGGGGGCACCACTGATGATTTGGCAATCACTTCTCTCCAATTCTCTGTTTTCTGCCTCTCTTAGGGCATCACTCAATCTCAGGCCTGTCCACTCTACAATGTTATCTTCCCACCTCTTCTTCTGTCTGTCTCTCTTCCTCCCACCTTGTACTGTCCTTTGTAAGATTATTTTGGATAGTCCATTTGATCTTGTGACATGGCCACATCAAAGCCACCATACCACCAACTAAAATACATTCTGCCTGTTAAGTACTTATGTTTAGTATTTCAGATTTTTATACTTCCTTTTATACTGTTTTTTTAAACCTGGCGTTAAAAAATTGAGGTAATTACTCTGCGTCTCCAGCCCCTCCTAATTTTATGACCTTCTAAACATGATCGGTGTGAGGTGCCATGAAGCTGATGTCATCTGTATTGTATTGCTCTGTCCTGTCCAACGGTCCTGATACAACTCTAACGAATTAACTGGACCTTAAGCAATGTACAAACAAACAAACAAACTGTGGGGCGGACTATAAGACCACAACAAGCGTTAAAGAAAATTAAAAAAAAATAATCATACAAAAACAACAAAGAAAACCAAACCAAAGGAAACAATAACATGTTTACAACTTGAACTGAATTTGACAATAATTATGATTATGCGAAGTGTTAAATTTTTACAAGTTCCCTTTTGTTCAATTGACAACCAACGCTCTTTAGCCCACTAATCACTTTTCAATGGGGTATATTTTAATTTATGAATACAATTTAGCACTCTGGCATGCTGCAATAGTTTTGTTTTGTGATTCAGTCACCAACAGCACAAACTTGAATATCATAAAAAGGCCTCATGTTTGTATGAAATTAAAAAAAGTAGAATTGAACTGTTTTCATTCACCATTTCCATGTAAATTGTAAGCTCTATATCACAATGTTGACGAAAACCAAATGTGCAAAAATACCAGCATTATTGCAGGGAGTCATTTTCCTACACATTACACAGTAATTTTGTTGACAAATATGTTCGGGATTCATCAGAAACACGCCGACACAGTCGAGCAATATCGTCTGTATTTACATGTTGCTATGTGGTCAGTTGACCTCCCTTGACCTGCTCCGCAACGCAGCCGCTTGGTGTCGCCGTGGTGTCGCTGACATTACTCGTTTCGCACAGAATCGTGTTATGATTCTTCTTTGTAGTTGTCACAGGGCAGCCTGTGTTGAAACCGAGTAGTAAGTGCGGGTGGGGAGTTAATGAGTTGGGGTAGTAACTGCGCGATGTCGTTGTATGGTTATGCGTGGAAAGCGTGATTTTTGAACAGCATAGTTTGGCCAGCCAGTTTTGGGAATGTGTTCACTGTTAGGCAGAACAGGTTTTGGCAGAGACACGGAGAGACGTGCGGTCTTGTTTTCTCTGGGTGGTTTTGTTCTGGAAGTAAGGTGGGAACAATTATTAACGTAAATAGTAATTGGTTCTAGGAAAAGCCTAGTTGGAAATGTTACTGTGGTAGTAGCAAGCTCGAGGAAAAGTGTGAGCAAATAACTAAGTTTGTGAGTTTGTGGTAGGTTAGTGTCGAGGTATTGTCCACTAACGGAAACTACTACACACTGGATTACCTTACTTGGAGTACTGTGTAGGCAAGCAGTGGGAAAGTGGCTAGCTACAGGTGCTATTACAATCGAGCCATTGGGTAAGTGTGATGGTGATCTTCCTTTACTGTGCTAATGACCGATGGCCGGCTGTTTGGGGTGTTGAACGATAGCTGTGCGTGAGGCTGGGGGAAGCATGGTTGCACTGAGGAGAGGAAGGGTGCGACTGAAGGAGGGAGAATGAGGGAGGAGAATGGGGGTGAAGTGTGATGAAGTTAGGATGGAAGTGGTTGCTGTTGTTGAGGTTGCGGTTGCTCAAGATGGATAATGTGTTGATGATTTCATGTATTCATTTGCAGCATTGTTCATTTCATGCATTCATAATGTCATTTAGTTTTTGAATTATGTGTTTGATTACAAGAGACAGTAAAAGTAGTCAAGGGAAGTGAAATGGACAGCAGTGGCGCTTCCTCAAGATACAGGAATTAGTTAGTGTAGTAGGGGGGGAGAGTGTGAGGAGGGAGGGGGACAGAATCGGGTGGACTTGACATTAACAATACGGCAAGCATGTTGCAGGTTCGAAAGTCTTTGTTCGTCGCTCGGAAGTTCGTCGAATTCTTCAGCGCGACGACGACGACGACATCCGGTCGTTGGACCCACATCATCATCGCCACCCGTTTGTCCACGTCCACGTTTGTGAACATCCTCATCGTTCCACAACCCCATCTTTCCCGCGTGATCGTGACGTCTGTTGCGGGACCTAGCCTCGGCGTTACAAGGTAGCCGACAGGAGGAGTCAGGCTGAGAGGCGTCGACGGCGGCAGGGCCGCCGCAACTACAGCGTCGTCATCATCATCATCGTCATCGTCAGTGGCGGAGGGAGTGGCGACACCACAGCGCCTGGATTTAACAGCGACAGTCCAGCGTCAACCACAACGAGGAGGCAGCTACCTTTCGGAGGCATCAACGGGGACACCCTACTATCAGGTCGGCTCGTTCTTTGTTTGTCCCCCTCTTGACACTTGCCCCCTCTGTGCCCGGACATTGGCGTTGCACAGTCGTTAGTTAGACGTGGTTGTTCGGCAACCCCCGTTCATCTGACATTTCCATTTCATTGTTCATCGACCCATTGATTGTTCCATCACCATTTTTCTCGTTTCATGTGTAAATGTTGTATGTGTATGAGTGTGTGGTATGAATGAATAAATAGCTTGAAAGTTGTATATATAATTGTTGTGTTATCATCACTTCACGTCTGCGGGAAACTGTCATTCTGTCTGGGTTGTCTGCGTGTGTAAGGTGTTTGTTTGTGGCGTCTACCCAGGGGGAGTCGTGGCAGTGACAGTAGTATACCCATATTCTTTGCTACCATCAAAAAGGAACAACAGAAAACCAGTGACTGGCTATTTGAATCACTCAGTGAATCTCATACCTTTGGTTATATTTATAACGTTTTGACAGAGCAGTCAGGGCCAACAAAGAAAATGGAACAATGGCTGCACATAATTCAGCCTATAATTAATTGTCTGTTATACTTATGAATATAATTATGAGTAATAGTGTTTTTTTGTACACATTTCCCTGGGCTATATGGAGCATGAATTAATGCTTGTCATCTTGTTTCGTGTCATGGGCGTTTCTTGTGTTTGTGTACCACATAGTAAGGATTACCAAGAAAGCATTTCAGTACCTGTACATCCACCTGTTGTGCTCGCGCCTCTGCACACCAAACGTGAGGCATTCCCCCTTCAATGTAGGTAGAACCTCAAACACGTACTGTGCCAAGACAAACGTTTCCTTCGTCTTCAGCATCATCAGATCACCTCCTCGATCTTGACAAACGCGTCTTCGATCGTCCCATGACAACTTGTCTAGTTGACGATCATCTCCAAATGTGACACATCGGTTCTGCGTTTAGAGAAGCAAGATACACGATGATTTATTGTTGTCGGTCAACCAAGGACGCTTGCTATGTAGGAGACATAACTAGAACGGAAATATTACTCACTTTGATAACCTATGCACCGTTTTCTACATGAAAACCAAAGTGCCCAGACATGAATAAGATGTAAGAAACGTGAATGAAGAAAAACTTCAATTGAGATGTAAATTAGTATTGACCTGGACCTTGACATCCCTGAACTCGACCTCCCTGACCTCGCCTATATACATTCCTATTCGGGTTTTTGTTTGTATTCTTTTTTTTTTAAACGGGGGTTCGATAAATTAGAGTATAGCTTCAACGCCCTCTTCGTGGATATCTTTATTGTAAAATGACCGGCAGGTGGAGTGCCTTCAGTGTTACCACTAGGGTTGTTTCGGCAGGTCTTTTATGTGGATCTTTCAACCAAGTTGTGGTCTTGATTTTTAGGTCCTGATTCGACTCTTTGCAGTCCGCTGGACTCTGTAAGCAAGGAATAACTAACTAACTAACTAACTAATTTAAGAGTGATCCTCGAATTTTTCCGTTACGTTTTAAATCGCACTCGCCTGTTCCCGGAAACATGAACTTTAGTTGGGACAAAGAGCTTAATGATAGAAAGAGGGGGAACTTGGTACAGAACCGCGAGACGAAATGTACGAGTTATGCTCTCTTGTCGACATGCTAAAAATGGCTCGTGGCAGAAAGTAAAAAGGCGACCGAGTGAAACAGGGCGGTCACTTTTGCACAGCCATCAATTGCCATAATGCCAGATACAAGAAAAGTTGTGTTGGCAAGTCCTTTTTCAAATTTCCAAGAGACAAAGAAAGGTAAATTGCAATTGAAAAACTTCATTTTTTGTGTTTATGTAGGCCTAAACTAAGACCGCTGCAGTGTTGTTAGTGTTAAAACAATCGGAGAGTGGCTTGAATGATTCATGTTATACCTATGGGCTAAATCCAAAACAGTTTGCTTGCTGACAGTTTACGTTCAACAGGTCGCTCACTGTTTACGTTATTGCTAGGTTGTTTGACTATATTTGTGCTTATATTTCAAAAGTAGATGTCAGATTGACAGTTTGGCTTCGTCAAACTGCTTATGTTAACAAGTTAAATTAGACTAAGTCTGTTTTCTCCTCGTGATCAAATACTGTGCAAGATAACCCCTTACCTAGGCACAAAAATTATCCTTGATCTGTTGTAATCCCTTTTCGTTTGAGTGTAAACGGGGAAAAAATGTAATGTAGATACTCAGTCCTTGTTCTGATCTGTGAATTTCTGCGCATTAGATCTATATTGCATGGAATGTTGTAGTCTAGGTTCTGATTGTTCTGTCTTATTAATTAATTATTTTCCATGAAGTGACTGATGTTATTAAGCCAGTGATGTGGGAGGTGAGAGGGTTGGGGGGTAGGGGGACACCTTATATAAATTAAATTCACACTATTAGTGAAACATTTTGTTATTGTGCTTTATTGTGATTAATTGATTGAATGACAGAGCTCTCTCTTCCCCCAACCCCCCCCCCTCTCTCTCTCTCTCTCTCTCTCTCTCTCTCACGATTATGGATCTACACAGTGTCGGATAAATGAAACAGTCTCTCATGCATATTTTAATTTTAAAATTTCTGTCGTTGATTAAAAAATAATAAATTCCAGGGCAGAAAACGAACCTATGACATACACACATAAGCAGCATAAAAACACCTAATAAATGTCAATAAGTAAACATAAACAAAAACCAACAAACAAAAGACAGCAGTAGCGGAATGTTAATAATCATGATGGTTAAAAATTTGGATTTTGCAAACGTTGCCATAAAAATGTTCTTTTGCAATGGCATAGGCTCAATAAGTTACCACGCACAGATCATTCATATAGCAGATGATGAAATATAGCCAGCCCGAGCAAAGGGAAATAATCCGTGAGAGCGTCTCGCATTTTTGTATAGGACCTAATGGAAGTTCCTCCTCTTTCCGTAATAAGCTCTTTGGTTAGGATATGCGCTTCCCGATTGCAACACTAAAGAACAGGAGTACGCGTTTAGACTATAGTTGGGGCATACACTGGAACCCACAAAAGATGTTTTTGAGGGGTCTGAACCCTTTTAAATAAAGATTTACTACACAAATACAGCTACAGAGACACACAAACATGTAAATGCAACAATCTGCTATACCTTGTACAGTAGTGACCCAACACCACATTGAGAACTAAAGTAAGGACAATGGTCCGACTCGTCCTCTGCGCCTTCACACTCCTGCACTAAGTTACAATCCAAATGTTGTCGGAAGCTGTGGTAATCTCGTGAACAGTTGAACATTTTATTGGCTAATCTAGAGGGTCTTTCTACATCAGGATGAATAGAAAACAATAGTTTGAAACCCACACTACTGATGGCAGACTTGAACTGTGCTTGTATGCTGTTGAAATGCAAGCTGAGAGAATTGTTGTATACTGTCGGACCCAACTTCTCAGTGCATCCTTGCCATACAGTTTTTGTTGTATTGAAAACTGTCCAGGCACGCAGTTCCAAGTAGCAATTATCCCCTGTACTGCTGACAGTGAATGTTTTCAACTGTGAAGGACAATATTTTGTTTACAATGTAAAATCTGTATGTGTGGAACTCAGAACACCAATGAGAAAGGATAGACACTAGTTTATTATGCAATTGTGTCTTGCCACGATGGATTCAATGCAAAATGTAACTTTTAACTGGGGTTCAGTGATGCAAACAACGGCAAAACAATTGAAGCTTTGGATGTCAAGCGATAACAGTGCAGGCAGTGGTTCGAATCCTGTTTACGGCCTGGGATGTTGAAACAAATTACCCCGATGCACAGGCAAGCGCCCCCTATTCTTTCAGATGAGAGTATAAACCGAGGTCTATGTACGCACATGTCCCCTCGCACGGTCCTAAAAGATCCTGACGCTCAAGTCTTAGCCAGCTAATGATGATATTTACCTGTGGTGTGAATGTGTGTGCGTGTGTGTGTGTGTATGTGGATGTGTGTGGGTGTTTGGGTGTGTGTGTGTGTGTAAAAAAAGCGAAGTTCGGACTGAAAGATCGTCGACCCATTGACCGGTAAGCGGCCTGCCACTGAATGATTGGCCATGAGTTTATGTATATGGCCATGGATTTCTGCCTTTAAACAAGACATTGTCAAATACAATATTCCAAAGTTAAGAAACAATTATTACATTAAATCGAACAGCGCGAAGCTCAACATTATGACATGAGCTTCAGGAAGGTCAAACTTGTGGAACACGCTCAAGTCCAGTGGGTACTTCAAGTTGTCATGGAAACCAGGAAATGTGACATATCCAGCAGATTCCGACATGTACACAGTGTCAAATCCTTCATTGCCAGTGAGGTGGTTTTTTTCAACACCTCGGAAATAGATCCAAAACTTAGCCGGAAATCCAGAGGTGTTTATTCTGAAGTATATTCTGTTGCTTGGCATTAACATTAGCGGTTGTCTCGTAGGAAATTCATCACATAATGACGTCTGTATTGGAAAATCAGGTCCTTTTTTATCGCTTGGCAAAGGTAAGTGGGCAGCAACTACTTGGGTATACCCTGGGCAAGGCTCATTCATATCAAACTGCGCAACTGCTTGGACGAAAGAATGATCCGGTGTTTCAACTTCAAAGAAACATGGCTCTGTAACAGCTATCTTTGTCCTTGTAGTGAAAGCATTGATGACCCCTTCTGAACCATTGAACCGCAACATCTTACCTCTTCCGCAATCCCTGATGTCGAAGAACATTTGCGGAGCATGTTTGAAATCAGAGAGCTGTAAGTAAATGCGACCCTTGCCCAGTCTTTCATTGGCGGGTAAGGGAGATAGCGAAAAAACTCGACTTTTTCTTGAGAAACCTGGAAAAGAAGATTCCAACTAGATAAAACCATGGTACATATATTTGGATTTTTGCATCGTGTGGGGGTGGTGGAGTGGGAGGGATTGTATGGGTGGGGGTGAAGGAGGGAATGAGATTGGTGGTGTAAGGAGAACCACCATGATTATGTAGGTGACACTAACTTTTGGGAAACATCCAGTTAGCTAAGTGGTTGACTATTGTTTGGCTGAACGGCGTGAACAAGACAGCTCAACGAAATTATCTGAAGTGCTCTCTTCCATTGCAAGGTAAAAATCTCGTGTCAATTCACTGTAAATGCATGGAGATTATGTTTCAAAGACATGTATGTTCGTATGTCAGTGTTTTCATACAAACTGATAGATCAAATTAACTAAATAATAAGACAAATGTAGGTGAACCCTAGCTACATTTTACCTAAGTATGCTTGCAGTTTTAGAAACCTTAGCAATTTATCCTGTCGTTTAAAACTGCGTTTCTCTTGCAACAGCCTGTAGGTGTACAGGATAGGGTTCAGTGTGGCATTGAGCAGTAACAAGAACATGTACATGTCAGTGCTGGCACTGCCCACTTCTGCTACACCGGTTAAACACATCATGCTCAATACACCAAACAACAACCACACTAACGTATTGGAAACGATAACGCTGGTTAGGCGACGAGCAATGAGAATCTCTTGAGAAATGCAATCTGGAGTAGAGATTTTCAGGGGAATGGAGTGAACGTATCTGTTTAACACTGCTTGTCCAGCTGCTACCAGAAGAAATAATATGAGGTTGAAAATGCCTGTGATTCTGAGAGAATAGGTATTGCTGTACAAACCAAGGTCTCCAAAAGGTACAGAGATGCAGATGGAACTCTGGCTGTACAGACTCCAATATGGCGAGCTAGGTATCAGAGGTATAGTTGAAAGAACAAGTCCCAATGCCCATGACAGCATGCACACCATCACAGCTGACTTGTATCCAAAATGAATTTTGTCACTCGCCATTGATAACGCAATAAGGCGGTCTAGACTGAGTAAAACCACAGTAAAGGCTGACACCTCATTGGACAACATCGACAGAAATGCCAGCAGTTTGCACACACTGCTTGATCTCCATGCACCATCACGCCACACGTATTTGCCGCGGAACATTTCATCAGCTGCCAGGATAATGACAAAACATGACCCGGTAAGGAAGTTGGAGGAAGTCAGGTTGAGAAGGAAAACTCTGTGTCCAGACATCTTTCCTGATTGGAAATACAAATGGAACACAAAACCTGCCGCATTGTCCACCAAACATGTTAATGCAATGATCCACATAAACAATCGTTTTAGGGAAGAGGCAATTAGATCCTCGCAAGATGAAACATTATCCTGATCTGCCATGCAATCTTTGACATTGAAGCCCGCAGGCAGAACATCTTTGCAACACAGTCGATAACTGTTGGCATAGACCTGAGCTAACTTCTGAAGATCTCGGAAAACGCCAGGTTCAAATGTTTCTACATTACACCCTCGAAGATCAACTGTAAGTAGATTGGACAGCACCGAAAAGTCAAATGTTGTGATGGACGATATTTTTGTGAAGGAGATGTTGAGCTTTTGCAAGGAAGGAAGCGCTGTGAGCCAGTCCATGTCCAATTCCTGCACAAAGGTGTGAGAAAGATCCATGTTCACCAGGGCGTCATGGTCATGTATTCCGTCAGCTCCCACCACTATGTCAGTCAAAGGATTTCCACTTAATAACAGTGAGCGCAGGCTTTGCAGCAACAGTATATGTTGACTGTAAAACACAGACAGTTTATTGTGTGTCAGGTCAAGATACTGTAGATTTTGCAAAGCTACGTCTGGCCATGTCTCAATATTGCAACGAGATAAGCTGAGGTAAACAAGATATACATTTTCTTTGAGAATGGAAGGAATGATGCCAGACCCTGTAGCATCCAAAAACCTGAGTTCAGGGTACTGGTTCGCAGAAAAAGACTGTTTACATACGGAGGCCAGACCTTGACACAGACAGACGAAGGGACATGTGGCATTACACAGTAACTCGTCGTCCCGCTCTGGACACTGTGGCCAACCGTCACACAAATGGTTGACGTGAAGACACACAGTGGAAGACCGACAACGGTAGAGGCCTGAACAATGTGGCTCTGCGCAGTTCCTTTCATCTTCGCCGCCTGGACAGTCCTTGAAGCCGTTGCATTTCAGAAACACTGGCAGGCAGTACACATGCTTACTTAGGCATCGAAAGTGTGTTTCTGGGCACCTCCCGTCAGTAGAGTTCAACGATTGGTCCGTAAAATTCCCCTTTCCATCCATGAAAATGATCACTGGACCAGGTTTTCTGTAATATTGAATCTTTACATTGCGATGATTCTTGCAGTCTGCTTCATCACTTCTGTCCAGGCAGTCATCAATTACGTCACAAACGCGGTCACTGGAAATTAGCTGACCACTGCTGCACCTGTCAAACATAACACAAAGGTGGTCAATTACGGCGTCTTCACTACAACCTTAGTCCATATGATGTATCATACAGTCTTTGCAGGTTTGTCACTTTCTTGAAGTTGAGAATCGCCTGCTTAAAAAAATGTCTTTAATGTCATTATGATGAGGGTAAATGATATAAGACATAAATTTAAGGAAGTATAAAGTGTCAAAAGAAAAGGTCCCAAAACAATTCCTTGAGGAACACTTTTAGAAGACTAGAATAGTTGATTTGTGTATTGGCCTTGCTGTTGCTGCGGCGGGTGGGAGCCTTCCTGCTGGTAGTGTTAATGCCCTTGAAATAGACTCTTTTATCAAATATACGTATTAACCAACTATTTTGATATGCATTGAGCGTCTTCTGACTCCTGCATGCATGCTTTATTTCCTTTTCGCTTATTTTTGCCGTTTTCTTTCCCCTTTTCGCTCTTTTCGCTGCTCTTTTAATTATTCATTTTCGCTCTTTTCGTATTTTCTGAAACACGGGCGCAGGGTCCTAGCGGAAAAACGCAAATATCACGATTCAGAAAAAGGATTAAAATGGGTTTTAATACAATAGAATAAAAACAAAACAAAGAAAGGATATGGATTAAAACAAATGAATTAAAAAAAACTAATGAACATGACACAAATTGGCAGACATCAACTTGCATGAAGTAATTCATTAATGATCAAGTCCCAGTAGACTAACTACTTGCGTAAAGTAATTTGTTTTATAATCAACATTATATAGAGAAGGAAATAGTGTTTTATTTACCGGGCTGTCATTATTTATCTAGCCCTGTGGGTTCAGGTACTGATTAGAATAGACACAACGTTTCCGGCGTGTAGTAAGAGGCGACTAACAGGGGTGATGTCAGCACGGTATCTCTGGGCGAAAGTTTTCTTCACAGAAGTCACCGGCCAGGGTGGAGGAACCTCCCGTTACTATAGATTCAACGACCACGTGCTGAATGATAGAATAGAAAGAATCGTCCCCTATACGCTTATGTGTCCGGGGACGTTAATCTATATAACTAACTAACTAACTGAATGATAAAGTTGTTTCCCCTGCGATGTCGGACGGGTGGTTTTTTTTTAGACGAGTCTGCTCACCTGATTTTTCGTTTTCTGTGGTGGTTTGGCTTTTCCTCTTTTTTTCTTTGGGATTAAAGTGTACAATTTGGATGCTGAGGTAAGCACTGAAAGGTTTGTTGTTGCTGAAAGGTTGGCCATTCTGATAATTTCGCTTCGAACTCCGCGCCTCGGTTTCCTCTGCCGAAGGTCGCGGGTTCGATTACAGCAAGGGGCGAACGTATGTGACTTAGGTATGAGACTATTGAGGTCACCGAAGGTTTCCTCCGGGCACTCTGGTTTCCTCTCTCCCTTCAATAATGTTACTGGACGCAGTCAATAAAAAAATGTCAATACCCCCAAAAAACAAATCACGCTGTTGATAGTGTCTCAACAATTCTATGGAACAATAATAACATCCAATATGCAGGAAGTGTTTTGTATTTTGAAGACTGGATTAATAGTGGTTGTGTATCTGTGATTGATGTTGTTGATGCCAATAGTTTTCTCTCTTTTGAGCATATATGTGTGAGACTTGAACACTCTCCCAGTAGGATCCTTGAATATACAACGGTTCGGGCTGCTGTAACTAGATTCTTACATAAGTTTACCAATTATAATGATTATGCAGGCACTCGCGTTTTCCCCGCCTTTGGTGTTAAAATATTGACCAAAGCCACAGCTTTTAGGAAAGAGCTTGTTGCAGAAAAAAGAGCATGTCCTTTTGTTCGGTTGCCTTTTGGAAAGGAAAATTTGACATTACTATTAATGACTACTGGTCAATTGCTGTTCATGCTTCAAAAGAGGTTAAACTCCGGGTCCTTCATTGAACCATTAGACTCCGGGTACTTCATTGAAACATGTTACAAATTATTTACCCTACCAATATTATGTTGTCTAAAATGAAAGTCAGGGACAATAACAAGTGCTCTTATTGTAATGATATACTGTAGATTTTGTTGAACATGTTTTCTTTTACTGTCCAGTTATAAGACATATCTGGCTATAAATTGAACATTACATTTTATTTCATAAGGTAAAAATAAAACTTAGTGCTTCAGATGCACTGTTTTGGATTTTAAATGGGGATAATATAAGCAAAAATGTACTTTAAAAATTCATATAATTTTAATATAAAAAATGTGTGTTAGTATATACTGAAAGACCCAGTTTTTTTCGTTCCTTTGTTATTTTTGAAAAGCAAATGTTGGTAAGGGTTTTGTAGTATAGTTTAGTCATATTGTTTGTTTAGTTGTTTTTTTTTATTATTATTATGGTTTTATTAACAAACATAACATGTGTCCCCATAAAGAAACATTTAAAAAATTTAAAGGAAAAGAACCAATAAAAAACAACAACTGAAATAATCTGATTATTAAAAAAAAAATAAAATTAAAAAAACCAACTCTAAGAAAGATGAATTTGGTCTGCATGCAACTGAGGTTTTAAAAAAAATGACCACGTGCTCGGGACCAAGGCGAGCCTCACTGTACTCGTGGATTTTGGCTGTGGTCAACAGCCAGGAGAGGATTAGGCCCTGCTAGGTCTTTTTTGCTAAAGACTCACTCCATACCGGATCGGTCGTTGCCCGAGTCACCAAGGACAGCGCCTTCCGCTGGCCACAGGACGGAGGTGATCAGTGGGTTACTGATGGACAACTTAACAAGATCCGCACGAGAGACAACATCGTCATAGGAACCTGGAATGTCAGGACCATAACTGCGGATGGAAAATTAGAAGAACTGGCCCACGAGCTGGACCACTATCGATGGAACATTTTATGGATTATCTAGAAAAAAAACTACGTGAAACAACGACCGACAAAGGTCACACACTTTATTTCCGCAGGGGAGATGACACGAATACGGTGCTGGATTCTTGGTCCACAAAGACATTCTAGCCACTGTCATGGGTTGCCTCCCAGTGTCCAGAAGGCTCATTATCATCCGTCTGAGAACAGCCCCTTTTTTCAATATCACCATCATCCAGGCTTATGCCCCAACATCAGACTATGACGACAGCGAAGTCGGGGATATGTATGAACATCTGCATATATGTCCTTGACCAAGTGCCGAGGAAGGACATAGTCATAGTGCGAGGCGATTGGAATGCCAAGGTTGGCAAAGATGCGTACCACAACTGGATAGACACAAGAGTACCCCACTGCAACAACGAGACAAATGACAGAGGTCTGAGACTCTAGGAGTTTGCCAGATACAACAGTCTGATACTGGCAAACACGCTTTGTCCCCACAAAAAGTCCAGACGATGGACAATGGCACAGCCCCGGCTGGGTGCATCACAACCAGATTGATTACAGTATGGTCAAGAAACGCTTCAGATCAAGAGTCATACATACATACCAACAGACATACATACATACACCCATACATATATATACACACATATGAACACACAAATGTTAAAAAATGTTTTTTTTAAATCAGTACTAAGAATAATTCTGGCTATTTTTTTCTATTATTATCTTCTTGTACAATTTATCATTAATTTCATCAGTGCTTTTTAGCATTACTTCGTTTTCTGTGTATACACACATATGCACACAAAAATGTATTTATAATAATATATTTATACTTGTGTATGTGTGTTTGTGTGTTCGCTGTTGATTACGTGTTTGTAATTTGGTGACTGTCTAAAATCATTGAACAAATGAATAGACTTTAAATAAAAGAACTGAACTGAACTATGTTCCAAGAGACCGGCGATGAGACGATCGTTTAAGATACGCACGCAGAAGGGGGGTAGTCTCACTAGTGTTATGGTACTGTGGACATACATGCATTGTACAGACCACGAATGCTAACTTTCGGTAACTACAACAATATAACAAGACTTTAAGCAAGTAATCACTTATAAAACAGACTGCAGTCAACCCGCTAAACGATCGAACAGTGATACAACAGACTCAAAAACATTGGTTTAATAAATGAAATGATGCTTTGTGGTACAGAAAAACCAGTAGGCGTACCTGAAACTGCTGTCATGAGGTGTGTGGTTGTGAGTACAATGTATTTCATCTGATCCATCTGTGCAGTCATGCCTGAAGTCACAGACCAGTGTGTAGGGAATTGATTCTCCAAACTGGTGACACTGGAACATCATTATTGACACACGCCGACCGCTACTGTCAGTGTCACTGTCCCCGTTTACCAATACATCACAGTGTGCCACGTAGCGCTCGGTTGTACAGTAGCTTTTCCGATCACATGACAAGAAACCGTGAGTCAGGTGGCCATCAAGACATGATACAAGCCTACCATTCTGAAGGAAGCTCTGAGCTTTACCCGCAGTGGAATTGTCTCTGTGAAACTGCTGGACAGAAAATATTGCATCCTGTACATCAGTGGTTTGACCTTGTGCAGAGTCGATTGGTACTTCACAAACGTAACTGTTACAAAATCGTTGCAAGCAGTCAACGGGGAAAAAAGCCGTCGGTTGTCTGAGCAATATTGCGTAGCATATCCTTAGGTACAGGTCAAATGTTTTACCGGAAGTAATAACGACGTCTGAAGTGTTGCAGTAGTAACAAGGGGTGTTGTCCAACCATCGTGGTATCTTCCTGCACACAGGTATGTTTATGTGTTAAGTTTCAAGACTGTTGATTGCATATATATAAGCCAGGGTACACAGGTTCCCATACACCCCCCCATATCTCCCCGTCCCCCCCCCCCCCATGATGGCTCACCATACCCCCTTAATACCTCCCAGAACCCACTTGATACCTCCCCAAACCCCATTGATACCTTCCGTACCCCCCCCCCCCCCCCCTTGTAACCTACCTGTACCTTCCTTGATACTTCCCCGTTGATCGTTTCGCAGGTATGGATGAAAGGAATAGATTTTTCTTCTTTCTTAGGTAGATTTGTGTCCCCGGACACATTGAGCGTATACCATCACCATACCCCCTTATATATACCCGTATCCCCGTTATGCCTACCCATGCCCCTTTAAACATACCCGTAGCCCCCTTTTACCTACACGTACCACCCCATCCCGATCCTTGGTAATAACAATAATAATATAATAATAATAATAATAATAATAATAATAATAATAATAATAATAATAATAATAATAATAATAATAATATTAAATATAGAATAATACAAATAGAAATCATAAAAAACACCAAGGCTTTAAAAAAATTGATATAAGATATAATAATAATAATAATAATAATAATAATAATAATAATAATAATAATAATAATAATTATAATAATTATAATAATAATAAATAAGTTAAAAGTAAAAAGCCTAAATTAAAAAGAAAAATATCCATATTGTAGAGTTAAAAAGTTTATAAATGATAATAATAATAATAATAATAATAATAATAATAATAATAATAATAATAATAATAATAATAATAATAATAATAATAATTAAAAAACAATAATAATAATAAATAAATAAATAAGTTAAAAGTAAAAAGCCTAAATTAAAAAGAAAAATATCCATATTGTAGAGTAAAAAAAATAATAAATAAAAAAAATATATGACCCGCGGGAGATTCGAACTTTGGCCTCCTGCACGGTAGGCGAATGTCTTACTAAGTCAGCCACCAAGGCTTGGTATTAAAATTATCAATTTTTTGGTCTATATGGGAAAACATGCTGAAACCTCGAATCGATTTTTAATTAATCAAATTTAATTAGTTAAACACAAAATTTTGTAAGATTGGTGACATGAGTGCAAAAGTGTTTTGAATGGAAATAAAACAAAATTTGCGGTATTACAGAACTTCTTGACACGGCCGGGTTGAATCGGAAGCGCGCGGAATGAGGCTATTGCAGTTTGTGGACATTTTGTTTATTTATTTATCTCAGAAACGGTTAAACGTTCGGTAAGGAAATGTCGGCTATAACGATTTCGCTGGTTCTGAGCACACAGCAAGCCTATCCGTAGCGTCCAGCACCTGCCCAGATCAGCGTCCATACCGGACAAACTTTATAGTAGAGGCGAAGAAGGACTTCCGGCTAAGCAATTTATATATATATATATATATATATATATATATATATATATATATATATATATATATATATATATATATATATATATATATATACCTCCACATCTACCACAGCGTATATATATAGAGGTGGAGGTATATATCAGTCCTTCAGTGTATGATTTAATCTCTGGCATCGTGAACATCGCAATACTGGGGGACAACATGGGTACACTTTATAGGACTTTTCTCCAATTGTTAACTATATGGATAATTTGTCTGTAGCTAATACGATCCGTGCGATGATTGTATTGTTCTTTTTGTGACAATGTGTGTTTGTATTTAATGATGAAGTCATTTCTGTTCAAAGCATGTTTGTTTTCTAAGTTAAAAAAATCACCCCTTCAGTTTTTACAGTTGGTATGAAGCATTTCACTTGAGCACCTCCTATATTATTTATTGATAATAATTTTTCTTTTTGTTTCAGATTTACACATTGAACATACAGATCTCCATTTTGCAGTTTTCTAGCAGATACAACATTACCAATAATGCCATGAAATGGAAACTTGTTTAAAATTGGAAGTTTTGTTAATGTGACAGTTCCAGTATGTTTATCATGAATAATTGCAGGGAATGTTTGTTTATTCCCTGTTTCTTTATCATATTATAAAGTGATTTCTTTTTTAGGTGTTGTAACAATATACTGATTGATGTTCTGTCAATGTTACATTTTTCTCGAAAACTCTGCATCGTTGTAGAACATATCCTGTTCTAGTGATTGACATGTTAACATTGCATTCTTACTGGTTGTCAAATATAATAAACTGTTTGAATCAAGCATATGCAAATATACACAGAAGGCTTTCTCTATGCACATTGGCGACACACTACTCATCAGCAGCTGCTACGTGCTAAAAGTACATCACTCAAATCCATCAGGTAAGTTAAGCAAACAATTTTCAGCTGTCACCTACCTGTACATGTTGGGACTCTGTGCAGACAGTTCAGGTACCAGCAGACCAACGTACGTGCAAAAACTGGTATCGGTGATCTCTGTGATAACGTCAATTTGCCGTCGCTCAGCAGCGGTTTTGAACATGGCCAGGTCGCCACCTGATCGTAGACAATGCAGGCGAGCTTCTAGCCAAGTAGGCAGTTTCTTTTCACTGTCTTCAGCGTGATAACTGACGCACTTCTCCTACAAATAATATTGAAATAACGATTTCACTTTAGTGGTATTTTTATTTATTTATAGTTTTTTTACGATTGCAATTTTACTTTAAATTGTTGCATTTGATTTTATGTTTGCACGTCCCTGCGTGAGGACAAAATGGTCTGAAATCACGTGTACTTGAAGAGATATTACAATGAAATATTGAAATTGAAACATTGTTTTTCCGTTCACAATAACCTTGAAACATGATCTATGTATTCGAAGGCTTTCTTTACATTTGGCGAAAATGGGTTTACCCTAAATTCGCATTGTACTTACATGAAACGATCATAAAACGGATTTACACTAAATTCACATTGTAATTACATTAAACAATAATAAAACGGGCTTTCGTTGTTCAAATCAACCGCTAACATTTGAACTTTCCATTTTTGTTCTGACCGTGAGTGATTACCCTTGTTTTACGGTACACAATAATAACACAGCTGTGTGACATTTAAAACCCTATTTCTGAATGAACCTCGCGGCTTCAAGATTGCGTGTTTGATGTGCATTCAGTGTTTCAACCTAAAACGAAAAACCGTACGGAACAAAGTTTGTTTATGGGTTCAATTCTTACCTGTTGTACTCTATTGTAGACGCTATTACAAGCTCAACAATGGCGGCTAGCTGTTACTATTAACAGGCTCAGAAACTACGAATTTATTAATGAAACTTTCAGGAACGACCAGCATTTTGGGGATGTTTGACAATGATAATTGAGGTTTCATAAAATGCGCTGTTTATGTATCTCAACACGGTTAAACCTACCTGAGACATTTAATAAGGCTAGGATTCGAAAGCTCTCTCCTTTACCTTCAAATCTATGGCTCCCTTGCATGGAGGACTGCTCATTGGACAGTTTCCTGTCTCGTCTTCCCCGACCTCGCATTCCACTCGAAGATTGCAGTGCAGGTGTTGTCTGAACAGACTGTAGTTGCGAGAACAGTCAAACAGGCCACTAGACAACTTGACAGGAGTGGTGTCTTCGGGGTGAAAAGAAAACACAAGCTGGAAACCTACAGGAGTACCTGTTTGGGCATCGTCAGAGACGAACTCCAAGTACAAAGACGCGTGATACACATTTGCAGCTATGATCTGCTTTCCGCATTTCTGCCATACTTTCTTGCGCTCACTGTTGGTGCCAACGTAAAAGTCTAGGTAATCAAAACACGCCATCTTGGAATCCGGACCTATCACTTTTGAATTAGATGGGCGACCTTCTTGTAAGACAAAGTAAGGAAAGCTTACCATCACACTGTGATTACTAGGAAGAAGCAACGAGTATGAGACATTCAACGAAACAGCGTAATTCATATTTTCTTCAAATCCTGGTAGACTGATATCGCCTCCATTGCCGAAAAAATTGACAAGGAATTTGTCTCTGAGAATTTCTACTGTTCCAGCAAATTCAATGGTAAAGTTGCCAGTCATTGAAAATCGTTTCGATTTTTGAAAAGGTCCCTTCAGTTGGATGAGCATATAGTTGGCTGGCTGGAGGAGGAACATGGATTGGTGGGGCACTAAGTGGGAATGCTGCTTTACGTTCGCCATGTCGAGACAGTACGGGCAGAGAGGAGTTCCTCTACAAAAATCCTCTACTCCATACTTCGTGCGCCTTCCGACAGAGGTGAAAGATTGACTGTCTGTAAACATGTTCCAGTCGTCGCCTTCAGCACAGCGCCTATGGATGACGGCTTTGAGGAACAGGCCATTAGGGACAGTAATGTCAAAGTAGCAGGACTCAAAATTGCCCTTGTAAGTGCCGGAGTTGAGTAAGCCTCTCACGATGCCGGCAGTGGCGTTGATGTGGATGATGTGGCTGGGTGAGCAGTCGTTGATGTCGATGCTAAACTCTATCATAGCGCTAGTGTTCTTTTCAACTATAACGACACAGTCGGAACTTACATCATGGAAGTTTAACCCTAGAGGACGCACAATCCACCACAAACACACACACACACCTACACACACACACACACACGCACACACACACACACACTCACCCTATATATATATCTATATCTATATATATATATCTATATATAAATATATAAATATATATATATATATATGCACACACAAGCCCCATCCCACTTCCCGTGATGTTGCCGGGGGGTTTCTGTATAATTTAATATCTCCAATTTCTGGAAATGTAGTGCTTTAAATTCCCATTATTGCTGTCTTTCTCCTTTGCTCTTTCTCATTCCTTCTCTGTTCTATCAATGTACTTTACTATCTTCTTCGCTAGACCAGTCATCTTCCCTTTTTCTTGAAAACGTTTAAAAAAACTCCTCATTTGTGTATGGGGTCTGATGGGTCAGCTTGGGAATATTGAACGCTTTCTGTCAAATGGCCACTAGGGCTTCCTATGATATTATTATTTAGCAATGTAGACATTATATATACAGAAGAACAAGAAGTCTTGGACAGATGGACAAGAGTACTGCTTGTTATTGTGCTTTATTGTGATTAATTGATTGAATGACAGAGCTCTCACTTCCCCCAACCCCCCCCCCTCTCTCTCTCTCTCTCTCTCTCTCTCTCTCTATCTTTCTCTCTCTCTCACGATTACGGATTTACACAGTTTCGGATAAATGAAACAGTCTGTCATGCATATTTTAATTTCAAAATATCTCGTTGATTAAAAAAAATAAATTCCAGGGCAGAAAACGAACCTATGACATACACACATAAGCAGCATAAAAGCACCTAATAAATGTCAATAAGTAAACATTAACAACAAAAGAAAAAAAAAAGAAAAGACAGCAGTAGCGGAATGTTAATAATAATGATGGTTAAAAGTTTGGTTTTTGCAAACGTTGCCATAAAAATGTTCTTTTGCAATGGCATAGGCTCAATAAGTTACCACGCACAGATCATTCATAAAGCAGATGATGAAATATAGCCAGCCCGAGCAAAGGGAAATAATCCGTGAGAGCGTCTCGCATTTTTGTATAGGACATAATGGAAGTTCCCCCTCTTTCCGTAATAAGCTCTTTGGTTACACTTATCAAGATTCAAGCATCGGGGCTAAATCAACCATTAATAAATAACAGCGTGTCGCAATCCCCTGTGGTCCTGATTCGGCTCTTGGCAGTCCGCTGGACCCTATAAGCATTTAGGTATCTATCTACAATCCCCTTTTTTCTTCTTCTTCGTAATACTGTGGATACCCCGTTTTTGAGGAAATGATTCCACAACTTTGGCGTGCGCAGCGAAGGGTGTTCACAGATTTAAAATCAGACAAAAGTACTATTTGAGAATGAGGCAGTGAGGTAGTCTGACTGGGTTAAAATTGTGTTAAGACATGTACACGTAGGAGGTATTCATTGCAAGATGTTTATGCTCCAGTCTGTCAGCGATGCTCTAAAAGATGCACGGGATGCTTTTTATTGTAAAGTGACCGGCTGGTGGAGTGCCTTCAGTTTTGCCATTAGGGTTGTTTCAGCAGATTTTTTTATACGTATGAAGGGGCTCTTTCAACCAAGTTGTGGTCCTGATTTTGTGGTCCTGATTCGGCTCTTTCCAGTCTGCTGAATCTTGTAAGTAATGAATAACTACCTATCACACATACACACACACTCACATTATGTGGTGGGCTATCTCTCTCTCTGTGTGCATGTGTGTGTGCGTGTGTGTGTTTGTGTCACATGTAAAATGACAATGTAATATATAATGTAAAAAGTCTGGGGAATAAATTACACTGATAATAAACACGTGTTTGCTTTGAGTTGCACTAATGTATAATTCTGCTAGGATAGTAACTGTAGAGTATGGCCTAGCAAGGCTGATGGTGGATATTAAGTTTTATCCGTGTAGTTCGTGCAGAATGCAAGTTTTGAAGAAAGGTGAGCGATAGGTTTTGCAAGCGCAATAAGAATCATCACTTCTTTGCCGTCTTCTAGAGTAGAAGCACGTTGTAATACGTTTGTGGTTTTTCGCTAGGTTAGCGATTATTTATGTTTGTGAAAACTGGTATTATAATATTTCGTTATTTAGGCATAAATAACGGAGCGCTGTTGAAAGTGACAATTATATTATTTCTGTGGCAGAAATATCTTAACAGCGTGTGCAGTTTTCATTGTCAAAGCAAAGTGTTTTGTGAGCCTGTGGACATATTGCAGGGTCATGTCAGTGACAAGTGACAGTTGTGTCAGGATAGAATAAAACAGAATAAAGCAGGTCTAGATTTTTGGAATTATAGTAGGCCTGGACTATCTGTGTCACATTCGTTCATTGGATACTCTTTTATAAAACAACATAATCTTTTGAG
Organism: Oncomelania hupensis; assembly: GCA_036898135.1. Taxonomy (NCBI): domain Eukaryota; kingdom Metazoa; phylum Mollusca; class Gastropoda; order Littorinimorpha; family Pomatiopsidae; genus Oncomelania; species Oncomelania hupensis. The sequence goes on along the minus strand of JBAHVR010000249.1, from coordinate 46,247 downwards.
ATTTTCTCTTCTCTCGGATCCCGTGCCTGGGGAGTTTTTCCCGGATCCATAGCCAGGGGAAGAGAGGACCATACCACCAACCAACCAGCCGACCACACAACCTCACCACCATCCTTTCAGCCATACAACCACCTACCAGTCCACTGCCGCCGCCAACACCGTTGCAGTCCACCACCACCAGCAGCACCAGCATCATCACCGACAGGGGCTACCACCGCACTTCCTAGCTCAGCTAAGTAACACTGCTGAAGCCTACGGTAGTTCCGATACCCCACCAGATGATGTGAACTATAAATCTGATTAAACTCCAAAGGATTTGGGGATACCAAACAAGACTTTAACTTAAAGAATATTTTAAGAATATTTCGGGTTTTTGTACAGATTATTTGAAACATTTTCGGCAGATTTTGTAAATCGTGGTCCAGTAGTGTAAATAATAACAAAAGGGAAATTTTACACTGTTGTTTCGAGTTTTCTTTACTTTTCAACTCTACCTTTTATCTAAACTTAACTTGTTCTTGGAACGAGACGTAGGAGGGTCACTACACAAAAACTCTCCACGTGACAATTATGGGGGCTCGTCCGGGATCAGCACCCGCTGAGATCAGCATCCGCTGAGATAACAAGATAGTTCATTATCCTGGGTATAGGTTAGGAATTACCTTGTGGCTTCACAAAGTTTTTTGTTCTTAAGTTAGATCGTTTGAAGGTAGTGCATGTAAATATGTTGATCGTTTGTTTTTGTTTTAGAGTAAGAATTTTATATTCATACATTTGAGTACTTGGATACTTGTTTTCAGGAGTTGCTGTGACGGTCAAGGTTGCTGACAATATTAATTGTTTAGCATATGTTCTAGGTTGTTTTGACATTTTAGGATAGTGTTTTGTTCGATTGTAGTCATGGCCGAAGCCACTACTGACTCTCCAATTTCTACACGGTTGCGCAAAACACAGAATGTAGCGTTAAGTTCTCCCGCGGTCCAGAACGCGCGACAGCATGGTAACGAAGGTGCGAAGTCTAGGTCTGTTGGCGAGATTTCAGGTTCCGGTTTACCTGATCAAACCGAAGTTGTAGTTTCTCTTGGTCAACGCCTCAATCTAGTTGGGCAAGAGTTAGCTGATTTTGTACGTCACACTTTAGCCGACCAGGCAAAAGCTGCTACAGAAGAGAGGCTAGCCAGGGAGCAAAGGGAGCGTGAAGAGCGTCTTACCCAACGGGAGTGGTCACTGAAAGAGCAAACTACCAAACAAGAGAGAGACTTGGAGTATAAATTGGAATCTATGAGACTATCTCATGCAGAGAAGATGGCGAAACTGCAGAATGCCAGTCATCAACCAGTGGCATCGACGAGTCGCATAATTGTCGAAAACGCTTCTATTCCAGAGTTTGATGAGTCTAAAGATGATCTTGACGACTACTTGCGACGGTTCGAGCGTCTTGCCCGTGCACACGAATGGCCTGAAACTACGTGGTCAGTGAAATTGAGTACAGCACTTAAAGGTAAAGCTTTGCAACTCTACAACTCAGTAGACGAGGATACCGCGCTCAACTACCCGAAGTTGAAGAAAGCACTGTTGGAAAGATTTCAGCTTACAGCTAATGTCTACCGTCAGCGATTGCGTAGAGCAAAGGTGAGAGAAGGCGAAACGTACACACAGTTTATTGCCCGTTTACGACTTTTTGCCGATCGCTGGGTGGAGATGTCCGGCAAGCGACAGAAGTACGAGGATCTAATGGAGCTGATGCTTTTGGAACAGTTTATGGAAAGTCTTCCCGCTGACACGGCGTCGTTTGTTTTGGAACACGAACCCGACACTCTGGCAAGTGCTGCACACTTCGCTCAAGTACACAAGGAGGCACACCCACACCGGCACAGTAAACAATCGCCGAGGAACGGATCTTCCAGGGCTAACACTCAACCTCGGGAGAACGCCAAGCCAGCGAAGGAAGAGGAAAGAGGTTCGATTCAAGCACGATCAGCTGGACAGGCAACTACAGCTCGTGTAACCTGTCACTACTGTCACCGCACAGGACACTTCAAGAAGGACTGTCCCAAGCGAGCAGCAGCCCAGCAAGGTACGCATGTTATTGTTTCAGGTGCGCAAGCGAACACAGAGGAGGATGGAATACCTGAACTGTGTGTTCCATGTTCGCAGAAGCATTTCAACCCAAAATGCAAGGTTAGCATCGACGGACACCAAGCCGAAGGGCTACGCGATACAGGAGCCGATGTGATGGTGGTTAGAGCATCGTTTGTGCCGCCATGCGCTTACACCGGTCGTAAAGTGCCAATCACTCTAGCTGAAACTAGTCTGTGCAAGGATTTACCGATAGCTCGCATTACGGTGAATACTCCTTGGATCGAGGCTGAGATTGAAGCTGTCGTTATGCAGAATCCGCCCGCAGATCTCATCATTGGCAACAAAGTTTTGTTGGCTGATAGAACTATGGTGAGCATTCCAGTCTACCGAGTGCCCAAGCAAGTAGCGGTACTTACCAGGCAACAAGCAGAGCGCCAGCAGCGTCCACTGCCGCCGCTTCCAGCAGTAGATACCGGATCGGGAAATATCAAGCCGAAGGACTTGATTGCTCTACAGATGCAGGATCAGTCTCTTGCTAGTCTGAGAACCGCCGCCGAGTCAGGACAAGAGAAGAAAGCTGGTAAACAAGGGTTCGCGTCTTACCTATGGACGAAAGGAATTCTCTACAGGAAATTCCGGACTCAACAAGACCAGTATCAGCAAGTTGTTCTTCCAAAGAGTCTACGGAGAGGGGTGATGTCAGTGGCACACGATTCAGCGTTCGGGGGTCATCTGGCAACCACGAGGACACTAGACCGCATATGGCGCCAATTCTATTGGCCAGGCATAGTTGGAGATGTGCGCCGTTTCTGCTCGTCTTGTGATCAGTGTCAGAAGATGTCGCCAAGAGGCAGGGTCAAGAAGGTTCCTTTGGTACCAATGCCGCTAATCGACGAACCATTCCGACGCGTCGCAGTTGACATCATCGGTCCTATCAAGCCCGCTTCTGACAATGGCAACAGGTACATATTGACTATGGTGGACTACGCTACTCGCTATCCAGAGGCGATGCCATTGAAATCCATCGAAGCTACCAGTGTAGCCGAGGCATTGTTAGAGCTGTGGTCAAGACTGGGCATTCCAGCGGAAATCCTGACAGATCGCGGAACCCAATTCACAAGCGAGATAATGCGAGAGGTCAGTCGTCTCTTGGGCATCCGTCAAATGTGTACCACACCGTATCATGCCCAGTGCAATGGTTTGGTGGAAAGATTCAACGGCACACTCAAGTCCATGTTACGCAAGTTGTGCCAGGAAAAACCAAGTGTTTGATATCGCTATCTGCCAGCGGTACTGTTCGCGTACAGAGAGTCACCTCAAGAGAGCACAGGTTTTGCACCGTTCGAACTGCTATACGGACGTCGAGTTCGGGGTCCAATGGCTATTCTTCGTCAGAGTTGGACAGATGAGCAGGCACCTGAAGAAATCCAAACCACCGCAACGTACATTGTGGAACTTAGAAACAGGATCAAAGAAACCTGCGAACTTGCCCAGCAAAATCTCAAGAAGTCCTCGGAAAGATACGCGAAAGAGTTCGACAAGAAGGCCGCACCACGTACATTCAAGTCTGGAGACAAGGTGCTTCTGCTACTTCCGCAGCAGCATAACAAACTGCAGCTGCAGTGGCAAGGTCCGTACAAGGTCATCGAACGCGTCGGGGACTGGCGAGGTTCACCTGACTACAAGATTCAAGTCAAGGGGAAAGTCCGGATGTACCACGCGAATCTCTTGCGGCGATACATCGAACGAGAGGAAGAAGTCAGCGCCGATGAGGGAGAAAATAACTCGTCGGAGGAGCAGAGGGTTGACAACGTCGCTGTCGTCATCGACGAGACAGAGGTTGAGCTTGAGTCAGAGCAGGTACCTACGTGCATCTTGACAGCAAAAGAGAGCCATGTAGATGTCAACATAAATCCTAGCTTGGAACCAGACAAGAAGGAAGAGCTAACGCAGCTCGCTCGCGAAAGCCAGCGTATCTTGACAGATTTACCTCTCAAAACTGAGTTGGAGGAGATCTCATTCAACCTTACGCAGCAAGAACCAATCAGAACCAAACAGTAACCACTTCCTCATGCTACAGTCCAAATTGTTAAAGAAGAAGTGGAAAAGATGCTCAAGCTTGGAGTCATCGAGTCGGCAAGTTCGCCATACAATTCTCCAGTGGTGCTAGTGAAGAAGAAGGACGGGGCAGTACGATTTTGCGTCGACTATCGCCGCGTCAACCGCATTACTGCATTCGATGGTGAACCCATGCCGGACATAGACATGCTGTTCGGTAAATTGGCCAGAGCACAGCATTTCTCCAAGATCGACCTGGCGAAGGGCTATTGGCAAATCCCGGTGCGAGAAGAGGATCGACCTATCACCGCTTTTTCCACTCCTACCGGTCAGTATCAATGGACAGTCATGCCTTTCGGACTTCAAAACGCAGGCGCCGTTTTTACGAGGATGATGAGAAAACTCCTTGATCCTTTGAACTGCGAAGAGGTTTCCAACTTCATTGATGACGTACTCGTTGCTACTCAAGCGTGGACACGCCACATCGAGGTACTCAGAAGAGTTCTGGCACGTTTGGACGAAGCAAATTTGTCAGCACGCCCTACCAAATGCTTCTGGGGTTTCCAAGAGTTGTCATTTCTAGGACACGTCGTGGGACGCGGCTGTCTCCGTCCGGAGGAAGATAAACTCGCGAAGATACGGGACGCACCACGGCCGCACACCAAGAAGGACGTCAGAGCGTTCATCGGGTTGGCCAGTTACTACAGGCGATTCATTCCGCACTTCGCTGCTATCGCACTGCCTCTGACCAACGCTACCAAGAAGAAACAGCCCAACGTTGTCACTTGGACTGAGGAATCAGAACAGGCATTCCAGACGTTGAAGCAACGCCTAACCAGTCAGCCCATCATTCGGTTGCCAGATTTGGAAAAGGAATTCGTCTTACGTACAGATGCGTCCCAACAAGGGCTGGGAGCAGTACTATTGCAACAGGATGACGAGATTTTGATGCCTGTGGCATATGCTAGCCGCAAGTTGACCTCAGCAGAGCAGAACTACTCAACGGTGGAACAGGAATGTCTGGCTGTGGTCTGGGCGATCAAGAAGTTCGAGCAGTACCTGTATGGAGTGCACTTCACTCTTCAGACAGATCATCACCCGCTGCAATTTCTGAGGCAATCCAAACCAGCAAACGGACGTCTTGCCCGTTGGGCTATGTTGTTACAGCCTTACGAATTCACAGTTCAAGCCATCGCAGGCAAGGACAACGTGGGAGCCGACTACCTGAGTCGAACCTTCAACTAGGACGCAAGGGGAAGGATACAGAACAGTTTTGAATGAAACTCCCATGTTTCATCTTGTGTTGGAGGGTATTGTCACATGTAAAATGACAATGTAATATATAATGTAAAAAGTCTGGGGAATAAATTACACTGATAATAAACACGTGTTTGCTTTGAGTTGCACTAATGTATAATTCTGCTAGGATAGTAACTGTAGAGTATGGCCTAGCAAGGCTGATGGTGGATATTAAGTTTTATCCGTGTAGTTCGTGCAGAATGCAAGTTTTGAAGAAAGGTGAGCGATAGGTTTTGCAAGCGCAATAAGAATCATCACTTCTTTGCCGTCTTCTAGAGTAGAAGCACGTTGTAATACGTTTGTGGTTTTTCGCTAGGTTAGCGATTATTTATGTTTGTGAAAACTGGTGTTATAATATTTCGTTATTTAGGCATAAATAACGGAGCGCTGTTGAAAGTGACAATTATATTATTTCTGTGGCAGAAATATCTTAACAGCGTGTGCAGTTTTCATTGTCAAAGCAAAGTGTTTTGTGAGCCTGTGGACATATTGCAGGGTCATGTCAGTGACAAGTGACAGTTGTGTCAGGATAGAATAAAACAGAATAAAGCAGGTCTAGATTTTTGGAATTATAGTAGGCCTGGACTATCTGTGTCACATTCGTTCATTGGATACTCTTTTATAAAACAACATAATCTTTTGAGATTTTCTCTTCTCTCGGATCCCGTGCCTGGGGAGTTTTTCCCGGATCCATAGCCAGGGGAAGAGAGGACCATACCACCAACCAACCAGCCGACCACACAACCTCACCACCATCCTTTCAGCCATACAACCACCTACCAGTCCACTGCCGCCGCCAACACCGTTGCAGTCCACCACCACCAGCAGCACCAGCATCATCACCGACAGGGGCTACCACCGCACTTCCTAGCTCAGCTAAGTAACACTGCTGAAGCCTACGGTAGTTCCGATACCCCACCAGATGATGTGAACTATAAATCTGATTAAACTCCAAAGGATTTGGGGATACCAAACAAGACTTTAACTTAAAGAATATTTTAAGAATATTTCGGGTTTTTGTACAGATTATTTGAAACATTTTCGGCAGATTTTGTAAATCGTGGTCCAGTAGTGTAAATAATAACAAAAGGGAAATTTTACACTGTTGTTTCGAGTTTTCTTTACTTTTCAACTCTACCTTTTATCTAAACTTAACTTGTTCTTGGAACGAGACGTAGGAGGGTCACTACACAAAAACTCTCCACGTGACAGTTTGTGTGTAGTGGATTGTCACACCATTCTGTGTCATCACACTGGTCTGGTTGTCATGTACTTGAGCTGTGAATAAACACTCGCACGCTCTATATAGCGTTTATCTGGTCTAAAAAAATAGCTGCATCGTCTCACAGGCGCTACTCATTCATATTGCATAAGCACTGTTTCTCAAGCCATGGTCACACAGCCATTTACGGCTGAATCACGGCCAAAGCGCGTCCAAAATTTGTTACCCGTGGAGTGGACGTTGTTTTTCGCGTTGATGTCGAGGTTAAGACGAGCTACGGTCGAGGTATAGACGTGGCAGGACGCGGGGAGAAATCTGAACGGCATCGGACGCGGCAAAGATCTTGCCTCGGTCACACAGCACTCCACGTCTTAATCACGTACAAAAAGTTCGGAAAATCTGGTGGACGTGGTCGTACGTGGTAATTTTCGGTCAATTTTGGTTTGGCCGTGCTTTGGACGGGGTATGGCCGTCGGCGGCTGTTCCACTGCTGAAGCACTGCAACCACGTCCAGCCATGTGTAAGCCTAAAAATAAATTTGCACATGTTCACGAGAGGTATTTATATGCCGCAAATCAGAAGTGATACAGAAGTGATTAGGCAGTGATCAGGACGTCTTTCGAACGTGTTCGAGACGTCGTTAGGTAGTGCTATGTACGTGGAAAAATCCATTTGTCAGTGATAAGCCGCTAAACACACGCTATTTCCCGTGATTCCAACGCGGTACATGCGTCCAATGACCGTGCTCTGGCCGTGACTGAACGCTAAACTTTCGCGTCTTACCGCGTCTCCCCAAGTTTTAATCACTGCCGTAACACGGATTACCACGCGTGTTTCACGTGTGTTGCACGTCTTTACCGCATGTGTTACCCGTGGTTGTGCGCGGGCTAAAATTTTGAGCAGTTCAAAACTTTTTGCCGCGTCCGATGCCGTTCAGATTTCTCCCCGCGTCCTGCCACGTCTAGACCTCGACCGTAGCTCGTCTTAACCTCGACATCAACGCGAACAACAACGTCCACTCCACGGGTAACAAATTTTGGACGCGCTTTGGCCGTGATTCAGCCGTCCAAAGACCGCCAAACCAAAATTGACCGAAAATTACCACGCACGACCACGTCCACCAGATTTTCCGAAATTTTTGTACGTGATTAAGACGTGGAGTGCTGTGTGACCATGGCTTCAGAGTTGCGCACGATGATGTTTTTCCTAAAGTAATCTGACGTATAAATAAAGACATAAAATGATTAATGGTGTCGAGGTGATAACAAAAGGCAGGCGTACAACAAATATCATATCAATCCTTCCACCCCTATGCCGACGGACACACAGACGGAAAGGGTGACCGATCAAACATCATACATTACATAAAGTAGCGGCTATATAATAATAAATTCAGGAATATTCCAGAATTTAACATTTAAATATTCTGACTTTGTTTGTAAAAGTTTTTAACAAGCACAATGCTTTGCTGAGTATGGCAGCGCACTTGCCTTTTGCACAAAATACTCAAAAGAAGATTAAGCCCCAGCATAGGCGCGCGACAACAGGCATCCTAGTCAACTGGTCACCAGTGGTTTCCATGCCACCCAGCGTAGTTGAGACTAGAGAGGCACACGCAGATCTCGGATGTCCTCAGCTACGCAGTGTGTTTCTACTGTTCCATTTAGGCTTAGCTACTTAGGGTCATTTTACAGTGATATGTCAGTTTATTCGTTCAGCGCTCTGCCTGGCGTAGTCCACAATCAAAAAACGGATTTCAACAGTGTGAAGAAGCTCTTGTATTGCACCTCGATGAAAGAGCTTTATACACACCGAAGAGCGATCCATATATTGACGGGCTGACCACAGAATTGGGAATGAACCAAACATTTTTGAGAGACAGCTGAAGGCCTAAATTTTTATAAAATAAAATAATATCTCCTCCCTTCTCTCTGTATACTTAGTACAATAATTCATAGATGTAAGTCAACACTCAGATTAGGGTTAAAAACGATATCATAGCTTTTGTACATCATACTCATCCATGCACCAGCCAAGTGTTTTCAAATTACGACATTTAATGAATTTAAAAGTCAAAGAAAATGTTGATTTCTCTGTGCCTCTTTATATAAATTGTATTGTCTTAATTAAATAAAAGTAACACACCCTGTTTTCACGGACTTTTGTACTGTCAACGACTTTTCAGCAGACAAGATTTTACTCTCCGGTCTCATTCTTCATTTCTTGAATGAAATTTTATTTTACTAACTTTGTTACTTATGTTTTAATGCAGTTATGCATTATGTTTGAGTGTATGTGAGAGAGATGGAGATAGCTCGTGTGCTTATGTGTGTGCATGCGTGTATACCTGTGTGTACATGTATGTACATGTGTACATGTATGTAGGCCTACATGTGTGCCTGTTTAAATGCGTGAGTTTGAATGTGTGTGTATGGTATTTATCATTATGGTGAAAAGGACGTTAATAAACCAACCAACCAAATAACCATGATTTCTTGAGTTTGTCATACCTCGTACTCTACCTCTTTACAATATTATCATATATCACGCAGTTTGAACGATATAGTTTATTGTTGCAGTACATTATAATAATTTACGAAAGCGAATATTTAATTATTAGTATTTCATCAGGCAAAAACAAGGGATTTCGTAATACTGTGTCGTAAACTGTATTTGTTTTCTCCTCGCTTGCTTGCTGTGTTTTGTATTGACAAAAAATAAAGGAATGTCCACGTGATATGACATGTGTTTTTGTGTTGCCATTGAGGCTTGTGTAATGTAGTTATCTCACCCAGCTACTCTATTCCCCCCACCTTTTGTTGGTATTTTATTTGGCGCAAAGCCCTTTTGCTGTATTGATGGTTAAACTAGGTGTTATCAAATAAAACGACATCGTATCAATATTAATTACTTGGTAATCCAATACATTCTAGTATGACTTATGTGTGTGTGTGTGTGTGTGTGAGAGAGAGAGAGAGAGAGAGAGAGAGAGAGAGAGAGAGAGAGAGAGAGAGACAGAAAGACAGACAGAGAGAAGAGAAAGCGACATATAGAGAGAGACAGATAGACAGAAAGAGAGATATAAAGAATAAAACGATAGGGGCTGGGTTTGAAGAAGGGAGAGGTAAGGTAGGACCTTTAATGTAATAGCGTGTGTGTGTGTGAGAGAGAGAGTGTGTGTGTGAGAGAGAGTGTGTGTGTGAGAGAGAGAGAGAGTGTGTGTGTGTGTGAGAGAGAGAGAGTGGGTGTGTGTAAGAGAGAGTGGGTGTGTGTAAGAGAGAGTGTGTGTGCGTGTATGTGTGTGTGAGTGTATGTAAATTCCAATTCGCACCTTACATGTAGTTATTTACGACTGCCTTAATATTTAGTTTCATTTATTTCCATTTTGTTGGCAAGATCTTGTTACGCGAATTTACGAGTTTGTCATTGCTTTGTCTACTATTACACGTTAGATAAGAAAAGGAGCGACAAATAATCCTTCAACTTTGTCGATGACTGATACACCGTTTGCATGTTATTTACGATTCTAGAGGTAGGTATTGGCTGTTTTGGGTTTTACGGTTATTTACGATGGTTAGGGTAGGTATTTCATTGCAAGGTACTTCTAAGTCGATGAGTTACTGGTAATGTAGTCTTTGGTCGACGAGTTACAGGTAATGTAGTCATTGGTCGATGGTGTATGGGTCTTGTGAGCTGTGGGTCTACAGGTGGGGAACAGTGCCGTAGACGTCTCTGAAATAAACAGGAGACTATAGTGCAGAACTTGGTAAAAGCTGGTTCGTTGTTGTATTATGTTTATTCTTTAGATGAACTTAACAACAACAAAAGCAATAATAATAATAATAATAATAATAATAATAATAATAATAATAATAATAATAATAATAATAATAATAATTGTAGCCGAGCGGTAGTATTTGACTCCCGTCTCTCGGCCACCACCTTGAGAACACGGCTCAACCCAAGCTGTTATTTTTATTTTATCTCTCAATAGAGGCACATAAAAATATTTGCCCTGCAAGGCGGTGAAGCGTGGTTGATAGTAAACCGGGCTGTCGGGTACTAGTGCCATGACACTTCAACACAAGTCGCTGCCACCGACCTGCATAAAATGCCTGCCGACAATGTAGTCCCGCTCATCACCAAAAGCAGAAGACGAATGGTCAGCCAGGAAAAACAAATGTCGTGTCGCCTTGTCCTGCATAACGCAATGTCATCCTCAAAGGATTCTGCACAGTAGGAGCCAACCAAGGTTAGTCTAACCAAGAAATTCAAGGTAGACAACTTCTCTCCCAAGACTCAACCAGTCTCCTCCCTTTCCGCTACATAATAATAATAATAATAATAATAATAATAATAATAATAATAATAATAATAACAATAATAATAATAATAATAATAATAATAATAATAATAATAATAATAATAATAATAGTAACAACAACAACAACAGCACCAACACCACCACCAACAACAACAACAACAATTAATGGATGCTGTTCGCGCCTAAATCCTACTTCAGACTCAAATGCGGCGATCTGTAACCAGCAAACAGGTTTACGTGTTACAGACACTCCTACATTCAC
>JBAHVR010000249.1:17500-30000 GCA_036898135.1 Oncomelania hupensis | reverse complement strand
TGAAGTTTTCCACTTTTATTCAGCACACACCAACAACTGCATACAATTCTCAATTCAACTCAACAACTTTCACAGCAACTTTCCAAATCACTATCAACAACTTTTTTTTCTCTCAACAGCAACTCGGCACACGATTAAATAACCTCTCTCTCTTCCGGAAGAATTTCGAACAATGTAGAAATGACGCACTGCCACCAATCGAATAAAAGATCGTCATCACTGGCTTACGTCATTACACATTTCTTCTCCTTCCGGATCGTTCCTTCAAATTTCTACAATTATCCCGAATCTTCGATCGATAGTAAACAAGCCGATCCAGAAGATTCTACAACAATATCGACTAACGAAAATTATCAACGTTATACAAAGCCTCTCCTAACAACAATGCAAACTCAAATCAAAGGTAAATAAACTCCATTATTGAATACTTTGCAAAACGAAACGATTAGATCTATCGTGCGCGCTTTAGACACACTTTCGTTCGTTTCAACGTAACATAACCCCCCACTCAAGAAGAAATTTACCCAATTTCTTTCAACAACGTTGAAACGTAATGCACAAACAAAGTCCACAATTAAAACTAATTTAAGACTTTCTGAATACTGTAATTGCGCTCAGCTTATTTACACAGAGTCAATGGTTTTCATCTTCAAGTCTATCTGGATATTGTCAATGTTCACAGTTCATCCACACAGTCAATGTTCTTTATTCACACACTCTGCTGAGGAAGTCCGCACCAACATTGTCCGATCCTTTGATAGATTCTACTCGCATGTTAAAGTTCTGCAAGTACATAGCCCATCTCATGATCCGACTGTTCACAAACTTGGCAGAGTTCAAGTAAGTTAGCGGCTTGTGATCAGTCTGTAGCACGAACTTCACTCCTTGAAGGTACAGTTCGAACTTCCGGATTCCCCATATGATGGCAAGGCACTCTTTCTCCATGGTCGAGTAATTTTTCTCAGCCCTGGACAGCTTCTTGCTGGCGTAACTGACCGGAAATAGTTTCCCTTCGTGCTCTTGCATCAGTATGGCGCCGATGCCTTCGTCCGCTGCGTCTGTCCTTAAGACGAATTCCTTGGAAGTATCGGGCAGTCGTAGCACCGGATCCTTCGAAAGGAGGTCGCGCACAGTCTGGTATGCCCTCTCCTGAGACGGTCCCCACTGCACTTGGTTTGGACAGCCTTTCCGCACCAGGTCCGACAAAGGTGCTGTGATGGCTGAGTAGTTCGGTACGAACTCCCTATAATACCCAGCCAATCCCAGGAAAGATCGTACTTGCTTCTTTGTTTGGGGACGTGGAGCGTTCAGAATTTTGGTGACGTTTTCTAGCAGAAGCCCCTTTTGTCCTTCTTTCAGCGAATGGCCGATAAAGTCGACGTTGTCAGTCCCCAGAATGCACTTACTGGGTCTCACGGTCAGGTTAGCTTCTGTTAGACGGTGAAACAGCTCCCTCAAGGTCTGCAGATGCTCTTCCCAGGTGCGGGTGTGGACTAGCAGGTCGTCCCAGTAACACACGACGTTGTCCATCCCTTTGAGCATCTTCCTCATTCCTCTCTTCATGGTAGCTCCGCTGTTGACCATGCCAAAGGGCATCCTTAGGCACTCGTACGTCCCATCAGGAGTTATGAAAGCAGTCTTTGGTATGTCCTGTTGACGCACGGGGACTTGCCAATAACCCTTGCTGAGGTCAATCTTTGAGAAGATTCTACTCCCCGATAGTTGGCGGAAGAGGTCTGCTGCGGTAGGCATCGGCTCAGGGTCGAAGACGGTGATCTTATTAACCTTCCTGTAGTCGATGCATACTCTGTTGCTGCCGTCCTTCTTCTTCACGACCACGACAGGGGACGCGTAGGGGGAACTGGACTCCCTGATGATGCCCATCTTCAGCATCTCATCGATGTCTTTCTTCAAAGATTCACGGGCCTTGAAAGGGATCGGGAAGGGCTTGGATCGAACAGGGATATTCGAAGTGAGGTGGACTTCGTGTTCGACCAAAGTTGTAGAGCCAGGGACATCGCTGAAGTTGTGGGGAAACTCGCCCATAAGATCCTTGAGCTCCATCTTTTGACCTTCCGTCAAGCTTGGTCCTAGCTTAACGTCATTGATGCCTTCTTTGCTGTGGAAGTCTCCCAGTTCCAACAGTTCTTCGCTGTCAAAGCTGTCGTCGGTCACAGCTGCTGTGGCTGCGTGCACAGTCTCTGTTGGCCTTTCCACGTACAGCTTAAGGAGGTTGGCGTGGTATATCTTGGAATGCTGGCCGACCTTCACCTTGTAGTCGTTGATCCCCACCACGGTCTCCACTTCGTACGGGCCTTTCCACTGCATCAGCAACTTATTGTGATCAGTAGGTAGCAGCACCAGCACTTTGTTGCCAGGTTTGAACTTCCTGCTCACGGCCCTACGATCGTAGTAGTGCTTTCCACAGTCTTGGGACTTCTTCAGGTTTTCTCTGGCTATCTCGAGAGTCTGCTCCAGTTTCTGCCGTAGCTCAAACACGTACTGGTAGCTGTTCTTCACCTCTGGGGTGTTCTTTCGTCCACAGTTCTTTTAGGATGTGCATCGGCCCTCGGATGGTTCTTCCGTACAGCAGCTCGAACGGAGAAAAGCCGGTGGACTCCTGCGGTACTTCTCTGTAGGCGAAAAGTAGGGCGTTGATGTAGCGATGCCATTGTCTGGGCTGCTCGCTGCACAGTTTCTTCAGGGTGGACTTCAGCGTAGCATTGAACTTCTCGACAAGCCCGTTGCACATTGGATGGTAGGGTGTCGTAGTTAAATGTCGGATGCTCAGCAGTCTGTTGACCTCCTTCATGCAGTCAGAGACGAACTGCGTCCCGAGGTCTGTCAGAATTTCTTCAGGCACTCCAAGTCTACTGAACATGTCCACCAGTGCCTCTGCTACAGTTTCAGTGTCAATCTTCTTCAGCGGCACTGCTTCTGGGTACCGAGTCGCATAGTCCACTAAAGTCAGTACCCATCGATGACCTTCTTCACTCGGAGGTCTTATTTCGCCGATTAAGTCTAAGGCCACCCTCTTGAAAGGTCGGTCGATCAGAGGCATCCTCTGCATAGGCACTTTCGGGACCCTTCCTCGAGGTATGGTCTTCTGGCAAATGTCACATGATCGGCAGAAACGGCTGACGTCCGCATGAAGCCCTGGCCAGTAGAACACCGCCTGGATTCTGTCTGACGTCTTTCTGATGCCTAGGTGACCTCCCATGATAGAGTCATGAGCTACTTCCATCACTTGGCGCCTTAGAGGTAACGGTACCAAGACTTGACGTAGTGGTTTCCCTCCGTTGACCCTCGGGTGCTGGAAGATTCGGTACAGGATCTTGGCCTTCACCTCAAAATAGACCGTACCACTGCCTTTGGTCACGTGGTCTTGGCGGTTCCTGTACTTGTTTAAAGTGCTATCAGCTTCCTGGAGCTGGATCAGCTTATCTCTGTCCACGATGGCAGCTTTAGAGTTGTCGGCGACCTTCAGTGGCGTAGACGTCTTGTCTCTCTTGGCCTGGGCCCTGGTTGTAACGGCACCGACGATCTCTGGTCGGCAGGGCTGAGCCGGAGTAGCCACATTATCCCGTAGCAGCTCTGTAAGGTCTCCATCGGGAAACGGCAATGGATTCTCCTCTACAACTTCGACACGTTGGGTTGAGGCAGGACTCCACTCTGGATCGGGGTCGTCGGGTCGTCTCGCGCCGTCGATGTTCCCGATCATCAAATCGTATAGCGGCTTCTTCAGGCAAACCGCTTCTACTTCGCCTATGTAGAAAGGGGTGTTGACATGAATCTTCGCAACTGGCGCTCTCACACATTTGCTGTCGGCCATGAGTGTCCATTTAGAATCGCCAGTGAATTGTTCTTTAGCGATTAGGTCTTCTCTGACGATGACCCCACTACAGCCAGAGTCTCTTAAGACAGTCACTTCATGATTTCCGACGCGTCCCTTTGAAACAGGCATGTTCTGGACGGTCACAGCTGCGCTGGCGACGACGGGGATGGATTTTCCGTTGGCAAGAAGAAGTTGGCCATCGGTCATGCACTCTTGCACGTCCGCAGGGGTAGCTGTGCGTTCGGTCTCACTCGGAAGAATGACGCTCCCGCCGCACACCTGATGGTCAGATCTACTGGTTTGCCGTTGATTGGAAAACCGTCTCTGCCGGTTGCCCGCCGCTGCGTTGTCCGTACTGCTCCGCTGTCCGCTACTTTTGTTTTGAGGACAGTTAGAAGCTCTGTGGTCTGTAGCGTTGCAGGTGAAACAGCCTCTTGAGTGCCCTTCCCTGGGAGGAGGCGTGGAGTCCGTCTGTCTCTGGCTCGTCTGGCTTCCCTGGATCTGGTTCCCATGGTTTCCAGTCTTCTGAAAATGTTTCGTCGCGCTGAATGGCCCCAGGGTTTTCCCATGAGCGATGAGATATCTTTCAGCAGCCTCAGTCACATCTTTAAGCGTCTGCAGCTTTTGTTCTTCTAAGTGGGTCGCTAGGTCCTTGTGACAGGCATTGAGAAATTGTTCCTTCACGATCAGGTCATGGAGACTGTCGTAAGACTTCGTTTCGCCTGATAACTCCACCCACTTGTGTAGATATGACGACAGGCGCTCCACAAATTGCTTTGGCGTCTCGTCTGACTTAGGCCGGCATTCACGGAAGCGTTTACGGTAGCCCTTCTCTGTAAAGTTGTAGCACTGCAACAGGGCCTCTTTCAAGACGTCGTAGTTTTTGGCGTCATCGTTCGACAGTCTGGTGTAAACTTCGAGAGCTTGCCCCGTCAGAAGTGCACTCAGTCGAATCGCCCAGTCTCGAGGTTGCCAATTAGAGCTTTCAGCGAACCTTTCGAATCTCGCCAGATAACTGTCAATCTGGTCCTTCCCGTCGACGAAAGCTGGCAATTTTGGAGCCGTGTTGTCACTGATAACTTGTGGCGCATGCTGCTGTTGCTGGATGCGCGCCAACTCTAGTTGGAACTGCCGATCAGCTTCTCTTTCCTCACGCCTGCGCTCATCTTCTGTTTCTTTACGCTGCTCTTCTCTTTCTTCACGGCGACGTTGTTCTTCCCTTTCTTCTCGACGTCGCTGCTCCTCTAATTCTAGACGCTTCTCTTCTAATTCTCGTTCTTCGCGGCGACGCTGCTCTTCCTTTTCTAGACGCTTCTCTTCTAATTCCCTTTCTCTTTCTTCGCGCCATATTCTCTCTTGAGACTTGACGTACTCCGTCAGCTGTTTGCCTTTTAGATTTAGTTCAACCCCTCTCTGCCAGAAGTCAGCCATCTTGATGCTTCTGGAAAGTTCTTTTCTGGAAAGTTCTTTTTTCTATAAAGTTCTTGACTGTAGAGTTCTTTTTTTCTGGAAAGTTCTTGACTGTGCTGTACCTTTCTAGACTGTTCTAGAACAGCACGCTTTCTGCAGTAGCGCTGATGCTTGTCACTAGTCGCCTTCGTTGACGCAGGCCCCGCTGTCCTCGTCGTATGCGACGCTGCACCACGCTGGTGTTGATGTATACGCTCCTGTGCTGAAGTAGACGCGGCGTCCGCTCGACGCTCGCTGTAACACTGGCGATGTAGCTCCGAGACTGTCCCTCGACGTAGTCCTGCGGCAGCTACGTAGTCCCGCTCTGTTGTTCGCTCACGAAGCAACTCTTCGGCGACTACACGCCCTTGCAGTCAACCCGAACCTATCGGTGATGTAGTCCCAGTATGTTGGCCCCTCTCGACGCAACTCGTTGGCGGCTACCCTCAATGACTGCCTCTCGTAACGTTGACTCGCTTGTTGTAGCAGTTGAACCCTTGGCTATGGCGTGAATCGCGGCTTGACCCCCAAAATGTTACACTCCGTTTGATGTTGGTGTTTTCTATCAGTATCTGATTCAGCCCCGATGCTTGAATTCCTGATAGTTGTGTAACTCAGATTCGTTTATTCACACAGCCCGTCCAAACAGCATACAAGTCACAAAGTCGACGTATGAAGTTTTCCACTTTTATTCAGCACACACCAACAACTGCATACAATTCTCAATTCAACTCAACAACTTTCACAGCAACTTTCCAAATCACTATCAACAACTTTTTCTTCTCTCAACAGCAACTCGGCACACGATTAAATAACCTCTCTCTCTTCCGGAAGAATTTCGAACAATGTAGAAATGACGCACTGCCACCAATCGAATAAAAGATCGTCATCACTGGCTTACGTCATTACACATTTCTTCTCCTTCCGGATCGTTCCTTCAAATTTCTACAATTATCCCGAATCTTCGATCGATAGTAAACAAGCCGATCCAGAAGATTCTACAACAATATCGACTAACGAAAATTATCAACGTTATACAAAGCCTCTCCTAACAACAATGCAAACTCAAATCAAAGGTAAATAAACTCCATTATTGAATACTTTGCAAAACGAAACGATTAGATCTATCGTGCGCGCTTTAGACACACTTTCGTTCGTTTCAACGTAACACTTACTGATGTGGATGATGCAGTGTGCGTGATATATTTGTGAACTGATGTAGGCCTGTTTAGCAGTAGTGATATCTGCATGCTACTGTGATTCTACATTTTCTAAGCTTATTATGTAGTTATGTAATATTATTATTTAGTCTGCATGTATGCAGTATGTTCTGTATGCGTGCGTGTTTGTGTGCGTGCGTGTGCGTGTCTATGTATGGCTGTAGGTGAGCACGCACGAGACTGTGACGAGAGAGAGAGAGAGAGAGAGAGAGAGAGAGAGAGAGAGAGAGAGAGAGAGAGAGAGACTTGACTTTGACTTTGACATTTTATTGAATAAACTACACGTTCATGTCAAATTGGGAAAGTGGGAAGGGGATGCGTCGAAAAATCAGTTCCCGCAACATTCCACAAATACATACGCAATATCGCCAAGAGCAAAACGATCGACTGGAACAAGAAAGCTGCTAATCAACTTAGATCTAGAGTCTTCGATTGATCACGCGCACAATATTACAATCTCTATGGTTGGATGTTTACCATCATCTTGTCAATTTCTTTTCTTAGCAAGTGTTTCACCAACTAGAATTCATATCGAGTTTAAACGTCCTACGTAGGTGTGCAACATTAGCAAACTGTAACGTGAAAGCAAACTGCGCTCTTATCTTCATTCTCTTCTTTAAAGGAACACAGTTTATCTACATTGTATTTATCACGACATGCGCATGTATTGTCAGTTTAAAACGATCCGAATGACCCTTTACAGACAAAAAGACTTGGCGTTAGACACGATCACTTTGCTTGTATGTTCATTTCACACATTCGCTCCTTCGTTCTTTATGGAATTATAACGTAGAAAACACAAAATAGCAAACATAATGTAGTCAAAAACTGGGTTGTTCAGAGTAAGGAGAATGTTATTTAAAGCTGACTAACATGCAAGCATTCACAATATTTTTAATCACCATTCAATCCTCTTTCGTTCCTTCTGTAAATTTTATACAAATAATGAGACAATTCAATTATGGACAATTCATCGCCCGCTGACATCACTACTGATGCATCATGGTTGTCTTCTTGGATCAGCGTTTTCAGTATTTGGACATCGTCTCTGAGTTCATCATAGGCATTACATTCAAATAAAATATGAATCTCATCTTCTGGACGCTCCTCGCACACAGGACAGAAGAACTGCTTGACAGGCGCCTCTGTCCTGTAACACTTCCTATGGTTGTTAATGGGTGAGATACCAAAAGGGTATTGAGCGTAGGCGTCTCTGAAACATCTTAACTGAGGATAATCAAAATAAGATTCAGCTTTAAAAATCCTTTTAATAAATGCATAAAAGTCAAATCTGTCCTTGTTGGTAAGGCAACGCTCCAATACTGTTTGAAACGGTCAATTAACCTTTGACGAAATAAATTAATAAAGGCAGGAATATCTCAAACACTCTGTTGAGTCCAAGCGTCTGCGAACCCATTATGAAACATGAGGTTCTTAAGGTAGTACACCCAAGTTTTCTTGCCTGCATCACACATTTGGCTTAACATAATATATGTCTTCTTTGGAAGTCTTTCCCGGGGTAACCCCATTAGCTTTATCCAATATTTCACACACCTAATCGCTGAAGTAATATACAAAGGATATCTTCCCAGATCTCCAAAAATCATTTTGTTCGGCGTCTGTTTGACCGACATGCAAAAATCTCTTGCAAGCAAAAAGGTGGACCTTTTCCAAACTGTCAAATTGTTGAAGTCCCCAAATTTCTGCTCCGTACATGAGTACTGATAAAACTTGAGCATCAAAAATCTTTAAAAAATATATCTCTACGTATATCCCCAAGCCTGAAAAGACATCTTAAAATGTGAATAGTTCTTACTTTGGCCTTGGAAGCTAACTCGCCTATGGCTAATGTCATTGAACGTTTAGTTGTGAAGTGTAGGCCTAGATATTTGTAACTAAGCACAACTTCTATTGGTTGGTTACCGTATGACCAGTTTTCTAGTTTTGCCAAAAAAAAAAACCACCACCTTTCCTAACAACAATTACTTTAGTCTTATTCAAATTCACTTCCATGCAAAACTGGTCTGCAAATTGTTTTGAAATATTGATTTGGTTTTGAAGTCTAACTACGGAGTACGATGTCAATGATAGGTCGTCTGCAAACAACAAGATCAGAATTTGAATTATATCTGGGGATAGTTGTATTCCATGCAGCCCTTTATTTGCTATGTCTAGAGCAAGTTCATTCACTAAAAATGAAAACAGGGTGGGAGAAAGCACACAACCCTCTCTGACCCCGAAAGGACACTCGCAAAAATCTGTGAGAGTATCTGGACAGCGAACACAAGACTGGACACTTCTGTACATGCTTTGCAAGACCTTGAGAGAGAGATAGAGAGAGAGAGAGAGAGAGAGAGAGAGAGAGAGAGAGAGAGAGAGAGAGAGAGAGAGAGAGAGAGAGAGAGTATTACGACCTACTACTAGCGCCAAGAACTGATAATTACAAATATCATAAAACAAGTACAAATATTATGGGATAATTACAAGTAACAAGGTATAAGTACAATTATCATTGAAACAATTACAAGTTTCTTAGAGTGATCCTGTTTAATTATCAGCTTTGGCTCTATCAATCGCCTGGAAATGCTCCAAAACCGAAAATTGTAATTATCACATAATAATTACAATTATCATTTAATAATTACAATTTTTACTTCATAATTACAATTTCTACATGATCATGCTGAAATGTGGCTGAGGCAGCTTCCTAACCTATCATATCCTATCTCGTAATTCGAAGGTCGTAGGGGCACCACAGATGACCGTTTAACCAGCGTGCTCCATCTTTTTCTGTCCTCAGCAACCCTCATGGCTTCGCTCAGTGTCAAGCCAGTCCATTCTCCAATGTTGTCCTCCCACCTCTTTTTCTGTCTCCCTCTTCTTCTGCCTCCTTGCATCCTGCCTTGCAGGATGGTCTTTGCAAAGTCTGATGCTCTGGTGACGTGACCATACCATCGGAGTTTCCGTTTCTTCACCACTGTGAGCATGTCATCGTGTTGTCCAATGGCTTGTGTGATGGTCTGTCGAACTTATACGTTAGTTATTTGCTGGGTACAGGAAATGCCCAGAAGTCTTCTGTAGCACCTAATCTCCATGCTTTGTATTCTTTGTTGTAAATCTGTTGTGAGAGTCCATGTTTCGCAAGCGTAGAGGAAAATGGAGATGACAAGGGAGCACAGCAGCCTTACCTTGGAATGTAGGCTGATGGTCCTGTCTTTCCAAATGGGCTTCAACCTTGTCAGGGCAGCAGTTGTTTGTGCGATCCTGGAGAGGACTTCCTGTCAAGACCCATTGTCTGATACAATGGCTCCTAAATATTTGAAGCTATGCCCTGTTTTGAGGGATTGGCCTTGGACTTTGATGTCCATTTTGATGCCAATGGTATTGTTGGTCATGACTGTGGTCTTTTCTGCACTTATTTCCATTCCATGGATTCTGGACGTGGTGTCAAGCCTCTGTACCAGTTGTTCAAGTTCTTGTTTCTCTCCAGCCAATCCATCAATGTCATCCGGAAAACGGAGGTTGGAGATTGTCCCACCCCCGATGCTGACTGTGCATTCGTGATCTGCAAGGGCATCTGACATGATGCGCTCTAGGATGTTGTTAAAGAGTGTTGGAGATAGTAGGAATCCTTGACGCACACCGATTGTTGTTCTGAACCAGTTTCCGATGGCGCTGTTGTGGAGGACTGCACTGGTAACCTTGTCATACAGGCTTTTGATGACTTCAATAATTTTAGGGCTGATTTTGTACACTCTCATGGTTACCCACAGAGCTGCATGCCAGACTCCGTTTTTTTTTTAAAGTCTACAAACACATATAATTTTCGGTTTGGGCGCATTTCCAGACGGATTATTAAACACGATTACGCGATGATAGTTGGAATTTTTTAATGATAACTATAATTATTCCTTGATAATTGTAATTATCTCATGATGTTTGTAATTATCTCATGATATTTGTAATTATCAGGTTTGGGCGCTAAAAGGGCGTGACAAAAGCTGGTAATAATTAATTAACACTGTGGATTACCGGTATCTCTGTACTGTAAATTACACAGAGCACGTGTTAATTTCAATTATCTCGTGATACTGGTAATTCCGTTTCGACGCATAGGCCGTCATAGAAGAGGGAGTTAAGTGTGTGTGTGTGTGTGTGTGTGTGTGTGTGTGTGTGTGTGTGTGTGTGTGTGTGTGTGTGTGTGTGTGTGTGTGTGTGTGTGTGTGTGTGTGTGTGTGTGTGTGTGTTGATATTTTATAATGATGTTTGTATTTTATTTTGTTTTTGTAAACGGGGGTTCGATAAATTAGAGTATAGCCTCAGCGTGACCTGCGTTGGATGTCTTTATTTTAAAGTGACCGGCTGGTGGAATGCCTTCAGTGTTACCACTAGGGTTGTTTCGGCGGATGTTTTATGCGGATCAGGGGTGAGTCCTCTTTCAGCGAAGTTGTGGTCTTGATTTTTTGGTCCTGATTTGGCTCTTTGCAGTCCTCGGGACCCTGTAAACAATGAATAACTAACTAACTAATACCTCTACTCAAGAGCTTCTCAAAATAGTGTTGACGTATCAGCTTAATTTTGTAATGCACAGGACGATAGCGGACGGGTAGCGCAGTAGTAGCCTACGTATCATGTATTACTGCGCTATCTGTCCGCTATCGGGAATACACAAAATTCTGGCCTAGGGTCCATTCTTCTTGGTTAATGCGTCCCAGGTTGTGGAAGCGATAAGTTGACCTTGCTGTGATGATAATGACGACGACGACGACGACGATGACGATGATGATGATGATGATGATGATGATGATGATGATGATGATGATGATGATGATGATGATGACTTCTTGCTCGCACAACTACGCTGGCAGAATGCTCAGGGCGCCTCCCCTTTCTAAAGAATGCAGAAACTGAAAAACTAGCAGCGAGGAAGGGGAGACCATTATTCTGGCAGTCTGTACCCTTTTATTAAACTATGTGATTTTTATGGAGTAAGTTAGGGTTTGGAAGGGCTGAGCGCGTCATTATATTAAGTGGCTTTCCATGTCCTCTGTTCCTCTCACCACTCCCACCCCCACCCCCACCCCCGCCCCCATCCTCCTCTGCTGCCACCAACACCCCATTTGTGCGAATGGGTGAAACATAATTACGGGTCGTACACAATAAATGCAATCTGAAGTCTAGATAGATAAATATTCAATGTTTATAGGGTCTAGCGGACTGCCAATAGCCGAATCAGGACCTCTCTGAAGTCTGGCGGATATTGCAGTAGTTACATAATACAGAATACGTCTATGTCAACATTCCCAAATAAATAAATACATTTTAAATGTATTCATTTTGTATTTATATAACAGGCGATGCTTCCTGAAAACGAAGAGTGACAAATGTGTGTGTAACCAGTCAGATCCGTTCGACTCCGTCGTGGATGACTCTCGTGAGGATTTCCGTAGCTTTGTCGTGTACGATTCGAGCCAGTGCTACCCAGAGTACCTCATCACCTACATCAGGGTCAACAGCAAGGACGATGCCTACGACGACGACGACGACGACGATGATGATGATGGCGGAAACTTTTACAATGAAACATACAGGGAGGAGGAAAGTAGTTACGACGACGAGGAAGAGGAAGCCGATGCAGCGCACTACAGATTCTATGGGCAGCAGGCTACACTGCCTACTATTGCTGGCATCGCGAGGCATTCACAGCCCCCCACCACACCATCAGTAGGGCAGCAACAGTGGCCGGTAATACCAGCTCGTGCGGCTCCAGAAATGACGTCTGCATCTTCAGCTCGTCGCCCAGCAACACCAGTCGCTACCAGCTTTTCTGTCGTGCCATCCCTCTCCAGAAACGCTAGTAACAAACCCACACCCACGCCCCTCGCCTCTGATGCTAGCCCCAATGTGTCGTCATCGGTGGCCACAGTTGCGTCAACAGCTAGTTTTTTGGCAGCGTCGCTGTCCCACGGGCAAAGTTTTCAAGCGACGGCTGTGAA
>JBAHVR010000249.1:0-15000 GCA_036898135.1 Oncomelania hupensis | reverse complement strand
TGTACTTGGAGCCAATAAAAGTTGAAGTTAAAGTGATTCCGCCTCTCATTCCTCCCCCTCTTTCCATCTGAGTTGTTCATTTTAGCTCTATTTTAGCTCTATTTTAGCTCTATGCATCACTAACTAACTATTGTATTATTAACTCACTAACTATAGCATTAGCTGTGTGAATCACTAACTATAGTATAGTGATGGCTCTAGCCATCCTATCCTATCCTATCCTATCCTATTCCGCAACTCGACGGTCGTTGGGGCACCACAGACGATCGTTCAACCAGCGCACTCTATCCCTCCCTGTCCTCAGCGACCTTCATGACTTCGCTCAATTTCGAGCCAGTCCATTCTGGAATGTTGTCCTCCCACCTCTTTTTCAGTCTCCCTCTTCTTCTGGCTCCTTGCCTTGCAGGATGGTCTTTGTAAGGCCTGATGCTCTGGTGACGTGGCCATACCATAGGAGTTTCGGTTTCTTCACCACTGTGAGCATGTCAACGTGTTGTCCAATGGCTTATGTGATGGTCTGTCGTACTTCGTCGTTGGTGATGTGCTGGGTGTAGGAAATGCCAAGAAGTCTTCTGAAGCACCTCATCTTCATGCTTTGTATTCTTCGTTGTAGATCTGCTGTGAGGGTCCATGTTTCGCAAGCGTATAGGAAGATGGAGATGACAAGGGAGCGCAGCAGCCTTACCTTTGAATGTAGAATGATGGTCCTGTCTTTCCAAATGGGCTTCAACCTTGTCATGGCAGCCGTTCTTTGTGCGATCCTGGAGAGGACTTCCTGTCTGGACGCATTGTCAGATACAATGGCTTCTAAATATTTGAAGTTATGCACTGTGTTGAGGGACTGGCCTCGGACTTTGATGTCCGTGTGGATGCCATTGGTGTTGTTGGTTATCAATTTAGTCTTCTCTGCACTTACTTCCTTTCAATAGGCTCTGGAGGTGGTGTCAAACCTCTGTACCAGCGGTTCAAGTTCTTGTTCCTCTCCAGCCAATTCATCATTGTCATCCGCAAAACGGAGCTTGGAAAGTTGCTCTACCCCATATGCTGACTGTGCCTTCGTGATCTGCAAGGGTATCTGACATGATGCGCTCTAGGAAGATGCTAAAGAGTCTTGGAAAGAGTAGGCATCCTTAACGCAAACCGATTGTTGTTCTGAACCACTTTCCGATGGCGCTGTTGTGGAGGACTGCACTGGTAGCCTTGTCATACATGATTTTGATGACTTCAATTATTTTATGGCTGATGTTGTACACTCTCATGGTTTCCCATAGAGCTGCATGCCAGACTCGGTCAAACGCTTTCTTGAAGTCTACAAACACATGATATAGATGTTGTTGGTGCTGTAGGTATTTCTCGCAGATTATTCTGAGGTTGAAAATCTGTTCAGTGGTACTTCGCCTGCCATGAATCCTACTGGTTCTTCAGCTATGATTTGTTCAGCTTGAGGTTTCAACCTGTTGAGCATTATTTTCAGGAGGACCTTGCTGGGATGGCTGATGAGGCTGATGGCGCGGTAATTTTCACACTCCTGAAGGTTACTTTTTTGAGAAGAGTGATGACAAACGACTTTGTCCATGGTGTAGGCCACTCCCCACTTTGCCGGATCTTGTTACAGATAATGGTGAGGGCGTCAATCATCGCTTCTCCTCCTGCTTTAAGCAATTTGGCGGTTATGTTGTCCACTCCCGCTGACTTTCCTTTCTTCACCGATTGCATTGGTGCCTCGACTTCTTCTCGGAGAATTTGGAAGGTTTCTTCTTCTTTTCTGTTCTGGGGACATGCTAGAACTGTTGGGTCTCCGTTTGGTGTGTGGTTGTAAAGGTCAGAGCTGTACTCTGTCCATTCATCCAAGACTTCTTGTTCTTCTTTAGGTCATATTCCAGACTTGCTTTGGATCGTGGAAACCTTGGGCTGTTTAACACTTGTCAGCCGCTTCACAGTCTGGCAGGCCCTCTTGCTGTTTCTCTTGTTCAGACTGTTCTCTATTTCCTGGCATTGATCTTCTATCCAGTTTTCCTTTGCTGTGCGCATGCCTTTTCGGATGTCATTGTTGATTTCTCGGTAGGCATCAGCTCCCTGTGAGGTGTTCTTTTTCTTTTTCATTCTCTTCGTTTATCACACAGATCCAGAAGTTCAGGTGTGATCCACGATGTTACGTTTGAGACGCACACGATAGATCCGATCGTTTTGTTTTGCAAAGCTTGCAATAACAGAGTGTATTTACCTTTGATTTGAGTTTGTGTTGTTGTTAGAAGAAGCTTTGTAAAATGTTGATAATTTTCGTTGGTCGATTTTTTTGGAGAATTTTCTACAATTACTTGTTTACTATCGATCGAAGCATGTAGATAAATCTAGTGGTAGCTAAGAGATTCTTCTAACCTAAATAAAGTTTTATGACGTAAGACCGTGCATAGTTCCGGTGACGAGTTTTATTCTGGTTGGGTGTTATTTCCTCATGCTGGAATGTTCGATCTTTCTCTCGATTATAGATAGACGGGAAGTGGGGCACTGTGTCTGTGTAAAGAGGTGAAGTCCCATATACGCCATGTGTCCGGGGACTCTAATCTACTTACGTGACGTGTGTAAAGAGTGAAAAAAACAACTGTGAAAGAGAGTGGAAAAAAGCGATTGAGCTATTTTGTATGCAGTTGTTGATGTATGCTGAATTAAGTGTTAAAACTTCATACGACGACTCCTGAATTGTTGCTGAGTGAACAGGTTGTGTGGATAAGCGGTTCTGAGTTACACTTATCAAGATTCAAGCATCGAAGCTGAATCAACTATTGATAAAAATAACTACATTGTAACACACGGTTTCTTCTTTGGGCGGTGCTTGCCAAGAATCTCAGTGGCGGCATCTGTCACAGCACTAATTACTCAGAACTTCTAAAATCATCACCAGCATATTCAATTAATTATATATATGTGTGTGTGTGTGTGTCTCACAGGGAGCTGATGTCTACCGAAAAATCAACAATGACATCCGAAAAGGCATGCGCACAGCAAAGGAGAACTGGATAGAAGATCAATGCCAGGAAATAGAGAACAATCTGAACAAGAACAACAGCAAGAAGGCCTACCAGACTGTGAAGCGGCTGACAAGTGTTAAACAGCCCAAAGTCTCCACTATCCAAAGCAAGTCTGGCATTTGCCTTACAGAAGAACAAGAAGTCTTGGACAGATGGACAGAGTACTGCTCTGACCTTTACAACCATACACCAAATGGAGACCCATCAGTTCTAGCATGTACCGAGAGCAGAGAAGAAGAAGAAATCCTCCCAATTCTCCGGGAAGAAGTTGAGGCAGCAGTGCAATCGCTGAAGAAAGGGAAGTCAGCGGGAGTGGACAACATACCAGCGGAACTGCTACAAGCAGGAGGAGAAGCGATGACTGATGCTCTCACCATTATCTGTAACAAGATCTGGCAGAGTGGGGAATGGCCTACACCATGGACCCAGTCGCTTGTCATCACTCTTCCCAAAAAAGGTAACCTTCAGGAGTGTGAAAATTACCGCACCATCAGCCTCATCAGCCATCCCAGCAAGGTCCTCCTGAAAATAATACTCAACAGGTTGAAACCACAAGCTGAACAAATCATAGCTGAAGAACAAGCAGGATTCATGGCAGGGCGAAGTACCACTGAACAGATTTTCAACCTCAGAATAATCTGTGAGAAATACCTACAGCACCAACAACATCTATATCATGTGTTCATAGACTTCAAGAAGGCATTTGACCGAGTCTGGCATGCAGCTCTATGGGCAACCATGAAAGTGTACAACATCAGCCCTAAAATTATAAAAGTCATCAAAAGCCTGTATGACAAGGCTACCAGTGCAGTCCTCCATAACAGCGTCATCGGGAACTGGTTCAGAACAACAATCGGTGTGCGTCAAGGATGCCTACTCTCTCCAACACTCTTCAACATCTTCCTAGAGCGCATCATGTCAGATGCTCTTGCAGATCACGAAGGCACAGTCAGCATAGGGGGCAGAGCAATCTCCAATCTTCGTTTTGCGGATGATATTGATGGATTGGCTGGAGAGGAACAAGAACTTGAACAGTTTGTACAGAGGCTTGACACCACCTCCAGAGCTTATGGAATGGAAATAAGTGCAGAGAAGACCAAAATGATGACCAACAACACCAATGGCATCAACACGGACATCAAAGTACAAGGCCAATCCCTCAACACAGTGCACAGCTTCAAATATTTAGGAGCCATTGTGTCAGACAATGGGTCTCGACAGGAAGTCCTCTCCAGGATCGCACAAACAACTGCTGCCCTGACAAGGTTGAAGCCCATTTGGAAAGACAGAACCATCAGTCTACATTCCAAAGTAAGACTGCTGCGCTCTCTGGTCATCTCCATCTTCCTATATGCTTGCGAAGCATGGACTCTCACAGCAGATCTCCAACGAAGAATACAAAGCATGGAGATGAGGTGCTACAGAAGACTTCTGTGCATTTCCTATACCCAACACATCACCAACGTTGAAGTCCGACAGACCATCACACAAGCCATTGGACAACACGATGACCTGCTCACAGTGGTGAAGAAACGGAAACTCCGATGGTATGGCCACGTCACCAGATCATCAGGCCTTGCAAAGACCATTCTGCAAGGCACAGTGCAAGGAGGTAGAAGAAGGGGAAGACCGAAAAAGAGGTGGGAGGACAACATTCGAGAATGGACTGGTTTGACACTGAGCGAAGCCATGAGGGCTGCTGAGGACAGAGAAAGATGGAGTATGCTGGTTAAGCGATCATCTGTGGTGCCCCTACGACCTTCGGGTTATGGGATAGGATAGGATAGGTGTGTGTGTGTGTGTGTGTGTGTGCGCGCGTACCTTTGGTCTGCACATCACTATATGTAGCCTTAATATTCGAGATTTGTTTTATTGTAATTTTACCCAATGGAATCTCTCACATTTTTCTTGGTGTTGTCAAGGTGGACTTCACTTCAAAGACTGCCCAGGGTCAAACTATCTGACGATCTACTTGCAAGTCCTTGGCTTCTGCTCTGCCATCATGTACATTCTCCAATCCGTTGTCTCTTTCACGGAATGCGAAGTACCGCGAAGTTTCTACATCTGCCTTCCACCGATTATCATCATCAACGTCGCCTTGCTCATTTCCGGTGATTATCTCAGCTATATAACTCGTTTGCCATTTGTCTGTTTTGTCTGTAGGTCTGCCTGTGTGTCCGTCTGTCAGTACGTCAGTTCTTTTGACATTTAAAATAATTTGCTAATGATGATGATGATGATGACGATGAATTTTTATATAACGCTATTCCCTCTAACCAGGCTCAACACGCTCATTCACACACAATGATTCCAAGCTAATTACATTTTAAAACACACTCACACACACAAAATCGGGGATTACAACATACAAGACTGCACAATATGACTGTCACATTGCACAAAGTAGATTTACGTACATCTGGTTTACATATGAAAGTCCACACGAAACGAAAGTATCTTTAGTTTTAATTTGAAAGAGGGAAGTGTTGGAGCGTCTCTCAAATCGGCCGGCAGAGAGTTCCCAACTGTAGGGGCTACATAACTGAAAGAGCGTTTTCCATAACCCTTGAAGTTCGTTCTGGATACCTAAAACAGTTTTTCGCAAGAGAACCAGAAAGTACGAGACGGCTGGTTGGTGGTGAGAGATGCTGACACATCTTGTGGTAGTGAGGCTTTTACGTAGCGGTAATAGAGGACGGCAAGTTTGTACTGAATACGAAAGTTTCCAGGGAGTCAGTGGAGTTCTATGAGCATCGGAATGACAAGACTACGTTTTGATCTGCGCATGACGAGCCTCGCAGCGCTTTTTTGCTCTTCAGACTCTTGTTTAAATAAAGGGACATAACTATATGTGGGCCCAAACTGACTTAGGTGGGATAAGGTGGGACATCACTCACAAACAAAATATTGTCCTAGCTGATGATCAAAAGAAACTTCCAAAGAGTGAAAATATTGTTTAAATTAATATATTCGGTTTTTTGTAGCGCTTTTCCAGCTCAAGAGCTGCTCAAGGCGCTGGCCGATACAGGATCTCACTCAGGCCAGCCACCGTGATCTTTCTCTTTCTTCTGTTGCAGGCTTCGTGGTGGTGTATCCCAAGAAAGAAGCATTTAGTCATATGGACTCTAACGCTACTGACTACTGCGACCAACGTGTTTTTGATATTGCCTTCTCGACCACCACTGCTCAAACCGTGTTGTTCGTGTTGTTTCCACTGTGTCTTTTCCTCATGAATGGATGGCACAAACGCGTGTTGAATGTGGTAGCAGGGATGTTCGTGGTTGTTGGAGTTCTTCTACTGGCTTCGGCCGGTCTGGCGGCGGTGGCGTTGCCCATCGCGTTCGTCGTCATGGGTAATCTTGTGTGGTTTATATTCATTTATTTTGTTTTATTTCGTTGTATGGGCCGTCTTCGTTTTAAAATTATAATTATTTTGATCGTCGTGGTCACCGTTTGCTTTGTAATCATCAGCATCGAGATCATCATTATCGTTGATCTCGTCATCATTATCGTTGTCGTCGTTATCATTATCACCTTCACCCCTTTCACCCAAACTATCTTCATCGATTGTGTTTGATTTGCAACTTTGAATTTGTCTTGACATAATGCAGTATTTTTTATGTATTTGGTATTCGTATTTAAAGCGGCTTTAACTGGTGCTTCAGGCGCTGTTCATTTACACGACTGCCCGGGGCTGGGACTGCTGTCTCCAGCTATGACAGGAGGGGGAGCGGCACTGCTCCTGTACGTTGTGACGCTACTGGTGTGTCTGTGTTGTCAGCAGAAGAAGAGCAAGTGCCTGCGCGTTGCCATAGTCAGCTTTGCCCTGTTACTCATCGGTTGCCAGGTCTTAGGTGAGTACAGCCACCTTGCTAGCTATTAGCGTTGTATAGGACGCGCGATGGAGGAAGTCGGGACCTCTCCCAGCGGCTAAAGACTTCTGTAAAATTTCCAGGACAAAGGACTCATCTCAATTGATTTAGAGTGCTTTCTTTATTTTGCTATTTCCGGATATTTTATATAGAAAATATCTTAAAATAGTCGGGAATCGGAGCAACGTTAAATGTCGGTCGGTCGGTCTTAGGTTGATCTATCGGCAAGTGTATTTGCTCTACCCCGATTGTCAAGGTCGCTGGAGTCAATTATTTGCTAAACACGATTTGCTTCGCATCTCAAAAAACGGTTGAACCTGGTATTTCACTTTTCTTTTCCAAAATACTTCCTTTTTTATATAGGCCATCTCCAAAATCCCTTGACCGATTTTGATTGTTGAAAACTTATTGTTTGTGTTGCCCAGGTTATATCTACCTCTACCCTTACAAAGGAGATGAGCTGGGCAAGCAGAGTTCATCTTCAGCATCATACTGTGAAACCACGCTGTACTCTCTAGCGTTCTTCACCACCAATTATATCTCTGTTATTTACCTGCTCGTTCCCGCCTTCCTGGCTGCTTGCACTTAGAAGTAACACGGGAACCGAAGTTACCAACCCCAGTGGGTAAAATACCGTTTGAAATCGTAGAAATCAACGAAACGAAAAACAAACAAACCTCTAGTATCGAGGACCGCTTTAGGATGCAAAATTCAATATTTAATTCCTTTTTATCTGTTTTGAGGTGTTGGAGGATACTAAAAATCAGTTTTGTATACTACAGCAAATAATAGAAAAAATATTCAACTGTAACCTTTTACAGGTAGAACGAATACGAATTTATAAACAGTCATACGCACACACACAAAATCCTAACAGCCATTGCACAGTATATGTACCTGCGTAAGAATCAATAACAGCTACGAAGTTGCGATACAAAATACATTCTTTAAATAAATGGTGCTTATCAGCCATAAATCAGCCTAATTCAATATGCTGATGTGTTGGGAGGTATACTACTACTACTACTACTACTACTACTACTACTACTACTACTACTACTACTACTAATAATAATAATAATAATAATAATGATGATATTTATATAGTGCATTTTTCCAATGACATCAGTTCAAAACGCAGTTCTCGCGCATTTATTCTTAACGTTAATAGGCCTACATACGAAAAAAAAAGTGAAACAAGATCAAGACACTAATAAATAATGCAAAGACATAATACAAAAATGAAAGAAATACGAGTATTTAGAAGTAAACTAAAAAGACGATGGAGGGAGGATGAGAGCAGCTAAGGCTGGGAGCGTGCGGTGTGACGGCGGTGGTCTGAATCACAAAACAACGAATGATGATGGCGATGGGAGGCGAGATCAGACATTTTTAAGGAAGAGATGAGTTTTCAAGTTGGACTTGAAAGTGGCTATGTTCGGAGAGCTGCGAAGAGAGAGGGGAAGAGAGTTCCAATCTGCAGGACCAAGCACTGAGAAGAATCGACAGCCTACAGAAGAGAGTTTGTAGCGGGGTATTTATAGCATAAGGGTGTCAGAGGAAGAACGAAGATTTCTAGATGGCTTGTAGAAGTAAATGTTGTGGGTGAGGTAGGAAGAGGCTAATCCATGGACGTACTGGTAACAAAAAGTACAGATTTTGTAGTTAAAGAGTCATTCTTTATCTTTCATTAATATAATTACACGCGTTTTGTCCATTTGGACAACAAACTGAGAGTAATGGACCTATTAGGCTATAGAAAGGCACAGACAAAGAATGGGAGAAGACACAGGAAAAAATATGGAGGAAAAAGAAGACATAAAAACGTAGCAGAGTGGCGTGCAAATTGTATTATTTATTCACACATCACTCATACTCACATTAACTTCAAATCATACCACAAACAGATTCGCCCACACACCCACAAGAATTTCGGAGAGATGTAAATGATAATATATTGTGTGCTAGATGTAAATGATAATATATGGTGTGCTAAACAAGCTGTACAAATCATAGCTGAAGAACAGGGCAGGGCGAAGTACCACTGAACAGATGTTTAATCTCAAAATAATCTGCGAGAGATACCTACAGCACCAACAACATCTATGTCATGTGTTTGTAGACTTCAAAAAAGCGTTTGACCGAGTCTGGCATGCAGCTCTGTGGGCAACCATGAGAGTGTACAACATCAGCCCTGCAATTATTGAAGTCATCAAAAGTCTGTATGACAAAGCTACCAGTGCAGTCCTCCACAACAGCGCCATCGGAACTGGTTTAGAACAGCAATCGGTGTGCGTCAAGGATGGCTACTCTCTCCAATAATCTTCAACATCTTCCTAGAGTGCATCATGTCAGATGCCCTTGCAGATCACGAAGGCACAATCAGCATAGGGAATTGAGCAATCTTCAACCTCCGTTTTGCGGATGACATTGATGGAGAGGACCAAGAATTTGAACAGCTGGTACAGAGGCTTGACACCACCTCCAGAGCCTATGGAATGGAAATAAGTGCAGAGAAGACCAAAATGATGCCCAACAACACCAATGGCATCAACATGGACATCACAGTCCAAGGCCAATTCCTCAACACAGTGCATAGCTACAAATATTTAGGAGCCATTGTATAAGACAATGGGTCCTGACAAAAAGTCCTCTCCAGGATAGCACAAACAACTGCTGCCCTGACAAGGTTGAAGCCCATTTGAAAAGACAGGGCCATCAGTTTACATTCCAAGGTAAGGTTGCTGCGCTCCATGGTCATCTCCATCTTCCTATATGCTTGCGAAATATGGACCCTCACAGCAGATCTACAACGAAGAATACAAAGCATGGAGATGAGGTGCTACAGAAGACTTCTGG
Organism: Oncomelania hupensis; assembly: GCA_036898135.1. Classification (NCBI taxonomy): domain Eukaryota; kingdom Metazoa; phylum Mollusca; class Gastropoda; order Littorinimorpha; family Pomatiopsidae; genus Oncomelania; species Oncomelania hupensis. Next base: position 5,240 of record JBAHVR010000249.1, on the reverse strand, counting down.
GCATTTCCTACACCCAGCACATCACCAACGACGAAGTCCGAGAGACCGTCACACAAGCCATTGGACAACACGATGACATGCTCACAGTGGTCAAGAAACAAAAACTCCGATGGTATGGCCACTGTCGCGATATAAGCTCCATTGAGATACGTGTATACGCTGTTGAATTATGGTGTTATTGAAATTATATTCTGAAAGAAAAATATACAATTATTTTGCTTTGTAAGTCACCGAGACGAACACGTGGATAATTGAATGAGGTAGCATGTACCTCATCTCCAGGGCTTGCATCACTTGTTGTTTTATTTTCTTCCTTTGCTCTGAGGACCAATCGATTGCAGAAAAAAGCCTTGTCTTATAGATAGGAAATTGCTAGGGGATTTTTAACTCTTTGAGGAGTCTGCTAAAAGCTCTGCCAAGAGGAGGACTCAGTTTTAATAGGAACCGGCTCATTTTGTGGTCCTGATTCGGCTCTTTGCAGTCCGCTGGATCCTGTAAGCAATGAATAACTAACTAACTAACTAACTAACTAACTAACGGCTTTTCAAATTTTTTTTATCAGCCACTAAAAAAGCTTTGTGTTTTGGATGTTCATAGCCTATTCTGATTGTGGAGATACATTTAGTTCAAATAGGTCTGCATTGTGGAGCACTGTGACACGTTTTGAAAGAAATGGTATGTTGTGGAAGCTACATTTCCATTTGCAGAAAGCAACATTTTAATGTTACAGATTCTTGTGTGAGGGCGTACTGCAGCCATAATAGCAGGAATGTGATAGAATATATTCTCAGACACGGCTGGGTAGGTAGCCGCCGTACGTGCGCGATTCGGAGCTGGAAACATCCGTGAGTCATAGATATGTGCAGGACGAGAGATCGAGATTTTTTTTCGACGGTAATGGTCGCGCGAGCGTGGCGCTGGTTTTGAATGTTTGAATGAATGAATGAACTGAGCAATACAAAATCCATAAATAATTACATTTAATTTCCACAAACACACCATAATTAAAATAAACATTCCAAACCTAAAACAATAATCTCATAAAATACAAATTTAAAATAAACACAAATTCAAAATTACATAACTAGCCATATTCTAAATTTTACCACATTAGCAAGAACACTATCAACACTAAACAATAAACCTGTTACATTCTCATCCAATATCTACACAAAATTGCTCATCAATCACCCCCATCCGGTAGGCCTACTAAAATAGCATTCCATTAATTACAAGAACAAACATTTCTTTAATATATTATACTTTTCATATTCTTATTCTATCCTATCCTATCCCGTAACTCGGATGTCGTAGGGGCACCACAGATGATCGTTTAACCAGCGTACTCCATCTTTTCCTGTCCTCAGCAACCCTGATTGTTTCGCTCAGTGTCAAACCAGTCCATTCTCGAATGTTGTCCTCCCTCCTCTTTTTCGGTCTCCCTCTTCTTCTACCACCTTGCACTGTGCCTTGCAGGATGGTCTTTGCAAGACCTGATGATCTGGTGACGTGGCCATACCATCGGCGTTTCCGTTTTTTCATCACTGTGAGCAGGTCATCGTGTTGTCCAATGGCTTGGTCTATCGGACTTCGTCGTTGGTGATGTGCTGGGTATAGGAAATGCCCAGAAGTCTTTTGTAGCACCTCATTTCCATGCTTTGTATTCTTCGTTGGAGATCTGCTGTGAGGGTCCATGTTTCCTATTACTCAAATATTAATACAAAACTGTCCACTTACATTTTTTCTCCGAGACGAATTTAAAACACGTGCTTCTCTCTGAAGCGGACGTGGTGGAAAACGGTTAAACGAAAGTACCGATTCCACCTCCACAATTAAAATAGATTTAAATTAAAATCAAAACATAAAGACAATAGACTTGAAAATATAAACATATTATTTAAAACTATAACATTATTTAAACAAATACATTACATGTAGTGTTATCAAAGTCCAAATCACTCTCCACCAAGGGGACAAACTCCAGAATTTTCGTCAAAAGACTAACGTATTTATTACTTCCCTAGAATAGTGTATTTAAAAAAAATTTAAAAAAAAAAGTCCTACAAAAAAGAAAACCGATCACATTAAAACTTGAAAACATACGAAATAAAGACAGAACGAAAGAAATGAAACCAAAGAAGATACCAAAATAACGAAAAAAAGACAGGAAGAAAGAAATAAAGAGAGACAAAAGAAAGAAAAAAAGCAAGAAAAAGAACAAGAACAAGAAGGACAAGAAAAAGAAGAAAAAGTAGCAGGGTGAGGAGGACGAGAAGAGGAAGAAGGAGGAGAAGGAGGAGTGGTAGTTGTAGAAGAAAAAGAAGTAGAAGAAGAAGAAGAAGTAGAAGATGAAGAAGAAGAAGAAAGGAAAGACAAGAAAGAAAGAATGAATGAAAGAAAGAAGTACAAGAAACAAAGAGAAGATGACAGAATCAAAATAATGAAGGAATACGAAAACAAAGAAAGAAAGAAAGAAGAAAAAGAAGAAGAAGGTAGAAAGGAAGAGAACATGACAGAATTAAATAAAAAAATAAGTTAGAACGATAGAAAAAGAAGGAAAAGATGGAATGAGAAGACTACATAATTAAATAAAGAAACAATAAAGAAAGAATGAATGAAAGAAAGAAATATAAGAAATAAAGAGTTGTTGTTGCATCCAGTTTTATTCATCAGATTAACATAAGTTGTACTGATAAAATTGAAATTTGAAATAAAGAGAAGATGACAGAATCAAAATAATGAAGAAATACGAAAACAAGAAAGAGAAGAAGAAGAAGAAGAAGAAGAAGAAGAAGAAGAAGAAGAAGAAGAAGAAGAAGAAGAAGAAGAAGAAGAAGAAAATCGAAAGAAATAAAAGACTACAGAATTACATAAAGATACAAGAAATAAAAGGGATGTTCAAGAAGTCCTTGTGTGAGTATTATTCTATGTGTGTGTGCGTATGTATGCGTGTGTGTTTGTGAACGAGTGTGTGTTTTGAGCGAGTGCGTGTAAGTGCGGTTGCGTGCGTGTATGTGTGTGTGAGTGGGTGTGTGAGTGGGTGTGTAGAAGAGTTTCATAGAAGAGTTTTGTATGTGAACTGATGACCATGAAACGCGAGAGACCGTACACAGCAAAATGGCTAGTCAAGTATGTTAGTGCCCGTAAAGTTATTGGGTTTTATCGGGTCTGGCCAAAGAGATGTAGTGACCTCAAAGTGTAACAATAATTATATATAATCTGTCCTGCATTGAGTTTAAATACTCTCTACGTAATCAGTATTCCACACTGCACTGAATGAAATAGGTACTGTATTGCATGCACAATCCATTCTACTTTGGACAAGATTATGTCATCTGTACTGCATTTTGTATGTATTCTGCTCGGTATTTGATACGTAATTTGTAGTTTAATGATTTATATTCTGGGGTCTGCATTTCATGGTTAAGTTGAGAATAATGTTGTATAATTAATTTGGTATTAATTGACTTATTTTTTTACTTAGCATAATTTGTTTTTAATTGTTCTTGTTCTTCCAATTGTAATTGTGTGTGGCGGTGTGTGTATGTGTGCGTTTGTGTTGTGGTTGTGGGTGTGTGTTGGGGAGGGTTCGAACAATGGCATGTAATTAAAATCAAATATTATGTTTCATTTGTATTGATATATTCCTGCTATAATGTTACTTGTTGCCACACATAATTATGTCCAGTTGCTTAGTGCACGACATGTTTATATTTACACATGTTTCATGCGGCGTGAGAACTGTAAGGAGCAAAGAGCTGTTGCCCTGTATGAAATGACTAGCGTTAGATTAAATACGTTCCGTGTTGGAGCAGACTGCCTTGATTGTGATTGTTTTCATTATTTTCTCTAAATCGGGCGATGTTGCATTGTATGTATAATGTGCATCACAGAACCGGACTAAATTTGCAAAGTGTGTCTGTGTGTGGATTATACACTTCAAAATGTAAACGTTATCTTCGACTTCACCATGCTAAAACGTTTATTTTCCAAGTTGTTACATTTCTGCGATAGTTATTTTTATTACTTTTCATTTTATTTTTACTGGTGTGATTTTTACTTTTTGTTGGTTATTTGTTGTTATTATTTCAATTTTTAGGAATACCTTGATTACATACAGTGTATGCTAGTAGTTTTTTTTCAAAGGTTGGTAATACGGATTTGTTGACCCGACTTCATCATCATCATCGTCATCATCATCATCATCATCATCATCATCATCATCATCATCATCATCATCATCATCATCATCATCATCTTTATCTTCATCATCATCATCTTCTTCTTCATCATCATCATTATCATCATCATCATCATCACATTATAGACTTTAAATAGATTTATACTTGTTATTGGTGTCTAGAATGGAGGTCAAGAAAAGTAAGTAAAGTTTTATTTTTATATGGAGATAAAGAAGTAACAGATAGTAGTTTGAACCATCAACATATATGCATGCGTTTTGTCATTGCCAGCATTCATTCCATCTGGTTGATGTGTATGTTTCATAAGTTGTGTGTAGAAGAACAGAAATAGTGAAACATCAAACACTGAGCAAAACGGTGTGGTAAAATATTTGAGTAGATGTACTTTAAATCTTTTTTTTAATGTGTTTGACGTAAATGTCACGGGTCACGTGACACAGAATTCCAGCACACAAACACAAGTAGTAAACTGACAAACAAATGGAAACAGTGACGTCACACTTTCAGCCATCATTGTAATATGCTCACACACAGCACAACACAACACAACACAACACACCAGTTGCTTTTTTTCAGTGCTTTATTGACTGACTAGGTTTCCTCTCAACAAAAGAAAAGAAAATTCAAAACGTAATGAGATTTTGTTATGTTCAGTTTTATCCCAGGACATCACTAAGCAATATCTCTTCACAACAGTACGAAGCACCCCAACATTGTGAATTATTTGACACAGCTGTAGAGAGTTACATTAACACATTAACAACCAGATAAATTTGACATCAGCTGTGAGGTCTTTTTGAGCAAAAGCGAAACGTTAATCCTAGAGATGTATTACTACCACAAAATCAGTTGATGTGGTCAAGATCGACGAGATATTCAAAGGTTGACAGCTTAGTGCGGACAGACAGGATTTGGTTATGGAAGGATAGTACTACATGGATAGGATCTTGTAGTCTTACAGGATTTGGTTAGGGAAGGATACTACATGGATAGGATCTTGTAGTCTTACAGGATTTGGTTATGGAAGGATACTGCATG
>JBAHVR010000248.1:0-125000 GCA_036898135.1 Oncomelania hupensis | reverse complement strand
ATAATAACATCATAGGAAGCCCCAGTGACCACCTGGCAGAAAGCGTCCAATAGTGCAAGCGCTGGGGAGGGGGAGGTCGGCGGGGGTGGACGGCATGCCCGCGGGGCTGCTGCAGGCGGGGGGAGAGGCGATGGTTGATGCTCTCGCCGTTGTCTGTGGCGGGATCTGGCGGGGTGGGGGGTGGCCTGTGCCGTGGACCCGGTCGCTTGTCGTCACTCTTCCCGGGGAGAGTGGCCTTCGGGAGTGTGAGGGTTGCCGGACCGTCGGCCTCGTCGGCTATCCCGGCGGGGTCCTCCTGGAGGTAGTGCTCAGAGGGTTGAGGCCCCGGGCTGGGCAGGTCCTGGCTGAAGGGCAGGCGGGATTCGGGGCGGGGCGGGGTGCCGCTGGGCAGATTTTCGGCCTCAGATTGGTCTGTGGGAGATGCCTGCGGCACCAGCGGCATCTGTGTCGTGTGTTCGTGGACTTCGGGGGGGGGGGGGGGGGGGGCGTTTGGCCGAGTCTGGCGTGCGGCTCTGTGGGCAACGGTGGGGGTGTACGGCGTCAGCCCTACAGTTGTTGAAGTCATCGGGGACCCGTGTGGCGGGGCTGCCGGTGCGGTCCTCCGCGGCGGCGCCGTCGGGGGCTGGTTCGGAGCAGCGGTCGGTGTGCGTCGGGGGTGCCTGCTCTCTCCGGCACTCTTCGGCATCTTCCTGGAGCGCATCGTGTCGGATGCTCTTGCGGACCATGGGGGCGCGGTCGGCGTGGGGGGTGGGGCGGTCTCCGGTTTTCGTTTTGCAGATGGCGTCGATGGATTGGTTGGAGAGGAGCGGGAGCTTGGGCGGCTGGTGCAGAGGCTTGACACCACCTCCGGAGCCTGTGGGGTGGAGGTGGGTGCAGAGAGGACCAGGGTGGTGGCCGGCGGCACCGGTGGCGTCGGTGCGGACATCGGGGTCCGGGGCCGGTCCCTCGGCGCGGTGCGTGGCTTCGGATGTTTGGGAGCCGTTGTGTCGGACGGTGCGTCCCGGCGGGGGGTCCTCTCCGGGGTCGCGCGGGCGGCTGCTGCCCTGACGGGGTTGGGGCCCATTTGGAGAGACGGGGCCGTCGGTCTGCATTCCGAGGTGGGACTGCTGCGCTCCCTTGTCGTCTCCGTCTTCCTATGTGCTTGCGAGGCATGGACCCTCGCGGCGGATCTCCAGCGAGGAGTGCAAGGCATGGAGATGGGGTGCTACAGAGGACTTCTGGGCATTTCCTGTACCCAACACGTCGCCAGCGACGTGGTCCGACAGGCCATCGCGCAGGCCGTTGGACAACACGATGGCTCGCTAGCAGTGGTGGGGAAACGGAGGCTCCGATGGTGTGGCCACGTCGCCGGATCATCAGGCCTTGCAAAGACTATTCTGCAAGGTACGGTGCAGGGAGGTGGAGGAGGAGGGAGACCGAAGGGGAGGTGGGGGGACAACATTCGAGAATGGACTGGTTTGACACTGAGCGAAGCCATCAGGGCTGCTGAGGACAGAGAAAGATGGAGTATGCTGGTTAAACGATCATCTGTGGTGCCCCTACGACCTTCGGGTTACGGGACAGGATAGGATAGGATAGGATCCAACAGACCACACACAAATGAGGAGTTTTGTCCCGGAAGAGTTTCACGAAAAAAGGTAGGTGACTGGTCAAGCAAAGAAGAAGATAGTATAGTAGATTGATAGAGAACAGAGTAGAAATGAGAAAGAACAAAGGAGAAAGACAGCGACAGTGGGAATTTAAAGCACTAAATTTCCAGAAAGTGGGGATACTATTTATACTGACCCCCCCCCCCCCCTTACCTTCCCTTTTACCCCCCCTTTCCTCCCCTTCCCCCCAGCACTCCAACTGGGGTGTTCCGAAAACAATAACACTTGCACATTAAATGTCTCCATAATACCTTTAGAAAACATACACATACAAATGTTTTGTAAGACATTACATGTACATCAGAAGGCAAGAAACCGTGGTCCCTCATCAGGGAAGCATGAAACTTGTCTCACATCTATGATCTGTCACTGTCACATCAGTACACACATAAATGAACACACGTTGCTTCACTTTAAAACAACAACAACAACAACAAACAACTTCAGATAAGCAATGATTCATTTGAACAGTTTTTCTTCAAAATGTTTATAAACGTCTCCAAAATAGCAATTCTCAAACATGGAAAACTGCATATATATAGGCAATGATTGGAAGCCAACACATCTGAAGCATATATCAAAACTCCACAGACGATGATGTTGGTAGTAAGTGGTTGTCTAGTATAGCAAAACTGCAATGCATACTACATACCATTGTACATAATGACAGGTGGAGAACCGCCAACCATACTTCATGTACATTAGACAATTTGTGCCTTATGTCATTAAGCAAGAAAATGTAGCACACACAGGAAAGCGTGAACACATGCCTGCCATCAGTAAACACATATTCATACAAACGTATTCTTGGCAATAACTAATCTACAAATATCTTCACCTGTACAGCAATTTCTGTCTGTAAGGCAATTTCTGCCTAAACCCTAGTAAGGCAATTGCCAAATTATTTGGCCTTTCCTGTCTGTTGTTAGGCAATTCCCCACTGAGGTTAGGCAGGCAGGCAGGCAAGTAGATTAACGTCCCCAGACACATAAGCATATAGGGGACTTGGATGAACGAGGGCCGATGTAATAAGAAGTCGTTTTGCAGAATGGAGTCAAATGAAGAAGGAGCGCAAAAGCTGCTACAACAACCAGCAGGAAGATGCGTTGAATCGGAAGGAAGACGGCGTCAATAATGTAGAGTGAAGATGTGACAAGGGTGGCAAAAGGGACGCCAAGACAAGGCCGCCAAAGGTATAGCAGAGGGAGGGAGGAGGGCCAAAGGGCGACTAGGAGGGCAGAGTGAGCGGATTATTTAATGTCTAAGGAGAGATAAAATAATTTTTATATGAAGACAGACCAGGTCTGCCGGGTTATTGCACGGAACAGTATAGGGCCTATATTATATAAAAACAATCAAATTATAGAAGTTTAATCTAAAATTAATGATAAAACACGTCCGAGTAAGATTAAAAGCGGGTTAAAAAGAAAACTGCACCAGATCAAGCTTAAACCAGAGCGGCAGCCAGCGGGCACGCGGGAAGGCCAGTTTAGGTAGGATCCGGTCCCACCACTGGGTCAGGATTGTCTCGGATTACCACGCCCATAGACTTGAGAGCAGCCTCCGTCAAAAGGGACTTTACATTACATTACATGATTATTGCTTTAGGTCCAGCGGACTCTTCCGAGCCAAATCAGGACCGGACAACCCCTGATCCGCATAAAAAATCTGCTGAAACAACCCTAGTGGTAAAACTGAACGCTCTCCACAAGCCAGTCACTTTACAATAAAGACATCCCACGCAGGGGACGCTGAGGCTGTACTCTAATTTATCGAACACCCGTTTACAAAAACAAAATAGAATACAAACATCATTATAAATTATCAACAAAACACATACATATAAAATGCATACATTGCTAAATAATAACATCTACCACCTGGCAGAAAGCGTCCAATATTCCCAAGCTGATCCAACAGACCTCATACACAAATAAGGCGTGTTGTCCCGGAAAGTTTTTCAAAAAAAAAAGTAGATGACTGGTCTAGCGAAGAAGAAGATAGTATAGAAGATTGATAGAACAGAGCAGGAATGAGAAAGACTAGAGCAAATGAGAAAGACAACGACAGTGGGAATTTAAAGCACTAAATTTCCAGAAAGTGAGGATACTATTTATACTGAAACCCCCGGCACCCCAACGGGGTAAAAGGGACTTGAGTCTCAGCCGTAATGTATAGACTACATCTTTAGCCGAACGCTGGTTGTAGATGGAGACAAACTCCGCTATGGGCTTATCATGCCGATTAATAAATTCGGAAACGGACAGACGGCGTCCCTTAGGAAAGGAATGCTCCGCTATTTCCACAGGGGAGCCAGAGCCGGGGTGGGGGGAGGGGGGGATTTACGACATTCCGTCCCGCGTACTATTCACAACTTTCCGGCACCTCTCATAAAAACTCGTGGGTATCGCCATTATAAATTAAAACGAGGTTATATGAAACCAAGTTCCGGTTTGGCTTGTTTTGCTTTTATCAAAGCTTGATGCGTGACTTTTAAATATGGCAAATTGCCGAATACGACGATTGTTAGAGCCAGAAAACGAGTGGGATAAGTATAAAAACGGTGGAGGAAGTACATGCTCAGTGAAAGGATGCAAAAAACAATCGTAGAGGCCTGTATTTGTGGCGATTCGGAGGTGCGTCGATCATCGACAGAAAGTGAAACAAGACCTGAAGACTCTTGTAGTTTTTCATAGCTTCGCCGTCGCAACCTTCACAAAACACGAAGTAACTGACTATGTTACGCGAGCGTTGTGGCCAAGTGGGCTAAGGAGGGACTAACTTGCCTTGTTCACAAGCCATAAACCTATGGCGCCTGACAGGTGTGGGTTCGAGCCAGCATCTGGGCGTTATGTTTTTCCGAATATTTTTCAAAAAATTCACAAATAATGTTAGGTAGGTAGGGTTTAGGCGCGCCACTGGCGATAGAAAGGGATAATAAACTGCAGCAAAAAAAAATAAAAATATGTGAGGGTACGATACAGGTGGCCAGTGACACATGTTATTATTCTTGAATATTTGGAAATAACTCACTAAAACACGCGGAAAAAAAAAAAACCGGAAGTATTTTTCATAGAGGGGATTCCCGTTGGTGCATAGGATAGCAGAAAAGTGTGAATTTGGGCTCGAGGCAGGGGCCTTGGAGTCGGACTGTGAACTGGCTGTGTGACCGGGAGAAGACGGATTTCCCACAGCCAAGCTATGAACCGTAACGACAAGCCCAGCCACGGTGTGAACAAGTCTCTCCGCCAAGCCTTCGAGCCTGAGTAAGGCAGCCCAGGATCTCTACTGCCATCGGGAGGCGCAGAACCTGTCACTTAAGGGTTCGAATCCCTAGCGGTCTCTTTGACTGTGGGGTGCGGCAATGCACCCGAACCATCAACTGTCGGAAGGAGGGGGGGGGGGGGGGGGGGGCGATAAACGACCTCACAGGAGAAACGGGAGCACTAGGGCTTAAAATGAAGAACTAACTAATCCGTGTGAGCCCCCTTACTCCCTGCCTCCCCAGGTGAAAGAATCTCTGTACATTCTTCTTGAAATGATGACTGATGTAGCTATACCTGTATCGAATCCATTTTTCTTTGCATCTAAGTCTGTGAACGGTTACCTGGATACTCACATCAGATATTGGGCTACGGAAGCCAGAGTTGATCACATCGACGAAATGCAGAAAGTATGGAGCTACAATCACTCAACTGTTTGATTTGTCACCCAATGAGCAGAAATTGCTAGCAAATCACATGGGCCACTCTCTGAACATTGAAAAAGAGTACTATCGCCTGCATTGTTGTTTTTATTTCATTGTAATAGTATGCCATATGTGTTGTAATGACAGGATGTACAATGGATGAATGCGAGTGGGTGCGCAATGAGTCACAATGTGAGATTTGCGCGATATAAGTACCATTATTATTATTATTATTATTATTATTATTATTATTATTATTATTATTATTATTATGAAAGTACCACTGAGATCACCAAAGTTGGAAGATTGCTTGCCAAAATTGACAGTGGAGAAACCCCAGATTGTTCTGTGTTTGAAGATGACAATCTTGCTAAATCAACCCCACCCACACAGCAGGCATCAAGACAAGATGGTAAATTCTGTGTCTGTGTCACATAAGAAAATGTTTGGGAGAGCCAGTTGTCCTTTGTTGCAGAAGATGCAGTATTGCTTCTAGTCAAGGACGTATTTTCTTTTCCCAGTCCCAGCTTTGGCATGTTCAACTGCACACACACACAAAACCCATGTATTTGACCCAAAGTGTCATTAATACTCCACCCGCCTTTTAGGATTCGATTACGAACCTCGGCAATATGAAAAAACGACAGAATTTGAGACAATATACATGTAAGCAGTAGAGTCTTGAAAAGGAACATTGAAAGAGAATGTAGTGAGGCTACTCACTGGTAAGAATATTTTCATAAAAGAGATCATTTTGTTGATCATTATGCTATGCAGAGGGATCAGGGGCAATTTAGTTTAAAGTTCACAATGTTTTGTGGTTTCAAATTCTAGCACACACACGCATAAATCCTAAAACCTAGGGAATTAGAAGGGGCCAGCAATTATTTATTTTAAACATATATATTCAATATTGTAAAGCAAAATGTTCTGTTTAAATCAGGAGGTTAAAGATTGCTATTTAACTAACACATTTATATAATAAAATAAGTTATGTGTACATAACATCTGAGAAACAAAGACATGTGTAACAAAAAGCAGTCAGTTCCAGTTTTTATTTAAAGAAAAGTTCAGGTTAATATGTCTTGGAAATTGGTTCATATAGGTGTGTTGCACGATGTCTTGCACAGAACGGGGGCAATAGTCAACACAAACTGCAGACCCAACAATACAGAAGACTCGGACGGCTTAACTTCATACAACAAACTCGCTCTATTGTGATATTCTGTTTGTTTAACCATGGCCAACGGCACTTAGTTTTGACACTAGCATCGACCACTGAAACTGATTCACCTTCTTTTAACCATGGCATTAAGTTGAAACTATTTTCAGATCAGTGGTTCAAACATAGATACTCTTTGGACAGATTAAAATGGCGCTTTAACATTTGTAAAAAACATACTTTACTGTACTGTTGTAAAGATCACTTTTAACTGAGCACAGGCGCCTCAATGAGTACTCAATAGTTTAGCAGACAAACATCTACAAAATCCAGGATCGTCAGAATTTTGAAAAAACTTATGTTCCTTCTCAAGCAAAAATGTACGAATTGTTTCAGTTGCCATTTTGGGAAAGATTGATCCATGTTCTTGCTCTTGACAAGAGAAAAACAGTGCTGATTTTTTTCAATAACCGATGTGATGACTTACCAGAATCAATTTGCTCTCCAACACTGGTCCATCCAGAGCTTGATTTATTGTCATCATCTACCAAAGAAACCAAAGAGCAAATGTAAAACAAACAACATTACTCCACTCAATTTTTAGAATACACATTTTGATTTTCAGAATTGCAGACGTCGGAATGTTTTGTTAGTATGATAGTATCAGGATGTCTTAAGCTTTTTTCCTTTTACCGAATTTCAGATAATTTGTTTGCCAAGTTCATAAAAGGGGCTACATTTAAAGCATTTAGATGGAAATGAGAAGACAATTTTGAAACAAAACATTTTTGTTTTGTTTTGTGGCTTATAACATCATAAATCAAAACGAATACAGAAACAGTGCGGTTTCAAAGCACATTAATATTAAGCGTTGTAATATATCCTATCCTATCCCGTAACTAGGAGGTCGTAGGGGCACCACAGATGATCGTTTAACCAGCGTAATCCATCTTTCCCAGTCCTCAGGAACCCTGATTGTTTCGCTCAGTGTCAAACCAGTACATTCTCGAATGTTGTCCTCCCACCTCTTTTTCGGTCTCCCTCTTCTTCTACCTCCTTGCACTGTGCCTTGCAGGATGGTCTTTGCAAGACCTAATGATCTGGTGACATGGCCATACCATCAAAGTTTCCGTTTTTGTCACCATTGTGAGCAGGTCATCATGTTGTCCAATGGCTTGTGTGATGGTCTGTCGGACTTCGTCGTTGGTTATGTGCTGGGTATAGGAAATGCCCAGAAGTCTTCTGTAGCACCTCATCTCACTGCTTTGTATTCTTCGTTGTAGATCTGCTGTGAGGGTCCATATTTCGCAAGCGTATAGGAAGATGGAGATGACAACAGAGCGCAGCAGTCTTACCTTGGAATGTAGACTGATGGTCCTGTCTATCCAAATGGGCTTCAACCTCGCCAGGGCAGCAGTTGTTTGTGCGATCCTGGAGAGGACTTCCTCTCGGGATCCAATGTCTGATACAATGGCTCCTAAATAGTTGAAGCTATGCACTGTGTTGAGGGATTGGTCTTGGACTTTGATGTCTGTGTTGATGCCATTGGTGTTGTTGGTCATCATTTTGGTCTTCTCTGCTTCCATTCCATAGGCTCTGGAGGGGGTGTCAAGCCTCTGTACCAGCTGTTCAAGATCTTGTTCCTCTTCAGCTAATCCATCAATGTCATCCGCAAAACGAAGGTTGGAGATTGCTCTTCCCCCTATGCTGACTGTGCCTTCGTGATCTGCAAGGGCATTTGAAATGATGCGCTCTAGGAAGATGCTGAAAAGTGTTGGAGAGAGTAGGCATCCCTGACGCACACCGATGGTTGTTCTGAACCAGTTTCCGATGGCGCTGTTGTAGAGGGCTGCACTGCTAGCCTTGTCATACGGGCGTTTGATGACTTCAATAATTTTAGGGCTGATGTTGTACACTCTCATTGTTGCCCACAAAGCTGCATGCGATGATGCCAGACTCGGTCAAACGCCTTTTTGAAGTCTACAAACACATGGTATATATGTTGTTGGTGCTGTAGGTATTTCTCACAGATTACTCTGAGGTTGAAAATCTGTTCAGTGGTACTTCGCCCTGCCCTGAACCTGCTTGTTCTTCAGCTATGATTTGTTCAGCTTGGGGTTTCAACCTGTTGAGTATTATTTTCAGGAGGACCTTGCTGGGATGGCTGATTAGGCTGAAGGTACATGCTAGACTTGCTTTGGATCGTGGAGACCTTGGGCTGTTTAACACTTGTCAGCCGCTTTAGAGTCTTGTAGGCCTTCTTGCTGTTGTATTTGTTAAGATTGTTCTCTATTTCCTGGCATTGATCTTCTATCCAGTCCTCCTTTGCTGTGCGCATGCCTTTTCGAATGTCATTGTTGATTTTTGTAAAGAGTAAAACATTACCTCCAGTTCTGTGCAGTTACCTTTGTTTTAGTTAATCGAAAATAAATGTACATGGAGAGAAAAAAGTATAAGTGTCAGTTAAAGTACATATACATTAAAGAAAATTTGACCTCCTTACCAACTGAAGATAGAGCAGAGCTAGGGGAAAGAGATGATGATGCTGCCTCATGTACAGTCCCCTTCATGTGATGTTTCCAACACTGTTGCGACTTTCTCCTTAGGACTCGCTGTTAAAACAATTTACACAGTACATCAGAAAAGAAAAAAAAACAAAAAACTTACAAGACTGACAAGTGATTTACATTAAAATTTAAATCTGTTTGCCTCCCATCTAGATGTACGGTAGACTTGCTGTTTTCAAATAACGAGAACTATTATAAAAAAAATTAATAAATTAATTAAATTAAAAAAAATAAATAATAAATTTAAAAAAAAATAATTTTAAAAAAAAAATAATAATTATAATAATAATAATAAATATAATAATAACTGAATATTTTTTCGAGCCTACCCAAAGACCGGTTACAAGAAAAACAAACATTTTCAATTTAAAACCAGTCAGAAGAATCCATACACACATACTGGAAACACATCACCCTTCCCCTCTCCTCCTCCCCCCTCCACCCCCCCCCCCCAAAAAAAAAAAAAGTTACCTGTTTTTAACTAGTCAAAATTATTATTAATTATTACAACAATTGAAAAACAAATCGATGAGCCTGCTATCTGATCAGAAACTGTAACATAAAATACTCTTTGAAAAAACAAACAGATTTTCAACTGCCTTTTTTTAAATGTTGGAAGTGTAGCATACTGTATAACATATAAGGAATTCCATGACTGAGGATCAGAGCAGAAGAAGCTTCTTGCTCCGTTAATGCGCTGAACTTTGACTATACTACAACAGCCAGCTTATGTTTCATTTGACTTACTGTTATTGCATTAACATTATGTACACTATTATAACAGGTGTTTGTAAAAGTCTGAAAATAATTTACTGATGATCAAACTCAGGTCCAATTGACAACACTAAAAAGTGTACACTAAATCTGAAGATGTTAAAAGTTACTAAAATGTTAAAAACGTTATGCAACTTAAAAAAATTATGGAATAACTTTAGGACGACATGTACGTTCTTCTTTACCAGTTTGAGATGGGGCAGTGGAAACAGACCGATGCGCTGCTTTTTTGCGGGCTAACGGTGATGTTTCCAGCTAGGCTGCTACTTTATCCTCGGAACTCGCTGTTTAAACATAAGAAAATAAACAACCAGATATACGTCTATAATGACTTCAACGATTTAAAAATATATTGAGAGAAATTAGATACAACAGCCAGTCAACAAATCTCAAATTTGAGCATTCAATGCCAGCCAGATTAGACATTTAGATCTAAAAAAAAAAGTAATATTTCTTTTCTGATTTAACCCTCACAATGCCAAGGTCGACAATTGTTGACAGCCTGTAGTGTATTTTCCATGCAAAACTTTATGTTGATACAGCAGACAAGAGGATCGACATGTACAGACAGGATGTCGACACTGCTTTAGACAATGCGTTATACGATTATGGAATTCTAATTGGGGCAATATTTACCATAGTAACATTACAATATTAATATTTAATACGCATTTCCCAAAAATTAATGGCAAATTGTAACAAGTCAATTTTTACTATAACTTCATATTTTACAAAACTGAAGTGCAACTACAACGCAAGAATGGCTACATAGTATATAATGCATTCCTGCACGTTCACGTTTGTTAGATTAACGTCCCCGGACACATTAGCGCATAGGGGACTTGGTTGAAGGGAGGCCGTTGTTATAAGAAGTCAATATGCAGTAGAATGGCACGTGTAAAAGGAGCGGTGCTACAACTGTAAGATACACAACGCCACCACACACCACACGCAACATGGGGATCACCAATCTCGCCTCTGCCTGCACCTTCTTTCACACTCTCATTCACTGCAAATATAACAAACCATACTTACAACGCTTCTGTACTCCAAACATACCTGTCTAACCTAACTAACTACTGTCTTTGTCCACCGTCAGTGTCCACAGTCCAGTCACTGTCTTCGTGCTCTCTGGGGAGAAGGTAAACCAACAGACACACACAAACGTCACACAGCACGTCACATCACAGACAAGCGGTCATTTCCTAAACACAGCGCGTGCTCTCTTTCTGATTCACCCTTACATTCTTCCCCCTTTCGACGAAAAGGCACCCCTTCTCGCCGAAATGAGGCTCAATTGCAACAAAGAACTCGCATACCCTAAACACTGAACAGTATAAACACTGAACAGCATAAAAATTAAACTCTATAACGTAACTATCAAATATTCTGCCCCCTATCTCCATTCCTATCCCCTTCCCCTTAACTCCACATCTTGAATCCGCACCCCAAACCCCACATGAAATATCCTTTATTCTGGAAAAGAAAACCGAACAAACAAAACATATAAACCATCTCCATTCAATATATCAAGTAACATACATGCTGACTCTCCCTCCTGAGTTACAATGACCACATTACCAAATATGATTACTAAAAATGTATTCCCCCTATCAATCATAACGCCCGAGAAACTCACCACCCAACAACTTGAGTCTCAGTCTATTGTAACACGATGCGCTGAACTAAAAATGTACTCCCCCAATCAATCATAACGCCCGAGAAACTCATCACCCAACAACTTGAGTCTCAGTCTATTGTAACTCGATGCGCTGAATTAAAAATGTACTCCCCAAATCAATCATAACGCCCGAGAAACTCACCACCCAACAACTTGAGTCTCAGTCTATTGTAACTCGATGCGCTGAACTAAAAATATACTCCCCCAATCAATCATAACGCCCGAGAAACTCACCACCCAACAACTTGAGTCTCAGTCTATTGTAACTCGATGCGCTGAACTAAAAATGTACTCCCCCAAGCAATCATAACGCCCGAGAAACTCATATTCAACAGTCATAGTCGGGGACCTTTCTATTATATATGTAATTAAGAATCACTGTACTCAATGTATATGGTCAAGAACATATGATATACACACACCATCTCGGCTAAAAAATAAAATACTTGATATATATTCAAACACCACACAAAACAACTTGTACTGACAGAAAATATACCTACAATAAAACCGCATCCCCGAGGCTGAAAACCAACTAAAGTCTAAACGTCCTACTTACATTTTGATATACATTATACACAACTTTCAGAAGGAGGAAATGCATTGATTGAGTCTGAAGGTAGCGATGACGGTGATATGGAGCGCACAAAGCGGCCACAGAGATGAGACAAGTTCGCCAGGAGGGTCGTAAAAGTCAGAAGTGAAGAGAGCAGACTATGGAGCAGAGCTTTACGTACTATTAAAGTTATTTCAAAACAAATTAAACGTTGATAAGTATTTACAAAAGACATATCCACTCACCGATTTGAGCTCCGCCATTTTGAGAAAGTGTCTTCGTGCAACGTCACACATCACAGACAAGACGTCACTTCACAGCGCGTGCTCTCATTCTGATTCAGTCTTAGCCTGTCTCATCAAAACTTAATATGGATCCTCAGAAGCACGACAGAGTGTAGCAAGGGAACTAACTGCATTCATAGTACAGGTTTTTGTCAACATGTCAAAAAAACACGATTTATGTCCCATGTAATCCAAAACAGCAAAAAAAGTGTACCCGTTTTCTGACAACATTTCAATGTTGACACTTTCCTATCCATGTTGACACAAGTAAGGTCGCGTAACATGCATGTGTTGCCAGAAACCAGGTAGTATGAGAGTATATATATATATATATATATATATATATATATATATATATATATATATATATGAATGTTCTTGGTATCTTTATAAGCAGTTTGAAATCATAAAATGTAACAATATTTCTCGACTGGCTGCCGCTCAGCGATTTGCCGCCAAACGGATGATACTCCGCATAAGTCTCCTTGAATAAAACATTTGCTTAAACCAGCATAAGTCTCTGGTTACTGGGTTGCATTCACACACAAACACAAACACACACACACCCACCCTCACACACCGCACACACACATACAGTGACTGGCTGTCTCAACAGGTTCGCATCGGTTACCGGCGTTACGTTATCAAAATGTTTAAAGTACAGCAATTAGCTAATGCTGACACATCCCGAGGCTGGACGATTGAGAGTGAAATGCTAATTTCAAGTTAACCAAAACGTAACAGTTTAGATAGATAGATAGATAGATAGATAGATAGATAGATAGATAGATAGATAGATAGATAGATAGATAGATAGATAGATAGATAGATAGATAGATAGATAGATAGATAGATAGATAGATAGATAGATAGATAGATAGATAGATAGATAGATAGATAGATAGATAGATAGATAGGTAAATAGATAGATATTGAAAAATCAATTTAATGATAACAAGGTTTATTTGTTTAACACACTTTGAAGCCAATCTTAACAGTTAACCTAAGCTCAACTAATATACCAGGTTACTAGCCTCTTGTGGTCACCGATACTCAGTACAGCTTAGCGAGCTTAGCAGACGATTTCAGTCAGAGAGATGAATGAGCCCAAATGAGTGAATTATGTACCAAAGTGGACTCGACGCATGTTGCCTTCACAAAGCAGTTGCGAGGCAGTTCGCTGGCGAAGGAACAATAAAATTTTGCGCACGCGTGACAAATAGATGAAAGAGGTCCGAAACAGTACAGTTGTCCACAGGGCACCGAATGAGCTTTTTTTTTCTTTCTGACTTCCATTTTTGTTTTTGTTTTTTTCCCAAGGGGCTTCGCCAGATCTCGCGGCTAGGTTACGTTAAAGGCATGCATAATATTTGTTTTGTTATCTATACGCTTATGTGTCCGGGGACGTTAATCTATAAAACTAAACTAACTAACTAAACTTTGTTTTGTTTTGTTTGATACGATTGGCCAAGATATTGCGATAGCAACGAATCTGGGGTTATCGACTGACCCGCTGACTGCGGTCTCTGAGCTAATCAGCATCTTTCTTTATCAGCTAGTTTTATCTTGCTGGTGATGAAGGACATGATTGCACTACTGCATTCTTCTATTCTATTCTGAACTTAGTGGGCGGGAAGCGAATGGGCATTGTTGGGGCTGAGACCACACACCCCATATTTGCTCAGTGGCTCTTCTATTGATGTTGTTTTTGTTGTTGTGACGGTGCGTCTATTGTTGCTGGGCTCTGCACAATGGATTGCTATTACTCACTCGTCTTTGTCTGCGGGGATCGGCTAGTGTAATCACCCTGTGACTAATCTTAATACATTTATAAGTTTAGCTCGGTCTGTGTGCGGGTAGGGTTACAGAGATAGGGAGAAAAGTGTAATAGCTTCACTGACACACTAGCTCTCGCACGGCTATGAAACATAGGTAGTCCAGTGTGACGGTGGGCCTATTGTTGCTGGGCTCTGCACAATGGAATGCTATTACCCACTCTTCTTTCGTCTGTGGGGATCGGCTAGTTAATCGCCCGGTGACTAATCTTAATAAATTTATAAGTTTAGCTCGGTCTGTGTTAGGAGGGGGTTACAGAGATAGGGAGAGAATGGTAAAAGATTCACTGACACTCTAGCTCTCACACGGCTATGAAACATAGGTAGTCCAGCCACTTGTTAACAGTAAATATCACACATTTGTTTCCTCTACTCTATACAAAATCTTCTAATCACTATACTAACTTAACTGTCTAAATATTACTTCGAATCGTTCGCTCCTTGATGGTTCTATGCTGCTACTGTCTCATCATTGGTCTAATAGTGCTTCCTGTCCAACCCTTCAGTTTTCTGGAAGAGTGGACTATCACACAGTCCGTCTAGAGCAGTTTTGGTGCACGGTTTCTATGGACTTAGCTTTCTAGTCGATGAGCGGTGTTGTGGTGGTGTCTTCTCCTGGTTGGCAGACTGTTGGGGTATCGTAACTCAGTGCTCGATGCTCCAATGCAGGCCGAATGTCAGTGTGGACTCTTAATGGTCTTCCTTCTGCTTCGGGCCAACGATGCCTGCTCGACTGCAAAATATGAGACGAATTTTTGCAACACCATGTATACTAAGGGTGTGCAGAGCGTCTCACTGATGGTAGAAACAGCCCTCAGTGATAGCTCCACTTTATTTATAAATACGAGCAGGCATATGTATATATAAAGATCTTGTCATACATTGTGGAATTAGGAGTTGATAGGAAGGCGGAGGATGCAGAAGAGGGCTGATGGACCAAACCTTTACAGTCGTTGTACTAACATTATCGATGAAAGTAGCAGGAACAACGACGACGACGACTACAATAACAACAAGGAATGGGATGAATATAAGCATAATATAAAGATAGATGGTTAGATCTCTGGATAGATGGATGGATCGATGGATGGATGGATGGATAAATGGGTGTGTCGATCGATCGATCGATCGATCGATCGATCGATCGATAGATAGATAGATAGATAGATAGATAGATAGATAGATAGATAGATAGATAGATAGATAGATAGATAGATAGATAGATAGAAAAACCTTTTCACGTTCTTGCTAGTCGTCATTTGTAATGTTTTACCAGTAAAAGGTGTTAAAAGAAATCAAAATTCTAGTATTTTACCTCTACCTCTCCCGTGTGTTTGTTATTATGAAAGAAAGGATAGAAGGAAGGAAGGAAGGAGAGGTAGAGAGAGAGAGAGAGAGAGAGAGAGAGAGAGAGAGAGAGAGAGAGAGAGAGAGAGAGAGAGAGAGAGAGAGAAAGAGAGAGGGAGAGGATGGAAGGAGGGAGGAAGAAAGAAAAAAGAAAGAAAGGAAAAGAACAGAAAAGAAAAACTGAAAAACAGATGGAAATGAAAGAGACAAAACATCACCGTGACAGAAAACTAAAAGGATGTATATATCAATTCCTCGGCTTCTTTAAAACGGTATGCCCTATCTTTAACATATCAAACTCTTATCACGAATCCGTAACAGTAGCCAATGTTGTGTTGTAAATGCGTCACGCGTCCTCAAGCGTTATATTAAAGATCCCTTATAAAATCTCTGGTTATATTCACGTCATCATCACATGGCCATATTATTTACATCACAACAGACGGTGTAAATATGGAGTGGCATCGATTTTCACCAAAAGCCATCATTATTCCAAGAATGTCAGGGCGCTGGCAAACTTGCATAGCTTCCCGTCTGTTCAATTTACATGAATTATCGTTTTCTGTGATCATTGTGATTTTCATCAGTTATGTGTCTGTCAGTCATATGTGTCATAGATACATTCTTTTAACAAACAAAATGCTACAAAAATGAAAACGGAAAAGGAGGAAAAACCTAGCTTGATACGATTTACATGAATTTACATCCCCCCTCCCCCCTTCCCGTAAGGACGATAATTATGGGACTCTTTCTGTAGTCGTTTTTCACTGCAATCATAATTATTGCCTTATTTTTCATTTGAGAGAGAGAGAGAGAGAGAGAGAGAGAGAGAGAGAGAGAGAGAGAGAGAGAGAGAGAGAGAGAGAGAGAGAGAGAGAGAGATACATTACATTACATTACATTATTATTGCTTTAGGTCCAGCGGGCTCTTCCAAGCCAAATCAGGACCGGACAACCCCCGATCCGCATAAAAGATCTGCTGAAACAACCCTAGTGGGAAAACCGAAAGCTCTCCACAAGCCAGTCACTTTACAATAAAAACATCCCACGCAGGGGACGGCTGAGGCTTCACCCCAACTTATCGAACCCCCGTTTACAAAAACAAAATAGAATACAAACATCATTATAAATTATCAACAAAACACATACATATAAAATGCCTACATTGCTAAATAATAACATCATAGGAAGCCCTAGTGACAACCTGGCAGAAAGCGTCCAATATTCCCAAGCTGATCCAACAGACCTCATACACAAATAAGGAGTCTTATCCCGGAAGAGTTTTCAAGAAAAAAAGGTAGGAGACTGGGCTAGCGAAGAAGACGATAGTATAGCAGATTGGTAGAACAAAGCAGGAATGAGAAAGAGCAAATGAGAAAGACAGCGACAGTGGGAATTTAAAGCATTAAATTTCCAGAAAGTGGGGATACTATTTATACTGAAACCCCCGGCACCCCAACGGGGGTAGACAGAGACAGACAGACAGACAGACAGACAGATGACTTGTTTAGATTTATAAGAATGACGTCTTGTAATTGGAAGAAAACTCTGTGACCTTTTTTCTGTGATTTTATCACCATCAATTTTACACACTTGTTGTTTTTTTCTTTAAGGTTGTGAAACATTGGGAGTGTTGTTGAGAAGAAGAGGAGAAGAAAACGATTACGAAGGCCCATGGCGAGGAGGATGTAGATAAAGGAAGGAGCGAACGAACATTGAGGTTTAAGGTCTACACCCACCATTGGCGATATGGCAGACGGGGATGACCATCCCAGGGAAAGAGGAGTTAGGGACCAGAATCAACACTGAACCACCAAAGCAATCCTACTGCTAAAACGGACAGTGAAAATGGCCACAGTTTATATCGCCCACCACGGGATTCGAACCTGGGTCATCGGTGTGCCAGGCGAACGCTCTACCACTTGAGCTTACGGCGGTGGGGCTGCAAAAAGGAAGGAAGAAGGAGGAGAAGTATAGGGATCTGAACAAACAAATAAAGAATCTGTTAAAATAGGCGTGGCAGGGAGAGGTAGGATGTTGGGGGGGGGGGGGGGGAGGGATGTGGATTAAGGAATAGGGAGGAGAGCATAAACCGAGGGTCTAGTTTGTGCACGCACACATTCTATCGCAGGGACTTTAAAGATCCTGACGCTCATGTCATAGACGGGTGAGTGTCGGTTACCCAAATAAACCCAGCAAGCACTAGGTCCCTTCTCCCCATCCCCGGTAGCCCAGGATTGTGCTCAGTGGTCTGGGGGTCAGACTATGCGCCCAAAGGCTGCAAGTGAGCGCCTCGGGCGGCTTGTGTTAGATCCTGTATCGGCCAGCGCCTTGAGCAGCTCTTGAGCTGGACAACGCTATATAAAAGGAATTAAATAAATCAGGATAAAAATGGGGTGAATTAAAAAAAAAACACAAAATAAATTGGGTGATTTTTTTTTTTAAACTTTGAAAAACTGTTCAATATTTTTAGACAAATGCTAATCACTATGTGATAGATTTTCTTATCGGGGTTTAGAAACTAAAATAAAACTAAATTATCATTTAAAACATTGTCAATCAACCACGCTTTATTTTTGCCATCTAGAGGACTTCGATTTAGCCCATCCAGATGACTGTAATGTCGAAAATCTGTCTTTATCTAGGATGATTATTTCGAGGGAAAAAATAAACACACAACAACATCGACTTTCAAATTACGCTTCATTTCCCATCCAGAACCTTTTGTCCAATCATCCAGGTAATTGTGATGCCGAAACTTGTTTTGTGTGTGTGTGTGTGTGTGTATGTGTGTACTTGTATAACCGGACAACTGGGGATTTTGTTCATATAAACGTGGTAACAAATTGAGAAGTTGAAAAACATTGGGAAGCACAAATCTTCCCCATTTTTGAAAACATATTTCCCACTCGAAAACACTGTAGTACAACCGTAAATATCGAGAAATCGCATCTTCCCAATTTGTCGAAAAATGGGGTAGACAAGTAAATTATACACACCTGCATAGTAAGCTGCGCTACGAACAAAATCAAGTTTAAAGGGCAGATTATGCCTCAGTCCTGTACGTCATTCATAAAGCTACTTAATTTTATTAAATACAACATTTGATTTGTAAATATCACTGAGAAAAAAGCCATTCCCCAATAGTACCCTGTTTTGGTAACATTCCAGATTGATCGACGTGACGTATACACGTATGTTTGTGTGTGGGGTGTTTGTGTGTGTGTGTGTGTGTGTGTGTGTGTGTGTGTGTGTGTGTGTGTGTGTGTGTGTGTGTGTGTTTGTGATAATTTAATCGACTTTTTAATCACCTTTAATTTTTTTCCAATCCAGAACCTAAGATCCAGACATCCAGATAACTGTACTTCTTGTCCATTCTCGAATGAAAATTCATAGACTCAAATCGTACTCCATACTTGTCATCTAGGGCCTTTGATACGACGACAATCATCCTGAAGACTGCGCCGCTGCAACTTTTCATAATGACTATTAATCCCAAGGAGAATCGCCTTTCTCTGCCTCTTTTAGCTTTGACTATTCTGGATTGTCAGGCACCAGATTAATATTCTTGTGCGTTCGACTTTTTTAACGAGCAATTGGACTGTCATCTTCTTTACTGTAGAGTGTCTACTCAATCAGCAACATCGATGGGAAAACGGTTTGGTTATTATCAATAATCGTCCTCCGCTTTCCCTATGCATGGGTCTGGATGGAAGTGGGAAGTTCATTCAGGGTGAAAGCCAGAACAGACAAACGGAGAGGAACAAAAACGTATTTCAAGTCATTTCAAAGAAAAATATTTGCTAGAAATATAGACCTCTGCACTTCAATTGCATATGACACAAAATATAAGAGTATGCCAATGTATGGAGCGCAGTTGTCTTAGTGGTGTACGCAATGGCCAAAACAGTAGAAGAATTGCATGTCAAACTATAACATTGCAGACCGTACTATACAGGCAGTGGTGGTTCGAAGCCCGTTGACGGCCAACAAAACCCCTTGGGGTCATGAGCAATCTTGCCACTGTAGATTGTTCTAACCTATAAAGGGAAAAGTGAAAGCCACAGTTGAAAACCTGTCTTTCCTTTATAGGCAAGACAGATTCACTGCGGCAACAGTACCCCCGTTGGAGTGCCGGGGGTTTTCAGTATAAATAGTATCCCCACTTTATGGAAATTTAGTGCTTTAAATTCCCACTGTCGCTGTCTTCCTCATTTACTCTTTCCTATTCCTGCTCTGTCCTTCACTCTGCTATACTATCTTCTTCTTCGCTAGATCAATGACCTACCTTTTTTCTTGAAAACTCTTCCTGGACAAGACTCCTTGTTTGTGTGTGAGGTCTGTTGGATCAGCTTGGGAGTGTTGGACGCTTTCTGCCGGGTGGTCACTAGGGCTTCCTATGAATGTACTATTTAGCACTATAGGCATTTTATATGTATGTGTTTTGTTGATAATTTATAATGATGTTTGTATTCTATTTTGTTTTTGTAACCGGGGGTTAGCGTAGTTGAGGTCAACCCTCAGCCGTCCCTCGCGTGGGATGTCTTTATTGTAAAGTGACTGGCCGGTGGAGGGCATTCAATTTTCCCACTGGGGTTGTTTCAACAGATCTTTTATGCGGATCGGGGGTTGTCCGGTCCTGATTTGGCTCGGAAGAGTCCGCTGGACCTAAAGCAACAATCAATCAATCAATCAATCAACGACGGCCAACAAAAATGGCATGACCCTGAGAAACAGTTGGTTCAGTGGTATATTCAAAAAGGCAAAAACAAATAAGTACTGAATGTCGAGCGATAACTTTTCAGCATGTGTACAGGCATTGGTTCAAAGCCCGTTGATGGCCTGGAATTTAAAAAAAATTAAAGATACTGCGCCCCTACTCCTTCGGATGAGAGTATAAACCGAGATCTTGTCAGTGCATGCATTTCATCGCACGGACTTTAAAGATCCTGACGCTCATGT
Source organism: Oncomelania hupensis (assembly GCA_036898135.1). Taxonomy (NCBI): domain Eukaryota; kingdom Metazoa; phylum Mollusca; class Gastropoda; order Littorinimorpha; family Pomatiopsidae; genus Oncomelania; species Oncomelania hupensis. Next base: position 104,495 of record JBAHVR010000248.1, on the reverse strand, counting down.
TCTAGACGGGTGAGTGGCAGTTACACAAATACACCCAGCACGCACTAGATCCCTTCTCCCCCATCTCCGGTCTCCAGGGACTGTGCTCGGTCGTCTGGGCGTCAGAAACATGCGTCCTGGAGTTAGGTCCTGTATCGGCCAGCGCCTTGAGCAGCTCTTGAGCTGGAAAAGCGCTATTATATAAGAACGATTAAATACATTTACATAAACAGGTGACGCAAAACCATTCGTTTTCCAATAGAAGACCTACTACCACACGACCAAACCTTCCTTGTTAGACCAATTTAGACTAGTCTAATAAATAACACTAACTTGCTACAACATCAAAACAATTGTCCTCACCCAAGCCCCCACACCCACTCCACCCAATCACCCACCCCATATGCTCTCTGGTAGAATACTCTTATTGTAATTTGTTAAATACCTAATTTATACTGTTTTGAGAAGAAGGGAAACAACCCCACGCTCAGAACCAGAAGAGCAACCGCTTATTTAGCCTTTAGCACACCGCGTAGCCGAGGAGGGGCCGGGTAGCTCAGTTGGTAAGAGCGTCTTGCTAGTAACCGAAAGGTCGCTGGTTCGAATCCCGGATTGGTCAACGTGTGATCATATTATTTTCCCCTTTACCAACAACTGGCCCGCTGGTGTCAGTATAAATCGGTCCAGTAGTCACCTATATGCGAAAGTGTCGTGTGACTATAATCTACAAACAACAACAACAACGCGTAGCCGAGCCTAACGCCGGCTTCGGCTAGTCTCAGCTACGCAGTGAAAGGCTGTAGTAGGCCTACGTATAAACAATCCTCTCTTCGCTAGAACACTCTTTTCCATTTGCTTTTTCCTGTTCCTTTTTTCCCTGTTCCTTTATTGTTTATTTCCTTTCCTTTCCTTCAAGTATGCTAGGTCCCCAGGAATTTCCTAGCTTTAGCGTTCCACAAGGAGGTGGACCATGATGTCACGCACAGCACGTCTGCTGCTGAAGCTGGCGCCACCGTCGTCAAGGCGATCGATCCCCGTTCCTAGGCAACCAGGGGCGTCCTTGTCGACTGAAAGGATGGGCTTGCCCTTTTGCCGCCACAGGACCTTAAATCCTATTGCTGATTACCTACAATTAAGAAACTTCGAAAATAGTATGCTATATAGATTCACTGCATTTGGTTAAATTAAAAAAATAAATAAATACTTTTTGTAAATAGGTGGGGTGGGAGGGGGGAGGGGGAGGATCGTAGGACAACCACAAAACGGTGAATTGGTAGAGATTTAAAAAAAAAAAAAGAATTGGCGTAGTTCTTTGCTCCAGTAATAATCTCATTTTGGGCTAAATACATGTGTTTAGGCCAACAAAAAAAAAAATAAAATGTCTGCTGACGGTATCCCGACCGACCATTTTTTGTTGGCCCGACCCTAAACTTTTATTTGGGATCGTCTTGAAAAAAATGAAAAAAGCAATCAAAAAATCGCACCAAAGGTAGAAAAGGATTTTTTTTTAAAGGACGACGTACTACTGACCCTATTTTCTTTCCTATGTTACCGTAAACAGATATATTATTTTGTTTTTGCCTTATTGTTGGCACAGCAGTGTAATAAACCATTAAGAGAATAATGAATTTCATTCGTAGTTATAAATCAATATCCTATCCTATCATAGCTTTTCCGTAACTCGAAGGTCGTAGGGGCACCGCAGATGATCGTTTAACGAGCGTACTCCATCTTTCTCTGTCCTCAGCAACCCTCATGGCTTCGCTCAGTGTTAAGCCAGTCCATTCTCGAATGTTGTCCTCCCACCTCTTTTTCTGTCTCCCTCTCCTTCCGCCTCATTGCACCGTGCCTTGCAGGATGGTTTTTGCAAGGCCCGATGTTCTGGTGACGTGGCCATACCATCGGAGTTTCCGTTCCTTCATCACTGTGAGCAGGTCACGTGTTGTCCAATGGCTTGTGTGATGATCTGTCGGACTTCGTCGTTGGTGATGTGCTGGGTATAGGAAATGCCCAGAAGTCTTCTGTAGCACCTCACCTCCATGCTTTGTATTTTCCGTTGTAGATCTGCAGTGAGGGTCCATGTTTCGCAAGAATATAGGAAGATGGAGATGATAGGGGAGCGCAGCAGTCTTACCTTGGAATGTAGACTGATGGTCTTGTCTTAGCAAATGGGCTTCAACCTTATCAGGGAAGCAGTTCTTTGTGCGATCCTGGAGAGGACTTCCTGTCAGGACCTTATTATGTGATACAATGGCTCCTAAATATTTGAAGATATGCACTGTGTTGAGGGATTGGCCTTGGACTTTGATGTCCTTGTTGATGCCATTGGTGTTGTTGGTCATCATTTTGGTCTTCTCTGCAATTATTTCCATTACATAGGTTCTGGAGATTGTGTCAGGCCTCTGTACTAGCTGTTCAAGTTCTTGTTCCTCTCCAGCCAATACATCAGTCATCCGAAAAACGGAGGTTGGAGATTGCTCTATCCCCTATGCTGACCATGCCTTCGTGATCTGCAAGGGTATCTGACCTGATGCGGTCTAGGAAGTTGTTAAAGAGTGTTGAAGAGAGTAAGCATCCCTGACGCACACAGATTGTTGTTCTGAACCAGTTTACGATGGTGCTGTTGTGGGGACTGCACTGGTGCACTTCAAAAACATGATATAGCTTTTATTGGTGCTGTAGGTATTTCTCGCAGATTATTCTGAGGTTGAAAATCTGTTCAGTGGTACTTCGCCCTGCCCTGAATCCTGCTTGTTCTTTAGCTATTATTTGTTCAGCTTGGGATTTCAACCTTTTGAGTATTTTTTTCAGGAGGACCTTGCTTGGATGGCTGATGAGGCTGATGGTGCGGTAATTGTCACACTCCTGAAGGTTACATTTTTTGGGAAGAATGATGACAAGCGACTGGGTCCATTTTGGAGTCCACTCCCCACTCTGCCAGGTCTTGTTACAGATAATGGTGAGGGCTTCAATCATCGCTTCTCCTCCTGCTTGAAGCAGTTCCTCGGGTATGTTGTCCACTCCCGCCGACTTCCCTTTCTTCAGTGAATGCACTGCTGCCTCAACTTCTTCTCGGAGAATTGGGAGGATTTGCTCTTCTTCTCTGTTCTGTGGATATTCTATAACTGATGGGTCTCCGTTTGGTGTGTTGTTGTAAAGATCAGAGCAGTACTCTTTACATCTATCCAAGACTGCTTGTTCTTCTGTAAGGCATACCAAAATTAATAATAGTGTTGTAAATCAGTAGTGTTGTAAACCAATAGATGACCTCCCCCGTTGGGGTACCGTTTTTTTTTTTTTTTTTTTTAATAAATAGTATCCCCATTTTGTGGATATTTAGTGCTTTAAATTACCTCTGTTTCTATTTCTCATTTGTTCCTTTTTCGTTCCTAATCTTTTTTTATCAATCGACTATCTTCTTCGTTAGACCAGTCACCTGTCTTTTTCCTTGAAAGCCCCCAAAACTCTTCAGTTGTGTATGGGGACTGTTGGGAATATTGGAGGCTTTCTGCCAAATGGTCAGTAGGACTTCTTATGGGTATTATTATTTAACAATGTGGGTATTTTATATGTATGTGTTTTCTTAATATTTTATAATGATATTTATACTCTATTTTGTTGCTGTAAACCGGGGTTCGATAAATTAGAATACAGCCTCAGCGTTTCCTGCATGGGATGCCTTTATTGTAAAGTGATTTGGCTGGTGGAGTGCCTTCAGTGTTTCCATTAGGGTTGTTTCAGCACATCATTTATACGGATCAGGGGTAAACCCTCTTTAAACCACATGTCGGTCCTGATTCGGCCCTTTGCAGTCCGCTTGTCCCTATAAACAATGACTAGCTAACTAATAGATTACCCCCCTCTCTCTCTCTCTCTCTCTCTCTCTCTCTCTCTCTCTCTCTCTCTCTCTCTCTCTCTCTCTCTCTCTCTCTCTCTCTCTCTCTCTCTCTCACTCACTCTCTCTCTCTTCATCTTATCATCTTAGCTCTCTTTCTTTCTTTCGTCTAGTCGCATTGTTCTAGTAATACAAAATAAAAATGACCGCGCGCGGAATGCATCACTTCAGGAAGCGCGATCATAGCCGATACGGTTTCCAATGCTATGCTAACACTGGCAAGTATGCCCCTAAAATCCCTATAATACGATTTTCAGCCCTGTGCTAGATAAAGCTGCCGGTGCTGGGGCTGCTCTGGATCGGGTGATGTCAGTTGTGAGTTCTGCTGGGCCCGGCGGCATGACTCTGCTGACACCACTGGTTTTTGTTAGCTGCTATCTTCCTACTTTGTTCATGGAAGGCTAGGCTAAATAGATATGTTACTGAAAACAGCATACAATCACATTGTATTTATGTATTGATGCGTGCACCCGTACAAGATGGGCATTTTTCTTATTGTTCTTGTTCATCTCTTGGTTCTTGTTCCTGTTTTTCTCTTCTTTTCTTTTAAATATCAATAATTTCTAAAAACTCTCTCCGTTTTTAATGCATGAACTGACGCTTTCGATCTCCCTCATTGGATCGCTAAAGGGAGATAATTAAGCATGCTTGTAGAGGAGATTCTGTAGAGAAAGCTCTTTTCAGGAATGAGCCTTTAATTACTTGTTTGTCCAGTCGGACAAATAGAAGCAGAAAAAAGTCACCTAGCCGACATTGCTGTTTACTTACCTTATACTCCCATAAAACGGTTTAACAGGGTGCTTAACTCACATAGTAAAAGTACGCTTACACTGGGAATAGGAGCATAATGTACAATTCATTAACTGCAGATCAACTACACATTTTAGACAGGCAAGCAGCCACACAGTCAGAGACTCTGATTCAGATTCAGAGAGGCTGGGACGAAAAGTACTCCACGTAACATGAACAACAACAACACTCAGAATGTTGACATTAAGCCGGTTTCCACTAAACAAGATGACCTTGACGCTAAAAGAGTGTAAGAGATATATCCTATCCTATCCCATCCCCTAACTCGAAAGTCGTTTGATCACCATCTATCCTATCCCGTAACTCCAAAGTCGTTGGGGCACCACAAATGATCGTTTAACCAGCGTACTCCATCTTTCTCTGTTCTCAACAACCCTCATGGCTTCGTTCAGTGTCAAACCAGTCCATTCTCGAATGTTTTTTCCCTCCCCCCCTCTTTTTCTGTCTCCCTCTTCTTCTGCCTCCTTGCACCGTGCCTTGAAGGATGGTTTTTGCAAGGCCTGATGCTCTGGTGACGTGGCCATACCATCGGAGTTTTCGTTTCTTCATCACTGTGAGCATGCCATCGTGTTGTCCAATGGTTTGTGTGATGGTCTGTCGGACTTCGTTGTTGATGTGCTGGGTATAGGAAATGCCCAGAAGTCTTCTGTAGCACTTCTTCTCCATGCGTTATAGTCTTCGTTGTAGATCTTCTGTGAGGGTCCATGTTTCGCAAGCGTATAGGAAATGAAATGATAAGGGAGCGCAGCAGCCTTACCTTGGAATGTAGACTGATGATCCTGTCTTTCCAAATGAACTTCACCCTTGTCAGGACAGCAGTTGTTTGTGCGATCCTGGAGAGGACCTCCTGTCGGGACCCATTCTCTGATACAATGGTTCCTAAATATTTGAAGCTATGCACTGTGTTGCGGGATTGGCCTTGGACTTTGATGCACATGTTGATACCATTGGTGTTCTTGGTCATCATTTTGGTCTTCTCTCCATTCCATAGGCTCTAAAGGTGGTGTCAAGCCTCTGTACAAGCTCTTCGAGTTCTTGTTCCTCTCCAACGAATCCATCGATGTCATACGGAAAACAGGGGTTGGAGGTTGCTCTACCCCCTATGCTGACTGTGCCTTCGTGATCTGCAAGGGCATCTGACATGATGCGCTCTAGGAAGATGCTGAAGAGTGTTGGAGAGAGTAAGCATCCTTGACGCACACCGATTGTTGTTCTTAACCAGTTCCTAATGGCGCTGTTGTGGAGGACTGCACTGGTAGCCTTGTCATACAGGCGTTTGATGACTTCAATAATTTTAGGTTTGATGTTGTACACTCTTATGGTTGCCCACGGAGCTGCACGCCAGGCTTGGTCAATCGATTTCTTGAAGTCTACAAACACATGATATAGATGTTGTTGGTGCTGTAGGTATTTCTCGCAGATTATTCTGAGGTTGAAAATCTATTCAGTGGTACTGCTTGTTCTTCAGCTATGATTGGGCACCAAAGGTGATCGTTTAACCAGCGTACTCCATCTTTCTTTGTTCTCAGCCGCACTCATGTCTTCACTTAGTGTCAATAATAATAAATAATAATAAATAATAATACAGGATGCTATATACGCGCCTTTCCCCAAATCAATCAGGCTCAAAGCGCGGCGATCTATACCAACATACACGCTCACCTGTCTCATCCACCCTCACACACACCAAATCACACACCAAATCACGCACACACATCCATCACTCAAACAGGTGGTGTAAAGGCATGGAGATCGCTATTAGAAGACGGACAGAAAATCGAATTTTTATTTTTGACATTTTTATATTGACTGCGTCCTGTACCATTATTGAAGGGAGGGAGGAAACGGGAGTGCCCTGAGAAAACCCTCGGTGACCTCAATAGTCTCGTACCTAAGTCACATACGTTCGCCCCTTGCGGGAATCGAACCCGCGACCTTCGGCATAGGAAACCGGCGACTTATCCACTGCGCCACGAGGCCACCCCAAGCCAGTCCAATGCGCACCTACAGCTTTTGGATATACGCGCTATACCAAATTGTCTTCAATAAATAATTAAATAAATAAATATCAAGTAAAGGTTGTATGTAGATCTTTGCGCGCAGCTTTTGACACTCACGTTGGGGTCAGCATCGCTTTCGGGCTGACTGTCTGTATAACCTAAGTAACAGCCTAATAGGGGCAAAAAGTCTGTTGCGCTTTATATTTCAAAATAAAATTTAAAAAAATAATAATAAAATAAAATAAAATAACACAAAACACAACAACATACCAGACTGTTCGAGATTTTTAAAACAGAGATTGTATCAGTTCTGCTTCAGTTCTGATCCCGCACATAATATTGCGCTTTATATTTCATCATGCGGAAGAAGAACAAGAAGAAGAAGAACAACAACAACAAGAACAATAAGAACAAGAAGACTTTTAATGTAACAGAATCCTTTCCTGTCAAGTCTCTAATCCTACATTATTAAAATGATGACTAATGGCATGCACGCGCGCACTCACACACACACCCATGCACACACACACACACACAAACACACACGCACGCACACATTCACAAACAAGCACACACAAAACTCAGATAAGGATAGTCTTGAACAAACAAGCCCTTCACGCATGAGGTAATGTTCTAGTGTAACTCCCCACCAATTTTATTATTAGTTCACTTCATAGCCCCAAACCGAAAATGTTAGCGTTAGGTGTATATATAAAATGAGTTTGATACCGATAATCGATTTCAAAATTGCGAAAAACAGAACACTACTATTTTTTAAGTTAAAAAAAAGAACAACTGTTATTTAAATATCAGCCCGATAGGTCCCAACCTTTAATAAGGCTTTGGGCAGAGCAACTGTTGTGTTAAGCCGAAGATATTCTGCAGCAGATATACTATTTATATATATTTGCCCCTACCAACCTACTCGATCACTCCGTTCACAAGATACAGCTCTCATCTCAAGCCCTAGGTATTCGCTTGTGTCCTTTGGCAGGAGATCTTTCTCTGTGTTTGCCCCAGATCTTTGGAACTCTCTGCCCTCCAACCTTTGGAGCTCCCAGTCTCTCACCGTGTTCAAAATGAATCTCAAAACCTACCTCTTTATCAAATACTTTTAGATCTCGAATAATCATTGTGGGAGTGAGTGATTAAACTGTGGTTTGTGTGTGCGTGTGCGTGTTCCAGCAGTTTCTTTGGTGTACTGTTTTTGGTTTAAATGCTTTACTGCCTGTACACGTCTTTTTATTGTTTATTGGGGCTGGCCTTGTATGGTTTTTAAATAGTTTCAGTTAAATGTTATTCTGGTTTATAAAAGACATTCTTACGTAAGGTTTTTTACTATTCTTTTTATTACTGTAATATTACTTCTTTTCCCAGTGTCACTAAGTGGTATTTTTTACGTTGAGCTATTTTTTTTTCAGCGCTTCACTATTTATTGTTTATGCTGATGTCTTCCTTTGAGCGTGTATGTATGTGCGTCTCTCTTTAAACATGCCTTTTTATACTTAGATGTGATGTTTGTTATTATTTCTTACGTTGTTTAAGGTGTTTGATCTCATAATGTTATACCGTTTTGTTCAGTTAGTTATCCTTCTTAGATGTAATGAAATGCGGGTTTCCCCTACTTTCACGGGGCAAAAGAATATTGGCCGAATGGAGATTTAATCTGGAGCATTATTCACACATGGTTCGTACTAGAGGAAGAAGAAAGATAACAATCTGCTAAATATAACTGGGGCTCAGACCAGCCCGTGATCGATGGATGGCGCGAAACGTGATCAGTATTTTCGATGCCCTCTCAGATTAGTGATGTCATTCCATGCTGCTATTGAGTAATTTTCTCGGGCATCGTTGGGGAGAAATATAACAGTCTATTCCCAGCCGTCCTATTTTTCCGAACAATTTTCATTCCACCTATCTCCCGTTTAGCCTAAGATTGTCATTAGTTCAGTCTACATTCATTTTGTAGACACAGCTTATACAGCTGCATTTTGAGTCATAATGCGACATTTCCTATTAAAACGGTGGAATCAAAGCAACGGGTTTTAGGCTCCTATCATTTCCCACTCTCTCTATTCCATCATATTCTCTCTCTCTGTCTCTCATTCACTCTCTGTCTGTTATAATATATATGCAGATTTGCGGACAGGTTTAATTAAATTCATGACGCCGTCGTTTATGTCACGGCAAGATCGGGAGTATAGGCATAGTGGGAATAGGTAAAGCGGGACAGTTATTTTTTTGTTGCAAAATAATGACCTGTTTAGGATTGGGGGTTTTGGCCAGAGAGTAGCCTAAGCTTACTTTTTTCCCGACCACCATGTGTGTGTGTGTGTGGGTGGGTGTGTGTGTGTGGGTGTGTGTGTGTGGGTGTGTGTGTGTTTATGTTGTTTGTTTTGTGTGTGCGCGCGCGCGCGTGTTTGTATGGGTTTGTGTGTGCGTGTATGTTTATAAACGACTGTGCTTCACTGTAAATGTGTGTAAATCAAATGTGTGTTGTTTTTATGCCGTTTTATTGTAATCTGTTGTTGGCACCACGATGTAATTTCTCAGTGAGATTTATCGTATTCGTATTCACGTTCAGTAAACTCATAGTTTATCGAATTTAGCATAACGGATAAGAGACTCGCGCCTATTTACACAAAACAGAAACAAGCAAAATCTAACAACTACGATATTTGAATAATGCTTGAAATCCCGCACAACTTCCTTTCGTGACAAAGTAAAACTGACATTGATGAAGCCAAACTGGAACGTTATCGTATAATTATGGTCATGCACATACAAATAAATTCTGTAGCATGTAGTTTTAGTGGGTTCTTACTTTTGACCAATATCAGCTATGGCAGCGTACAACCACATCATTCGATGCTAATGGAGACGTCATGCTTACGTATCATTGCGTATTGTCATAGTGTTATAGACACATGACATCTTCTCAGAAATGTTACACAAATGAACGCGGCGATCATTGATCATAAGTGGTGGTATACAAGACGATACGCGTGGGCAAAGTTTAATTGTTATTGATACCTTAACATTCAAAGAAAACAAACTAACAACAACATTTAAACTTTATATGCAAAATATTTGTTTCCAGGTTACTAACTTGCAGTTTTAATCCTTTGGAACAGACCTTATATATCTGTAATTATATTTATTAACCCACCTTAAACTTTGAAACACTTTGCTTCATTCATTTATAAGAATGTGTTTATTTCATTGACAACTTATTGTGAGTTTATGTGTTTGCTTGTTTGTTTTTTAAGAAGAACTAGCGTGAGGACTCTCATCATCCAGCCCACCTAGAGAGGGTGACACAAAGGTAGACGAAATCTGAGGATGGAACTCAAATTCTGCAACTGCTACATCAACGCTGTTTTTAAATGGTATCTTTTCAATACCCAAATGTTCTGCTGTCGGAATCAAATTAAACTTTTTGCAGTCTTGAGTTTTTTAAAAGTGTCTCTTCACTTTGTTGAAAGTTATGTCTGGTATTTCCAGTACGTACCTATAGGTATCTTAAAAATGCAGTCGGCTATTATTGTATGTTATTTTGTAAAAAATGTCTTTTTAAAATCGTTTACTTATATACTAGACTATACTAGTCTGAAATGCTGTGATAACCAATGTTAATTTAACTTTGTTATGTTAAATTATCCATAATGTTAATGCATTGAAAATATTTATTTATTTATGTATTTATTTATTTTAATTATTTATTTGAGTTATTATGTATTTATTATTTATTTATGTTTTTATATATTAGGTTTATTTTTTTGGTTTATTTTATTTGTTGGTTTCGTAACATTTTTGAACATGCCGCCATGTTTTCTTGTTTTGACATAATTTGTGCTGTAATAATTGCATCGGATGTGTGTTTTCCCCGCATTAGTTTTTAAGAAATATTTAATTATTATGAAAGAGCTTCTCCTATTTCTAATGCATTGTTAAGTTTTATAATGTACATTGTGTTAAAAGGAATAACCTATTCTGAATGAAAAATGAAAGAAATCTAAAAACGAATGTTATATTGTCAAATTTTGGAGTTTTCTGGCATTGTATGTTACTTCTTCATCTTCTTCTTTTTATTCTTCTCTCTCTCTCTCTCTCTCTCTCTCTCTCTCTCTCTCTCTCTCTCTCTCTTTCTCTCTCTCTCTCTCTTTTTTTTCTCTTTTATGATACCTCTTTCTACAAATCCCACCCACCCCCTTCTTTAACATACATATGGATTCTTTCTCTTACACAATGTGTGCGCCAAAGTCAGCAGAGCTCACGGAGACGACGTATATAGTACAGGGGAATCAGTTCAGATTCAACTTCTCGTCCACACGTTCTGTCCATTGCGCTTCTTGTGTTGGCGTAGTAGCGGAGAGGTACTGGCCACGTGCTAGAAAGATTCCAGTTTGATTAATATATTCCTCTGACAAAACGTTTTAGCAAAATACAGCTACATATGCTAAGAGAAAGTATTTCATCTGGTGCGTTTTAATCCTCTTCAGCCTTTCTAATTCAGCGCAGAGGGCAAATTAACCTAGCTGGAGACAAACTAACGCAGAAAACGAGCTGCTGGTCTATGCATCAAAGTCCATGGCGGAGCCCTTATTCTCCAGCTATGAGTATGACACTATACTTCAGTCACACTTTGACACGTCAAGTCACAGACTCCATATTAGCAGAGCTTCTATAGACAAGAGGCACTACTAACTGTGCAAAGCCTATCTACTCTACTTGGAAAGATGGTTTTCAAAGAAAAACACATAAATCGCATTATTACTTCCCTCTATCCACTACTTTAGTACATCAGAATTCGCAAGATGTCCCAGGTTTTAATAATCTGTGAACATTGTTAAATTCTGTAGTTTAAATTCCAGAAAAGAGGATTACATCGAAATTATCTGCTTTCTTTTTAACAATGTTACTCACATGTGGCCTATACTAGTCTACCACAGTCAGCGTGTTGTGGCCAACTTTGCCATCTCAGCAACGCCGAGCTCCATACTATCGGAAGTGACGACTCGGAAATGGCGGCCGGAAATAGTCAGACCGTCTGAAATGTTTAGAGCTAATGATTGGGTAAAATGCATTTTCTCCCTGATTTATTATTTATTATCTTTACTGATAGTAAAAGGAGAGTTTATCCTTCAGTAGTTCTTTTGGATTTGTAGTTTATTCCAACGACGAAACTGAAATAGATGTTTGTTTATATTTTTATCAAAGGGCCCCAAGATCACACATTTCAAAGTCACACATTTTAACACTTACAGTGAGTGTTGTCCTACGGAAAGAAATAATATAAGCCAAAATGTAACCTCTTTTAAAAGGTCCCAATTCGAAGGCTTTGTTTACTTTTGACGATAACGGGTTTACCCTAAAATTCGCATTGTTATTACATTAAACAATGATAAAGTGGGCTTGAGTTACTCAAATCAACCGCTAAAGTTTGAATTGTCCATTTCGGTTCTGGAGTGATTTTCCCTGTTTTCAAAGGTAAATCGATACCATTTTTAAGAAGAAGATATAGAGGCCGTTGAAGCTGCTTTTGCACCCAAGAGTAGATGAAGGGGACCACATCAAACGAAGTGGAGGGACAGAGGACCGTTGGACTCGGTTAGAAGCAAGCACCCAAATTTTAGACTTTGACTAAAAATAAAAGAGGATGCAGACTATGTCCAGTACAAGAGGGCCAGTAATCTGGCACGACGGGAGTGCAGGAAAGCAAGGCGCAAGCTGGAAGCCGCAGTAGCTGCAGAGGTCAAAGGCCTTTTGGTCATTCGTTAAGTCTAAGACTACAGACAAGATCTGATATCGCTGACATTAAACGGTAAGATGGATCTAAGGTAATCACCGATGCCGAGAAAACTGAACTCTTAAACGAATTCTTCCAAAGTGTATTTACCAAAGAAAATTACGGACCTTTGCCAGATATGCCTCTGCACAACTCCACAGATGAATTAACAGATTTTGACATGACAGTGGATAAAGTTAAATTACTGTTGAAGAAAATCAAGACCAACAAAGCATTAAAAAAATGGGTTTAGTATCACTGGAATCAGCCAAAACAGACCTGATGAAATATTGCATTATTATTTTGCGTACAGAACAAAAAGGTATAGTCCGTCCATTTATTTATTCCTGTATTTTGTATATAAGCTATGCAGAGACACATACTTATGTACACAACCCAACATTTTTCTACATTTCTTTATATGTTTGACGGATTCATTAATATATTTCTGTTTGTTATATACCATATTTTCAATTGTAAGAGTGTATACTTTGCATCAGAGCATCTTTTTCTATGCCGGTAGTTTTCTTTTTTTCTTGATGTAGACCTTTAAATCTAATATCAAAAGTAGGCCTACGTTTTCGATTGTGAAGCATTAAGTTTAAAGCTGATTAGATCTAAGCTCAACTGCCACTTTAAAAAAATGACATTAAAAATTCTTGACGTTATTCTACAAGTGTGTTATGTAAGCTGACGTCATTAAACTAAAGTATTTGTCGTGCAGACAGGACGAAGTTTATGCAGAACTAAATATTTTTCATGTACAGCCGATCGACAAATAACAAAATGCTCTCATATGAAAATCATGCAAAAAGTCAAACGAATAAAAAGTCAAAGTGAAAACCTGAGTTTTAACTTGTATTGCACAAATGACGCCAGTTAGGAATGCCTACTTCATAGTAAGTGTCTATTAAAATAGCGCAATAGAATAATAATAATAATCATAATAGATTCAGATTCAGATTTTTTATTTGAAGTCTTTTCATTCATAAAATGATATTTGACTTTCACAAACATATATGTGCATAGACACCCACACAAACACACATGCATAAACATAAACACATATTTATGTACTTAATCAAACAATGTTTTTGATGTCAGTATGTAAGATAATGTAAGCGATTTCTTCAATAAGTGTATGATTATATAAAATATGTCATACTATCGGTTTAATAATAATAATAATAATAATAATAATAATAATAATAATAATAATAATAATAATAATAATAATAATAATTGTTATATCAGAAATGTTGACGACAAAGATGTGGTAACTCAGTTTAGAGATAAACAGATAGTATTGAATAAAACCTGACGTTAATTTACCAGCCCTCTAAAGGAAAGTTCGCATATGTTAAATTAACCTCCTTGAGACGTTCACTCCCAAGACAACCAAGCAGACCTTGCTAAACAGGAATGACAGAGTGACCACCAGACTCAAGCAGTCGCAGACGCTGAGCAGCTAAGTCCCTCTCAATTGCAACTGATGTCGAACTACTCGAAACAATATTAGAACCACCAAACATATAACTTTGTAGCACGTGATGAAGAAGAACTGCTAAATCAATTGCCCAGCACATTGAACAGTTATAGTTCATATATATATCGCCATTGTCTTCAGCTTCCTGCCCATTGCCACTTTATATTTAATTAAAAAAAAAACTCAAGTACACTTTGCACTTGTTAACGGAAGTTAAAGCAACGCCAAGGGCCGTAACCAGGCAGTAGTAATAAGATACGTCTTTCGACCGCAAACATCCATAGTCATTGGATTTCTGTGGTAGACATCGCATCAAGTAAAACCAAGGGACAAAACACAATTTTTAAAAATCTGTTTATTTAATTAATTTTAATTTTATTGTATAACTTTGTTTTTAATTTAAAATTTTATTTTATTATTATGGCATACATCCTTCGGTTCTTGTAGCTGTGACGTGGGGTTTTATTGTTGCTGGGCTCTGCACAATGGACTGCTATAACCCTCTCGTCTTCTTCTATGGGGATCGCTAGTGAATCACCCTGTGAATATCCTTAATACATTTATTTGTTTAGCTCGGTCTGTGTTTAGGCTGGGGTACAGAGATAGATAGAAAAAATGGAAAAAGATCACTGTCACACTAGCTTTCACACGGCTATGAAACATAAGTAGTCCAGCCACTTGATAACAGTAAATATCACACATTTATTTCCTCTACTCTATACACAATCTTCGAAGTACGAAACTAACTTAAGAGTTCAATTGTCAATGCGAATGGTTCGCTCGCTGATAGGTTTAGGCAGCTACTTTCTTGTCATAGGGCACTGGATACTTTCTGCCCTAATGGTCAGAGTTCTTGAAGATTGGACTACTGTGGTCCTTTGTTACAGGTTTGGTGCACTGAGTACTTTGTACTTAACTCAGTGTTTGAAGAGTTGTGCTGTGGTGGAATCTGTGACAAGCTGTGTTGTCGTGGCGTCTTCTCCCGGTGGTTAGACTGGTGGGCTATCTTCACGCAGTGTGTTCGATGCCTCGGCAGCCAACATTTGGCGACGACTGGTTTTTGTTGTTCGCCGAGTTGGGCTCACAATATAATGCCTGATCGTCTTCTTGACAATGTCAGGCCGTGGCTAACTTGATTGAATTCGAATATTCAACAAGCTCTGCTTCCCTGGTCTATCAGTGGAGAGATTTCTGCTCGAGTCTAACTGTGTACTGCTCGGCGTGTGACTGCAGAATGAATCTCCTACCTTTCTCCTTTTTTTTAGTTTTTGTTGGTTAGATTTTGTCCCCAGACACATAGGCATATAGGGGCCTTTCTCCTTGAATCAGCCAGAACTGGTTCTAACATACCCTAGCTGTGTTCTCATTGGATGAACAAAGCAAGCGGCCTAAGTAAGCTGCGATGATGTCATTACACGGCGCTGCGCGTCAAGCGAGCAGTGTGTGTACACATCAATCATACCTTCATCGTCTGCTATAGACTAACAGTAACCTTCTAAGCCTACACTGACCAAACAAGGCAAAATCTTAACATGTGCGGGGTAAAACTATGCTCTTGTTACACTAGCGGCAGCGGATATTCTCGCCATGCAAGTGACTACCTTGTTTTAGCGATCGCTTGACTCGGACAAATCCTTGAGGACTGGCAGAAGGTTTCAGTGAAACCGAATTTTAAAGAGGGCAGCAGATTCACTCCGAGTGACTACAGACCCGTGAGACGTAGTATTCTCTGTAAAGTAATGGAAACCGATGTACGAGGATACGTCGTAAACCATCTAAGTAAAAATTATTTAAATAGCAAGCACCAACATGGATACACACAAGGGTGATCATGTTTGACACAGCTGCTGGATGGAGGCAATGGATGGTTGGACACAGATCGTCGACGACGGGTGTTAGTATCGACGTGATCTACCTTGATTTTATGAAGGCATTTGAAACAGTCCCACATCGATTACTTAGATCTTTAGCAATGATGTAATGTCCATTACGTGTGTCTCTCTTTGTCTGTCCGAGTTAAATAAAATACATCCGCTAAAATAAATAGGCTATTTGTGTTGGTTTTGTCCCCTTCAATGCTTGGCGATAATTAATCCTTTTTCTAAACCTGGCTATAACTCATTTTTGACTGCCTAAGGTTGATGTACTGGACATGAAAGTGAAAAACCATATATGTCCTTTCATCACCTTGGTTGCTACAAACAACACGGGGTCAGCCCATTGTTCCACAAGGTCTATATTACCCGTCCATCACCCACTTCCACCTGACCCCTCCCCACCCCTCCCCAGCCCCTCTTCTCCTCGCCCAGGCCTGTGCACCTCCCCCACCCCCAGTCCTATGGTCCCTAAAGGCTTTTTAGGCCTACCTTTCCCTGCTGAGGCCTTTTTTGTCTCAAGGTTTTCAAGGTCTATGTCCCCAAAGGTCTGTGATCCCCCAGGTCTGTGTTCCCTCAAGCCTGTATTCCCTCAGGTCCAAGTTATCACACAACACACGCACGCACGCCGGCACACCCATAAACGAACAAAGAAAGAAAGAAACACACACACATCACACACACACACACCCACACCCACACACACACCTACACACTGTGAAAAACAGTATATCACTGACGCTATGTAGCCTGGGGGACCTAGAAAAAAATATGCTATGACCCTAAACAAATTGTTATAGAAAAGATTTTGACTGCATTATGACGGCACGATCAATCGCTACTTCCCATAAAAAATCGGACACAGTTGGTGTGCGGCATACTTTTTAGCGGCTATTTAAAGGTCACGGTTAAGGTCACTGTCCACAAAAATCGTTAGAACCCTATCAAGTAGCACCTCGTTTGAAAGGTAATAAAAATGCATTGTCGAAAACGTTATAATAATTAACGATACTGTTAACTGGTTAAAGTTAATGATGTAGAAAGGTTATGTAAATGCCCTATGAGACAACAGATAAAATAATAAACAATGAATAATATGAACATATTAATTACACTGCAAACCATTGTACTATGTAGTCAGTTTCTTTAACGTAATATGATAACGCAAAACCATACAAGGATGACTGAACATGTGTGCTCCAATCCTGCTACACTTCATCGGGATGGGGTGGGGGAGTGTTGCAGCAGCTAAGACCCCGGCACTCCTTGCAGGCAGGAGAACAAAGAAGCCTGTACCTCCTGCATGAACAGCGGGATTGGGCATCACAATTTCCAGAGCATGAGCATCGGATTATCTTCAGCAGCTTTGGTGGAGCAGCAGGAAGCAGGGTTGTCACTGGCAGTAGCATGCTGCCCTCCAGCTTCCATCCACATGTTGTTGGGCATGCGTCCTGGTGCTTGCCCATCCACTCTTGTACTTGCCAGTAGACGCGATGACTGTGAAATAGTGCAGCCGCAGACGTTGGGGGGCAGCGTATTCACCTGAACAAAGGTTGTTCCAAGGGCCACTTCCTACAGAAGGTGCGATACCTCAGTTCGTCTATTCTATCAAGTTCTTTGCCACCATATAGGAGTACAAGGGCTGTCTCTCCTGCTGCTTCTACTTCTGTCACTGAAGATGCCTCCAGAAAGGTTTTGGCAGCCTTTTGAAAGCAGGTGCTGGACCTCAGTTTTGTGAGAGCTTCAGCCTTGCCAATGTCAAATGGCCTGGACGTGGTGTCACAACTTGTAAGGGCATGCAGAACAAACAGGAGATGACGTTGCGGGAACCCAAGGACACCAACAAGTCGTTTTATGTCCCACACTTTCTTCTTTTGCTGTTGTTTGTCTGAATAGAAGTAGACATCATGGTCTTCGGCACACAGGTAATATATCAACAACACTAACAGGTCCGTGTCTTCACCTACCACAGCCGCGCTCTTGTGTTTAGCTGCCTGTTGAGCTGCCAGGACAATCTGCAAGTCAGCGTCTGACTTCGCTTGTATGACTGTGCTTGTCCGCTCCAAGCATAAACCAAGGAGAGAAATTAATCTCTGCTTGTTCTCCTTGTGTGCAAGAAATACTTCCTTAGTAGACAGCAGGGCCATGTCAGGAGTAAAATGAACCGGTACTCCTTTCATTCCTTTTGTGCGTCTTATATTGGTCATATCCTTGGTTGAGGGTCCAGACCCATATCCATCAAAGACTACCACGGCATGGGGATATTGGCTATTTACATAACTGACGTAAAAGTCAACACTGCTTTGGAATGTGGAGTTCCGCTTCCAGGGTGCTTGTACTCGTTGTAGTAAGGAACCTTTGTCAACAACATACTGGAAGTCACGGGGTAGAGAACACATGGGAGGTTCAGACACCATCTTCCACAGCTCATCGGCCAGTGATGCATTGTTTGGTAGTCTCATTATTTCTGGAGATTCAAACAAAGATGATGGATAACTGCATTAGGGTCTGTTCAATAACAAGATAAGAGGATAATCCAGCCCAATACCTGTCAGACCTCCGAATAACATGGTGACCATCCATGAAGCTTTTAAAAACGTTGGGGTTCACTTTGTCCAGCTTATTCATCATCTGTAGGTACAGGTAGACTGATTTAGCATAGAAGTTGTGCCCAGTAGCTGCTAAGTACGGCAACATCTCATGCATGGCTGACAAGTGTAGCAGCCAGTTGCCAGTTCTCTAATCCTTGAGAAATCGCTTCAGAATGTCAACTGTTGTCATATACTGCAGGCACAGCTGGCATGTTTTGCTGGTTAGACCAAGTGACATTTTCTGTTCGTGAATCCGTTTGCTCATACGTTCGAAGCAAGGGCTGTCTTTCAGGTTCTCTGCTGTTATCTCGCCTATAAGCAGTTTGGCATGAGTGTGAACAACAGCATTCATGTCTTCAAAGTCGTTTACCACCTCTCCCAACACTTCTGGCATATGAGACTGGACAGGTTCCCAAGGTACATCACAACGCCCATCTATGTCACTGCTTGATGCTCCATCAATAAGTACAACAGAGGCATCAGTGTCCTGAGCATCGTTGCTGTCGCTGGGTTTTGGTAATTTTGGAAGAGGGATTTGCAGAAGGTCTGCAATAAGAAGGGCATGCAGGGCTGTGTCTATCATGATGTGTGCACGCACTGCACGCTCCATTGCATCACCATTTAAAATTGCTGACACTGAATTTGGGGCGTACACAAGAGACATGACTTCCTGTAAGCCAGAATCTGCCATAAGGTGGCCAATGCAAGCCAGAAAACTTTTCTCCAGATGGAAGGGTCCAAGTCGCAAGATGATTGACCTAAGATGACTTTCTTCCGGTTCACTTTGTATAATGTCAAGAGCCTTTCACCAGAGAGGCTGGTCAAATGTTAGAACTGCAGTTTTGTTGTTTCTTTTTGCTTCAGAACAAATATAGTGCAGAGTGGAGAGTATGCATGTTCTGTCTGTGGGGTTAAGGTCGATCATGGGTAAAAACAGAACAGAGGACTGCCCAGGAAAAGCACCTTGGTGTACAGCCTGCATTACTCCAGACCAAGAAGGTCTGTCTGGCTTAAGCAGCCAGCAGGACTTCCAGAGTAACTCAACTTCCATTGTTGGATCCTGCACAATTTGTGTTTCAAGTCTTTCCAGCTTGAAACTTTTCAGACCACCTGTTTCTTCTCTGTTGAAATATTTGATTTCAATTTTAGCCTTTCTTACTATTTCTTCAGATCTGATGTTAGTTCGTCTCTTAACCATCAGCGTGCCATGCATCATTGGCGTCACAATGGCGATAATTCCCATCCCATGGAATGTGTTGTAACCGTCAATGGTATTAGTGTTGTGGTCCAGATTGTCGGCCATGTACGGTGCAAAATGGCCATCGGGAAAGGTAGTGCTCTCAGCATGTTTTGGGAAAATGGCGGCACTCATTTCATAAGTCTTTAATTCCTCGTACGAGGGAGAAAATCCAAGTGCATGAAGGGTTTCATTAAGAAACTTGGAAGCAAAGAGATGGTGCATCTGCACGCCTAGTCCCAGAGGCAAAGGATACAATAATATCCTTGGGCGAGCTGCTTGCATTATTATTTGTCCAACTGATGCAATTTTCAGATCCGCTTTGCCACAGAAGATAATGCTCAACAGTGGCCTTAGAGACTCTGGAACAAACTTTTGGTTGTAGACGCCTTTTTTCAGTTTTGTCTACAGTTTTTGAACAAAACAAACAGCTGTTCTTGAAATCAAATTGCGCTGTGCTTGACCTACTGGACCGTGAACTTGATTCTTTGAAAGACTAAATCGTAAATAATAATAATAATAATAATAATAATAATAATAATAATAATAATAATAATAATAATAATAATAATAATAATAATAATAATAATAATAATAATGTATATAAAATTTCAAAAATAAAAATTCGATTTTCTTCCGTCTTCTAATAGCGATCTCCCTGCCTTTACACCACCTGTTTGAGTGTTGTGTGTGTATTTGGTGTGTGTGAGGGTAAATGAGACAGGTGAGCGTGTATGTTGGTATAGATCGCCGCGCTTTGAGCCTTGGGGAAAGGCGCGTACATAGCATCCTGTATTATTATTATTATTATATTACTATACATTCACGTTTAAGTAGTCCTGGTAACAAAATATATATTACTATAAAATCTAACAAATGAATTCTCTGATTTGAGCATATTGAAATAATACTAAATCGTAAAAAAAGAGAAGAAAAAAATATATAGATTAAAAATTATGACATTGTTTCGTCTATCATACATTTATACTGCATCCCCATTGTTTGCCGCTATTTCTGTAAAACAAAGCTGTCAGAGGTCAGAATGATGTCACCTGCGACCCACTTTTGTGGAATGCTGCAGTGCGATGTGTGGTAAACGAACAGTGTCAAAAGGGGGCGAACACTGAAAATAACGATTTGCAAAAATTATTTTAATATATTTCCCCTACGTCCCTGTCGGCCGATTTTGAACCATAAGCTAACCTAATTATTCTCTACCCGATGCAGTAAGTTTTGCTTCTATAACAATTAGTTTAGGGTAGCCGATTTCCCCCTCTAGAGTAATGGGAGTTGACTGCGGCAACAGCTTTTCACTAAAACTGGAAGATCGCTCGCAGCGTTCACGCGAACTAAGGTCATTAACGCGACCATATTTCACGCACATTATCAATAAACTAAAGTCGCTAGCAATAAAATGTCAAGGACAGGTTGCAGTCAGCATTGTTTGTCACGCGTACAGCCTTTTTGCGACAGGCACAACTTCGCTTTAAAATTCGGTTGTTTGTAATACAACAGGCATCGTAATCATTTTCATCACACATCGTCATCATCATCATCATCATCATCATCATCATCATCATCATCATCATCATCATCATCATCATCATCATCATCATCATCATCATCACCGTTGTCGTCGTCGTCATCATCATCATCATCATCATCATCATCATCATCATAATCATCGACTGTGTTTTATTTTACCAAGGGGTCACTCTGAAATATTCAGTATGTAGCTCCTCCACCATCAATCAAATGCATACCCCCGTTGGGGTGCCGGGGGTTTCAGTATAAATAGTATCCCCACTTTCTGGAAATTTAGTGCTTTAAATTCCCACTGTCGCTGTCTTTCTCATTTGCTCTTTCTCATTCCTGCTCTGTTCTATCAATCTGCTATACTATCGTCTTCTTCGCTAGCCCAGTCTCCTACATTTTTTCTTGAAAACTCTTCCGGGATAAGACTCCTTATTTGTGTATGAGGTCTGTTGAATCAGCTTGGGAATATTGGACGCTTTCTGCCAGGTGGTCACTAGGGCTTCCTATGATGTTATTATTTAGCAATGTAGGCATTTTATATGTATGTGTTTTGTTGATAATTTATAATGATGTTTGTATTCTATTTTGTTTTTGTAAACGGGGGTTCGATAAGTTGGGGTGAAGCCTCAGCCGTCCCCTGCGTGGGATGTCTTTATTGTAAAATGACTGGCTGGTGGAGAGCTTTCGGTTTTACCACTAGGGTTGTTTCAGCAGATCTTTTATGCGGATCGGGGGTTGTCCGGTCCTGATTTGGCTCGGAAGAGTCCGCTGGACCTAAAGCAATAATAATGGAATGTAATGTAATCAAATGCATCCTTCACCACCCTGGCTGCTTTTTTTCTGCCATTGATGCATAAACCATTTCTTGAAAGAAGAAGTGTGGAGAAGGACAAAGTCTGACGTGACAGAAACGCCATCCAAATTCTCTTTTTTCTCCTCTCAATTTATGCTTCCCGGGATGATAAAGAGATGGCGTTAGTGGCGCAGTGGGTTAGGCAAATATTTCATATGGCGAAAGTCGCGGAATCGAATCCTGCACAGGCCGAACTAATTTGACTTTTAGGAACGAGACCTTTCAGGTTTCCGAGGTTGTTCTTCGTGAACTCCGGTTCCTTCTTTCCTGCCTTCAATAATGATATTAGATGCAGTCAGTCTATAACATTCAATAATGGTATTACAGTACTCCTCTTTTAACGTCACTACCGTTTAAGGTCACAACGCGGATAAGATCAATCAGGTTGTCAAACACCTTCTTTGTACCATTTAGAATTCCTCGCTTAGCGTCACCTCGCATAAGGGAAAACCTCGGATAACGTCAACCCCGTTTTGGTTCCCAAATGGAGGAGACTACTGCTTAAGAGAAATTGATGTCACAGATGACTTCATTTATGAGGTCACTTCCTGTTTTGAGATGATGTCATATATTCCTTATGATGTCATTTCCTGTTCACATAGCGTGGGACCCTGTGCTGGTAAGTCTGTCACATGTTTCTTTTGAATTCATGTTGGATGGAATTTTTGTGACTGAGTTCCACCTAACCTTTATCACAATAATACTGAAAATTAAAAAAAATGGGAGGGGTGGGGGGTGGGGAGGGATGATTGCATCTGTAAAAAAAATAGCAGTACGTCAGCCATGAAAAAAAAGTTGTTGATCAAATTTTGTGATCCAGTGTTCACTCTTATTATTATTTTTTTTTTTTTTTTTTTTTTGTTGTTTTTTGTTTGTTTGTTTGTTTGTGTTTCCAGTGAGTCAAATCAAGAAGATTTCGCTCTGTGGCAAAAGCGGGACGTATTGCCACAGTGGCCCTTACCCTGAATTGACTTCATTCACTGGCGATAAAGCATGTGCCGTGGTGTAGACAAAGTGAACAATTCGTTAAACTTGTGAAGGTTTTCTGCAAATACACCCAGTAACTGTCTTGGTGCATACTTTTTATTTTTTATTCTCATTTGCGTGCGTGCGCGTCAATGTGTTTGTGTATGTGTGTGAGAGAGTGTGTGTAAGTGTATGCATGCTTGCATCCGTTCATTTGAGTGTTTGAGTGTGTGTTTATGCATCATACACACGCACAAAAAATACATATACAGTAATGCATACATGCATACGCGCGCACCAACGTGCACACATGTACACAAACACACACTGTCTGACGACACAAAACTTTAGCACCTTGTATAAGATCAAGTTTTTTTACTGGTGGTTGATCTTATCAGAGGACTGGTTAGGGTGCCCCTCGGATAAGATCAAACAAAAATTTGGTCCCGTGGGGGGTCACCTTAAGAGAGGAGTACTGTAGATGCAGTCGGTCTATAACATTCTATAATGGTATTAGATGCAGTCAGTCTATAACATTCAATAATGGTATTAGATGCAGTCAGTCTATAACATTCAATAATGGTATTAGATGCAGTCAGTCTATAACATTCAATAATGGTATTAGATGCAGTCAGTCTATAACATTCAATAATGGTATTAGATGCAGTCAGTCTATAACATTCAATAATGGTATTAGATGCAGTCAGTCTATAACATTCAATAATGGTATTAGATGCAGTCAGTCTATAACATTCAATAATGGTATTAGATGCAGTCAGTCTATAACATTCAATAATGGTATTAGATGCAGTCTATAACATTCAAATCCTTTCGGTCTTCTACCAGCGATCTTCTTACCTTCACTCCACATGTTTGAATTATAGTGTAGATGTGTGTTTCTTGTGCCTGGTATGTAACGTATGAGCGTGTATGTAGGTACAGATCGCCGCGCTTTGAGTCTGATTAGTGAGTTGGAGAATAGCGGGTATAATTATAGCAACCATTATTATTATTTATAATAATAATAATAATAATAATAATAATTATTATTATTATTATTATTATTATTATTATTATTATTATTATTATTATTATTATTATTATTATTATTCATGCAGAATGGAGAAGTGTGACCAACCACAGGCCACAGGCGCCCGTATCTGATCGTAACAGTGCCTCTCTCAAAAGAAAACTTGTTTCGATTTGTTAATTAATCGGTATACTACCAAAGAGGTATTTATAGTCTTTGATACTACTAGAACTTGAGTACTTCTGGGCACATCACCAAAGACAAAATCCAACAATCTATCACACAAGACATTGGACAACACGATGGCATGCACAAAGTAGTGAAGAAACGGTAACTCCGATGGTATGGCCAGTCACCAGAGCATCAGGCCTTGCAAAGACTAGACCATCTTGCAAGGCACGGTGCAAGGAGGCAGAAGAAGAGGCCGGGAGACAGAAAAGAAGTGGGAAGACAACATTCGAGAATGGACTGGCTTAACACTGAGGAAGCCATGAGGGTTGCTGATGACAGAGAAAGGTGGAGTACGCTGGTTAAACAATCATCTGTGGTGCCCCAACGACTTTCGAGTTACGGGATAGGATAGGATAGGATAGGATAGTAGAACTGTAGTACAACAGAGAGCGACGCAACATACTCGGCATCTCTCACGTCCAGCTTCGGGCGCCTGTGCTTAAAACCTACTAATCATCACACAGCGTAGTTCAGACTTGCCGAGTACTTCTCACAAGTGAGAAACAAACGTTACCCTCGGCGAGTCTCAGCTGCGCACTGTGCCCTCCATCGCCACCATCATCACCATCGCAACCATCGGCCTACAGGCTACACACACACAGACCGCTGACCTTCAAGCCTACTTGTTGACACACACTAACTTGCAGACTCAGCCCTAATCGTGCAGTGAAGGAAAGAGAGGGAGAGAAAGGATATGGACAGATGGAGTGAGAAGATGGAGGTAAAAGGGAGCGGGATGGGGGAGAAAAATAGAAAGAGGAAGCGAGATTGGTTTGGAGATGGGTGGGGGTGGAAGGTAAGAGAGAGAAAGCAAGAGACAGAGAGAGAGGTATGGAGGGGTGGAGTGAGAGGATGGGGTGAGAGAGAGAGTAGGGTTAACAGAGAGAGAGAGAGAGAGAGAGAGAATGAGTGAGTGAGCGAAAGGGTGAAGGTAAAAGAGAGAGACAGACAGTCCGACAGAAATATAGGCAGAGTACAGAACTATAGACAGAATGACAGATCTGTTGTTTTGACAAGAAGGGGTAATGCCAATGGGTAAACTATTGCCAATAGTATAAAGGTAAAGAGAATGAGGCCGGGAGGAGAGGAAAAAGGAAAGGGTAAGATTGACAAACAGAAGACAAAAAGGCCCAGGAGGAAAAAAAACTGGTGATAGTTTGTTTGAATTGATTTTTTTTTAAAAACCTTTATTGTCCATTTTTTCGGGAAATTCAGGGCCACCTACCCTGAGAAAGATGTAGTCGCAGCCTGTGGCGCTCCCAAACCCAATTTACCAAATATTTTAGTTGTGCCTTACACTTCTAGTCGAAACATGCATGGATAGATCATTATCGTGGTTAGATTTCATAAGGAAAGTGTACGAATGTAACGATTTTTAAAGAAACAAATACCCCCATGGGGGTGCCGGGGTTTTTAGTATAAATAGTATCCCAACTTTCTGGAAATTTAGTGCTTTAAATTCCCACTGTCGCTGTCTTTCTCCTTTGTTCTTTCTCATTCCTGCTCTGTTCTATCAATCTACTATATTATCTTCTTCTTCGTTAGACCAGTCACCTACCTTTTTTCTTGAAAACTCTTCCGGGACAAAACTCCTCATTTGTGTGTGAGGTCTGTTGGATCAGCTTGGAAATATTGGACGTTTTCTACCAGATGGTCACTGGGGCTTCCTAGGATGTTATTATTTGGCAATGTAGGTATTTTATATGTATGTGTTTTTGTTGATATTTTATAATGATGTTTATAATCTATTTTGTTTTTGTAAACGTGGGTTCGATAAATTAAAGTATAGCCTCAGCGTTCCCTGCGTGGGATGTCTTTATTGTAAAGTAACCGGCTGGTGGAGTACCTTCAGTGTTGCCACTAGGGTTGTTTCGGCAGATCTTTTATACGGATCAGGGGCGAGTCCTCTTTCAGCGAAGTTGTGATCTTGATTTTGTGGTCCTGATTCGGCAATACTGGTTCAGATTTGGCTCGGAAGAGTCCGCTGGACTTAAAGCAATAATTTTGTAATGTACATTATTTTGTTTGTGTGTGTGTGGCTAATTTGTAAAACGTTCAGGCAATACACGGTTTTTTCAAGCTTACCGCTGACATGGCCGTGTCTTTGTGAGCATCTTGTTCAGGCTCTGCCCAATAGGCTAGAATCTGATTTCCCCACAGCTTTATCCTTTGATGGATCATTTTTTAAATAGCCATGATGGCCTACTTGTGATATCTGTATTACAGATGCGAACGCAATGTTATTAGACTTTATTAGTTCGGCTGGGTTTACCGTTACATTTGCTACTCCATCGGTCACTCTGGACATTTGTTGGAAAACACTTTGTCTGTTGTTTGTGTTTTGTTTTGTTTGTTTTGAAAATCTGTAATGATGGACCGTTTGTTGTCTACCGACATTTGAACACTGAGCCGCAGATGACATTTCTTGGTTTTGTAATTGTTCAGCTCCTTGATGGCCCGTTTAGCACCCACTCTGTTTGTGTACGTGCGCAGAACACGTATCCTTTTTGTGGATCCTGTTTTGTGGAGAGAGAGAGAGAGAGAGAGAGAGAGAGAGAGAGAGAGAGAGAGAGAGAGAGAGAGAGAGAGAGAGAGAGAGAGATGTTGCTTCAACAAATTAAAAGCATTTTCAAAAGTGTTAATGTTCTTAGCGGTTGTGTGACTCAGCTTTATCATAACGAACCCAAAGGAAAACATGGAGTGATAGGTCACGATCTGAGCTATCTACACAAAAAAAAAAAAAAAATAAAGCATTTATCCAAATCGGCGTTTGCGTTATATAGATTATAGTCCCCAACACATCAGCGTAAAGGGGACTACAAATTCGGCATGCATAGCCAATCTTTAAATACACCGCAAAACGTGTTTAGAAACTGATGAAGCACAAATGACCTTGACCTTTAAGAAAGTGCAAACTAAAAATGATTTAACATGCTTAGCAATAGTTAAAGTATCAGCAAAGTACCCAAGATAAGGCCAAAAGTGTGTTTCTGAACATAAAAGTTAAGTGAAATTCGGAGCGACAGGCTTACTGACTGACCGACAACATGACTGCTACTGAAAGACTGCCAATGGTTTGAAGAACCTGTATACCAAAACTCAAACAAAATCACTTTAGCCGTTTTGGAGATATTGGCCATAACGTTTTTAGAAACAAATAGACTCCAGTGACCTTGACCTTTGCGGTGGCGAAAATATGATGGCACGAGAGGATGTAGGCCACTAACCTAGGTTCTTATAAAGTTTCATCAATACCCGTTCAGTAGTTCTTGATATCTGGTTTTTAACGGACCGACGGACCCACCGACGAACAGACATTTGTCTTGTTCTGATTCCCGACTATTTCATAGTATTTCAGGTAAGTCTGGAAATATAAAAAGAAGAGAGAGAAGAATTGAACAAAGTGGAAAAAATAATTATTAAAGGTGAGAGAGAGAGAGAGAGAGAGAGAGAGAGAGAGAGAGACAGACAGACAGACAGACAGACAGACAGACAGACAGACAGAGAGAGAGAGAGAGAGAGAGAGAGACGCATTGTGGCCTCCACTCTACAAAACTTTTGAATTCCCTTTGCAAAATATTTATTTGCGATTTTTTTCGGCGTTTTTTTTATAACTGTCAGCTAAATAATCTTTATTTCGAAGCATATTTTCTAAATAATCATTTGTTTACAAACAATGTAAGGTTTCTCTAAATAATATATTTTCTCGAAAAATTACTTATTATTTACCCAAACAATACATATATAAATCATGAAATAGGTAAATAAGGCATTGTTGCTAAAAAAATTTTTTTTTAAATTACATAAGATTATATCATGCATTATATAGCAAATTATGGGGTGTCGGATAGCACAGTGGTTGGAGCACTCGCTACTGTGTCGCAAGTTAAGCACCGTCCAGTGCGGTTAGCACTTGGATGGGTGACCGCAAAACGTGAAGCGACAAATAACAACGCCCCCAGTCGACTCAATTGTGACTGATTACCTCCTCTCTTAAGGGTGGGGAAGGTAAAGCAGCGAGGGAGAGAGATGGGCATCACCCTCATTAAGCTGGCCCAAGATAAGTGTGATCTCCAACATCACGCTCCCTTACGGCCACAAGGCTATGGGACCACCTTTACCTTTACCTTTTTATGTTAAATAATTTATTATTTAGAAATGCTTCTAAATAGTGATTTGTGTACCTATGTAATGCATTATTTAGCAGAATTTGATAAATAAAGTATTATTAGAATGCATTATTTAGCAGAATTTGCTAAATAGAGTATAATTTAGAAGATGTTGCAAAATAATGCATTATTTACGTAAATGTCACAAGAGGCTATTTAGACCCTGCACTACGGATTCAAGCCTCCAACGTTCTGCCTGCTTTGACTTAAATAAGTTAAGTCGCTGACTAGCAGACGGCCGAAGTTAGGTTTGTGCTCAGCAGGTGTAGGCTACAGTTTCACTAAGATAAGCCGTGACCTCATCCAGCTGACCAATCAAACACTACCCCCACTAGGTGGCGTTACTATTCTCATAGTCTCGCACGATAGCAGGCTCAGCGGGAGGATAGTTAGTCTTCGTCTGAACAGCACGGTAGCAGGACGCACGTTGTACAATCTCTCTCAGAAAGACTACAGCAGGTGACGGGTGAAAGTCATTCATCGCAGTATAGCCAGGGCCTGGCATTGTCAAGAAGGTAAATGATCAATCGTTTGTTTCATCGCGATTTATTGATATTATTGCTGTAGTATGATTGTGAAGTTTTGCAATGTTTTAGAATTGTGATTGTTAGTAAAACTTTGCTTGACCACGTGGCGAATCCGACCGGTTTCGGTATCACGAGGTAGCCTCTACTGTCCAACCGTTGTTTCTCCTATGTGTATTATTGCAGACCAGTGGCTGTACCGGAGAATGTGTATATTGTTAATTACTTCTCCATGTGTATAGTTTAGCCATGATATAGGTATTTATATAGGAATTATGTTGTAGATTCCAGTGGACTACGGACTTAGAAGAATGATCGTCCCTTGTATTGTATATGTGGAGCGATCTCAACTGAGGGCTGTTTCTGCTGTATAGGCCGACTATTGGTCACATTATTCTGACACCAGTGAACCAGTTGATGGTAAGGGAAAAATAATATGGTCACACGTTGGCCAATCCAGGATTCGAACCAGGTACCTTTCGGTTAATAGTAAGCCGCTCTACCAACTGAGCTACCCGGCCCCACTGAGCGCTCTATGTAATACTCTTCCTGAAATGGTTTCAAGCTTGTAGGCTGACAGTTCGCTGACACTCAGAATGAATAGAAGGCAAAGGCAGAACTTTACCAACCCTACACTTGAACCCATCACTCGACCCCTGGGTCTCCTATCTCTCTCATTAATCCTTGCCCTCAGGAGGGCGGTGAATAAGATGGAGAATTGGAAGAAAGAATAGTCTACAAGAAGGCGTGTTGGGCGCTGGGGAGAGGTTGTGTGTGTTTGTGTGTGTATTTGTGTGTGCGTGAGAGAGAGAGAAAGAGAGAGAGAGTGGGAGTAGGACGGGAGGGATTGAGTTAGAGAGAGATAGAGAGATGAAGAGAAAGAGATGGAGAGAGAGAGATAGAGAGAGAGAGAGAGAGAGAGAGAGAGAGAGAGAGAGAGAGAGAGAGAGAGAGAGAGAGAGAGAGAGAGAGAGAGAGGCTCGGTTTATACTCTCATCCGAAGGAGTAAGCACAAAAGCAGACAGATAGACAGACAGACATATACATTTAGACAAAAATAGAAAGGCGCTCTTTGATTCAATACAATTGCGTTTCTCATTATTATAACTACAGGCACAGGAAATAAGATTACTAACATAAGGGGGGATCCGGAAAGAGAAAGGACCACAATGGCTGACATCAAAAGGAGAAGAGAAGAGGGTTAAATACAGAGTTACAAGGCAATGAAATATTTGGATTGCTAATTGGTGGGTCGTCAAATTGGGACTGGAAGGGTTAGGCACGGAAAACTATACTAAGACAACAGATGTAGGTCTGCATATTTCTGTGTAAAGACTGAGAAATGCTATAAAAAAAATTAGAGAATGCGCTTCGTCTACTGTATTATAGACAGTTTCTGAAGAAAAAAACACCCAGTGTTTATCCTTAGATTATGTTTTTACATAACGACTGAGGATGATGATAATATGACTTTAGTTTCGGCTCTCAATCTCCAAGTCCTTAAGAACACAGGCGCACGAAATGTAATGTGAACATTGTGCGCCTTTGTCGTGGCACTCACTGCCTGTAGAAGCTTAAGTAGGCGTCTCTCTCTCTCTCTCTCTCTCTCTCTCTCTCTCTCTCTCTCTCTCTCTCTCTCTCTCTCTCTCTCTCTCTCTCTCTCTACCCCCGTTGAGGTGCCGGGGGTTTCAGTATAAATAGTATCCCCACTTTCTGGAAATTTAGTGCTTTAAATTCCCACTGTCGCTGTCTTTCTCATTTGCTCTTTCTCATTCCTGCTCTGTTCTATCAATCTGCTATACTATCGTCTTCTTCGCTAGACCAGTCTCCTACCTTTTTTCTTGAAAACTCTTCCGGGGCAAGACTCCTTGTTTGTGTATGAGGTCTGTTGGATCAGCTTGGGAATATTGGACGCTTTCTGCCAGGTGGTCACTAGGGCTTCCTATGATGCTATTATTTAGCAATGTAGGCATTTTATATGTATGTGTTTTGTTGATAATTTATAATGATGTTTGTATTCTATTTTGTTTTTGTAAACGGGGGTTCGATAAGTTGGGGTGAAGCCTCAGCCGTCCCCTGCGTGGGATGTCTTTATTGTAAAGTGACTGGCTGGTGGAGAGCTTTCGGTTTTACCACTAGGTTTGTTTCAGCAGATCTTTTATGCGGATCGGGGGTTGTCCGGGCCTGATTTGGCTCGGAAGAGTCCGCTGCGCTGGACCTAAAGCAATAATAATGTAATGTAATGTAATGTAATGTAATGTAATCTCTCTCTCTCTCTCTCTCTCTCTCTCTCTCTTTCTGCCTTTTCCGTTTGCACCAATCCATACCCACACTCTTCACCCATCGACAAGACCCCGACGTCCCCCTCACACCTCCCCCTCCCCCCTTGTTGGCCCTTCACCTCACACGAACAATCGAAAACATCCCTTCTCAACCCAATATCACCCCCATATTGCTTCGTGCTATTTCTTATAGCTCTTTACACACACCCACACACATAATACACATGCACGCGCATTTTGCACTTACACACACATATAAACACACACACACGCACACACACATAATACAACACACATGCACACGCATTTTGTCCACCTCACCAGCTGCCGTCAATCTACACTCCAACTGTACAAATAGACTCAAGCATTTGGCACTCTCTAGCCCAACAACACTCCCAGTCACTGAACCTGGAAGGTTTTGCCTAAACGTGGGTCCGAGATTCTAATAAGAGATATGGCGGGAGAGTTTTCCTTGTAAATAGAGGAGATTGGCATCGCCCTCATTAAGCTGCCCAGAGAAAAGAGAGGTCTTCAACAAAACGACCGAAAGGTTAAGGGAACACCTTAAGGCTACCACCTGTCTGCAAGCGTTGGGATTTAACAGCGTTCAATAGCAAGATTATCAGAGTACCTCAAGGATGCTTCTTGTTTGACAAGAAGGCGCTGTCCAAAGGAGAATAAAGCCCGGAAGAGAGAGAGAGAGAGAGAGAGAGAGAGAGAGAGAGAGAGAGAGAGAGAGAGACAGAGACAGAGACAGAGAGAGACAGAGAGAGACAGAGAGAGACAGAGAGAGACAGAGAGAGAGAAACAGAGGGGGAGGATGGATTTACGGCATGCTGTGGCCTTCCTGTCCCCGTAAAATGAAATCAACACATAACAATTTATGTCCGAGTCAACTGTGACCATAAATTACGCAAAATAACACTTAAGGCAGAGCCAGCACATACACACACACATGCCCACACACACGCACACACACGCATATACAAACACACACATACACCACATACAAACACATATATAAACACGTATACAAACACACAGACAATTATACAAGCACACGTATGTACACACATCACACACACACGCATAGAGAGAGAGAGAGAGAGAGAGAGAGAGAGAGAAATTGATTTATTTATTTCGATAAGGCCAAAGCCCCATTAGAAAGGGGGTAATTTACCATAACAACATTATACAAAGCGCATAGTAACATAATTATAAATATATAAACAATCCATACATTAGCAGAAACATATAACTAAATATATATAACAATCAGGATAACGCAATTTCCCGAATTTTAAAAGCATGATACAAATAAACACATACATTTTTAACAATATGAGGTTGTTTTGATGACATTAGCAACTGAAAACGGAATAAACTTGGATTTCTATGGAATTTTATAGGTATTAGCTTCTTTCTGAGATTTATTAGAAAAGGACAAAAAAGTAAGAAATGAATTTCATTCTCCACACCGTCTTTACATAGCGGACAAATTAGATCATCTGGCTTACATTGCCGATATCGATAAAAGTGGACCAACAAATCTGAAACACCAAATCGGAATTTTGTCATAATGAATTTCAGATGACTGTCAAGAGGCATACTCAAATATTGAGGAACAACATTTAATTGGCTGCAAAATAATCTATACATATGGAATCTTTCGCTTTCGCTCACATGTTCACTCCAATTTTGCCATCTGCAATCAACCATGCGCTGCTTAAACATTCTTAAAAACTCTCTCTCATTCCCTACACCCTGTGCTAGCCAAACATTACCAAAACCATGTACATCTAAACACTGTCTTACTTTCGATGCCCAAGTTGTCTTCCCTCTATTGTCTAAATCCAGCAACACAAAATAAGCTTTTTTCGGGATTCTATCAGTAGGCATTTTACATAACTTCAACCAGTAACGAATCGTATTCATTGAGAAATTAATTAATAAAGGAAATCTGTTTAACTCTTTATATACGAGGTCATTTGGGGTCCGCATATTAACACATAATAATTTCTTCATTGCAAACAAATGAATCTTCTCACAATGATGCGCAGCATTTTCTAAGCCCCAAATTTCGGATCCATATTTTAAAATAGATTGAACTTGAGCATCAAACAATTTAAAAAAAACATCCAGTGAATAATTATTAAACATTCGAAGCTTTTGCAAAATACAAAGAAGTGCTCTTTTTGCCCGACTGGATAAATCACGACACGCGGCAACAAAACTTAGTTTGGTAGAAAAATATATGCCCAGGTATTTGTAGGCTGTCAAAACGGGCATTACCTCACCACCAAAAAACCATATTTCTCGCCTTCCAAGATAACCTCCTTTTCTGAAAACTACAATATTGCTTTTGTCCATGTTGACTTTTAAACATAAATTTGAAGCAGCACTGTGCAGTGAATTTAACTGATTTTGTAGACCAACACTGGTTTCTGATACAAGAACAATATCATCTGCTAATAAAAGGATAAATAATTCAAATGTGTCCATTAAAAAAGTTACTCCATGTCTCCCATTTCTAATAACATCTAATGCCAACTCATTAATAAACAAACTGAACAAGACAGGACTACATGTATCTCCTTGCTTCACACCAGTACTACA
The DNA here is from genome assembly GCA_036898135.1 of Oncomelania hupensis. Classification (NCBI taxonomy): domain Eukaryota; kingdom Metazoa; phylum Mollusca; class Gastropoda; order Littorinimorpha; family Pomatiopsidae; genus Oncomelania; species Oncomelania hupensis. The sequence continues at coordinate 70,628 of JBAHVR010000248.1, read as the reverse complement.
AATAATCGACTGTGTGAGATTAGTACCACATCGAACACGTGCTTTAACATTTGAGTACATGCTCTTAATACAGGAGTACAGTTTCCCTTTAATACCATTCTTGATAAGTATTGGCCAGAGTAAATGTCTATTAATACTATCAAAACATTTTTCAAAATCAATAAAAGCAACATATAATTTTCTATTTTTAAGGAATTGTTTTTGAACACAGGCCATCAAAGTAAATAAATGATCAATTGTTGAGTAACCGGCTTTAAATCCTGCCTGACATTCCCCAGTACTATTATTCTCTTCCACCCATGCTTGCAATCGCTTATTAATAATAATTCCATAAACTTTACTACCAAGATTACAAAGACTTATCCCTCTATAATTACTAGGATTATTTACATCACCTTTCTTATACAGCGGGAGAATAATTGATTCACACCAACTTTCAGGGTAAATACCCTTGGTAAATAAGCCATTAAGAAATTTAACTAAAAATATAACAATGACATCTGAGGCGTATTTTAAAATTTCTCCTATTATTCCATCTGGCCCTGCTGCTTTATTTGGTTTTAATTTGCGAAGGGCTAATAAAACTTCTGCGCTTGATATTGGGCGATTAAAATCCAGATCATCAAAGTTTTCACCTTCATCATCCGCAGTGTCAACATTTTCATCATTGTCAATATCTTGTTCAAGTAGTTGCTGAAAGTGTGCAAACCATTGGTCACATGTTATTTGATTTTTCACAAACTTCCGCTTTGGAATAGTTTTGCACACAGTTTGCCAGAAGGTTTTTTGATCGTTAACAGAAGAAACTAAATATTCAATCATCTTAGCATTGTAAAGTTTTTTCTTGACAACAATCAAATGTTTATATTCTCTCCTAGCCTTACAAAATTCAAACCGATCAGTATTGAGCAAAGTGCGCCTGTACTTTTTTAGCAGTTTCCGAGTCTGCTTTCTACCTTTCTTGCACTCTGCATCAAACCATTCATATGCAATCTTCCTATTGTGAAGACGAACCCGTCTTTTCATACAGTCTGCGGAGTCTTTTAAACATGCATTAAACAAACACAAGGCATGATCAACATCCACATCAATAAAACGAATAGCTTCTTCTAACTTAAAACGAGCGTGTTGAGAACAAATATTGTTTCTAAAGACATCAGAAAGGTCAGGGTCCCATACATATTTATCAACATATGTTTCCTCATCATTAATCTTAGTATCAACATTTTCACAAGGGAATTTTATAGAAAGAACAACAGGCATATGTTGTGTATCAATTTTATCCCATACAACAAGTTTACAATTATCAAAAAATGTAGCAAAAAGTTCACATGACATCACAAAATAATCAACAACACTACTACCCTGATCACATATGTATGTGTAGCAACCATCCTGGTCGCCAGAACACGCACCATTCAAAATACACAAGTCTAAAGTAGTGCACATATCAAGCAATGTTTTACCAAACGAATTTATAGTTTTATCTTGTGAGTTTCTAGGATTATTTTCAGAGCAATGAGTTAAGTGTATATCAGCATTGTCATCTAGAAAAGCTGGCTGCGATATATTAGATGTGCGAGCATTAAAATCCCCTGACAACAAAACAAAATAATCATTATCAATCAGAGCATTATCAATTAGGCAATTTTCCAGTAAAGACACACCATCACTCTCATCAACCAACACAGAATAATACCTAGAGCCCTCAGGTGGGACATAGGCACATGCATAAAGAACATCTTTTGATAAGCCAAAAACACTCTTGTCAATAATAAACAACAAAAAGAAACCAATATCAATTACAATCTGTTTAACATAAGGGAGAAAGGTATTCTTTATTAAAGTTAAACAACCACCAGAAGGGCGTCCTGCCTTTGAGAGCTTAACTGATGGCTTACAAAAAGTCTTAAACCCAGGGAAGAAATTGGCATCAAAAGAATCAACAAATGTTTCAACTAAACAGACAAAGTCAAACTGGGAAATAAAAGATACAAATTCAACATCATATAATTTTGATTTTACACCATTAATATTCCAATGAAAGAATGAAAATGTTTTATTATCAACCACCGGGAATGTAGAACTACTGTCACTATCAGTATCAATACTTTCAGTTTCAGCACCAAATAACGACTCTTCAAAGAAAACACAACTGACCTCTTGCAAACTCTGTGGCATAAACAACCGGTCACGTGATTCACTGTGACCTACACACGCCTCCGTCTGTGATCCAATCACAGCACACTCATCTCTCTCATTCGCACTAGCAGAACTGAGGCCTACTTCATCACTAGTTATACGCACACGCAAGCAGCTATTTATAGAAACACGGTCAGAACACACTTGTGACTGACACATAGAAGAACATTGACTGAAAAAATCCTGACAAGACAACACATTATTCGTACAGAGATTACAGGGCTGGCCGCACCATTATTTACCTTTCCTTCCCTCCTCAACAATATCATCATTTGACAGAACAAATTTTTTGCCATCAATCACCAGGTGATCATACACTAAAAAAGCCCTTTTCCCAGCCTTCTTCGCTTCTTTCATGTGTGTAGACAGCCTCTTACGAATGTCACGAACACGCACTGAAAAATCTTCGCCAATAAACACATTGATGTTTGAGTTTCTCAGTTTGCTTTTGGCCTTCATAATCGCCAACTTATCCTTGTAAAAAGTACATCTTGCTATTATCGGTGCATTGGGTTTGTCACTAGTACGGTGTACCCGATCGAAGTTATCCACTGACATGTCTAATTTATCTGTTAGAAACTCTTTCACAGTAAGCTCACAGTCCTCATCTTTGTCGATCGGATCCTGTCTGGCCAATCCGTAAAAAAGAACGTTATTACGTCTAGATCGACACTCTTGTTCATCAAGCTTAACCTCAAATTTGTCCATCTGCATTCTCAAATCATTATTTTCTTCTCTCAACCTCTCCACCTCCTCTCTCAGCTCATTTACCTCAGCGGTGACAGTAGAAAAGGTACTTCTCATCTCTTCTCGCAACCCTTCAAGTCGTTTGTCGATGTTCGAGTCCAAGGTCGTCAGTTTGGTATCCACACCTGACAGTTTGTCGAGTATATCTCGCAGCATCGAGTCTCCACCAGCGTCAGCGGTAACACTGTCTCTCCTGGTACTGGTCCCCTCTCCACCCTTGCTGGTCAATCGCGTCTGCCTCATGGATGTGTCCTGCTTGGAGTGACCAGTAGGGCCAGGGCCTGGGTTACTCTCCACATCCCCACAGCGTAACAACAAGTTGCAAAACGTAAACTGCGCAAACAGCAAGCCTACCACCAAACCGGCTGAGTACGAATGTATCCGAAGCACTCGTGGTCTAAAAATAGACTTGCCTCTTCGCCACATGAAATAGAGGAAAATTCCAACGAATGAACCACACTTGGCCCTAAAAGACAATGATTCTGCAGGCATGGTACACTTATACACCACTACGCAAGTAATTGAGGCACAGTATCCAACCACCGACCAACTTTTGAGTGAAAATTGCGATAAAAATGTCAGAGCTCAAGAAAGCACACCTGACTGAAAAGCGCGCCAAACAGCGCCCCCCAGAGAGAGAGAGAGAGAGAGAGAGAGAGAGAGAGAGAGAGAGATGGAGTACGCTAGTTAAACGATCATCTGTGGTGCCCCAACAACTTTTGAGTTAAGGGATAGGATAGGACAGAGAAAGGTGTAGTACACTAGTTAAACGATTATCTTCGGAGCCCCTCCGTATCTCGAAAGTCTATAAGAAAAGTAGTAAGAAAACACATATAATAATGGTTTTCTCAGTTCTCAGCAACCCTCATGGCTCTGGTCAGTGTCAAGCCAGTCTATTCTCGAATGTTGTCATCCTATATCTTGTCTCCATCTTCTTCTGGCTACTTGCACCGTGCCTTGCAGGATGTTCTTTGCAAAGCCTGATAACCTGGTGACGTGGCCATACCATAGAAATTTCCGTTTCTTCACCACTTTGAGCATGTCATGGTATTGACCAATGGCTTGTGCGGTGGTCTGTGGGACTTCGTCGTTGGCGATGTGCTTGGTATAGAAAATGCCCAGAAGTCTTTTGTAGCATCTCATCTCCATGCTTAGTATTCTTCGTTGTAGATCTGCTGTGAGGTTTCATGTTTAGCAAGTGTATAGGAAGATGGAGATGACAAGAGAGCGTATCAACCTTACCTTTGAGAGTAGACTGATGGTCTTGTCTTTCCAAATTGGCTTCAACTCTGTCAGAGCAGCTGTTGTTTGTGCTATCCTGGAGAGGACTTCCTGTCGGGACCCATTATCTGAAACAATGGCTAATAAATATTTGAAGCTATGCACCTTGTTGAGGGATTGGCCTTGGACTTTAATGTCTGTGTTGATGCCATTGGTGTTGTTGGTCATCATTTTGATATTCTCTGCACTTCTTTCCATTCCATAGAATCTGGAGGTGGTGTAAAGCCTCTGTACCAGCTGTTCATGTTCTTGTTCCTCTCCAGCCTATCAATCAATGTCATTCGCAAAATGGAGGTTGGAGATGACTCTACCCGATGACTGTGCCTTCGTAATCTGCAAAGGCATTTAACATGATGCGCTTCAGAAAGATGTTGAAGAGTGTTAGAGAGAGTAGGCATCATTGACGCACACCGATTACTGTTCTGAACCAATTTCCAATGGCGCTATTGTGGAGAACTGCACTAGTAGCCTTGTCAAACAGACTTTTGGTGACCTCAATAATATTAGGGCTGATGTTGTATACTCTCATGCTTGCCCACAAAGCTGAATACCAGACTCGGCCAAACGCTTTCTTTGAAGTCTACAAACACATGATATAGATGTTGCTGGTGTTATTGGTATTTCTCGCAGATTATTCTGAGGTTGAAATCTGCTCAGTGGTACTTCGCCCTGCTATGAATCCTGCTTGTTCTTCAGCTATGATTTGTTCAGCTTGGGGTTTCAACCTATTGAGTATTATTTTCAGGATTACCTTGCCGGGTTGGCTGATGAGGCTATTATTATTATTATTATTATTATTATTATTATTATTATTATTATTATTATTATTATTATTATTATTATTATTTTTATTATTATTATAATAATAATAATAATAATAATAATAATAATAATAAACATTCTTCTTCTTCTTGTTATTATTATTATTATTATTATTATTATTATTATTATTATTATTATTATTAGTGAGCCTGTGAGAGAATGGGTGTGAGCGCTTTTAGCTTCATTTCTGAAAGATATTGCGATATATAAAAGCTATTATTATTCTGTTGTTATCGTTTATTATTGCAAAACTTCTATCAGTGTGCAAAGCAAACAGCTAGTGAGTTCTGTGTACTTCGACTATTTTGTCACACATGTTGGTAGTATATTTCGCGTATTATCTGAATCCTGCAGATCAGAAAACAGTTTCAGCTTCGCTTTATTGGTATTTTAGAACATCTTTGGCACGTAAATCAATTCACAATTAGACTATATAGGACTTATTGTCCGCACGCAATAATAATGGGATCTTCGTCATGTGTTTTCAGACTATAAAGGTAGTCATTTAGTGTACATGTCACAGAGGTGAAGAAACGGAAACTCCGATGGTATGGACATGCCACCAGAGCATTAGGCCTTGCAAAGACCATCCTGCAAGGCACGGTATAAGAAGGCAGAAGAAGAGGGAGACAGGAAAAGAGGTGGGAATACAACATTCGAGAATGGACTGGCTTGACACTGAGCGAAGCCATGAGGGTTGCTTAGGACAGAGAAAGATGGAGGTACGCTGGTTAAACGATCATCTGTGGTGCCCCAACGACCTTCGAATTACGGGATAGGATAGGATAGGATAGGATAGAACACTACTCGTTGCCATGAAAGATCTATTACACAGGTACGCGTTTCAGGAGGCAATAACGAGCGCGTTCCCTCTCTATACTCAATAATTGGAGCATTTGCAACAAGATTCGGGCACCTGTGCTATATAGTATGAAGTCTAGCTACATAATACAATTAGTCTACGTCGCCTTAGTTCTGCTCCTATAATTTCAGCTCACATGTAAAGTTGGCATCAGTGTTGAACCGTGTGTGTAATTCTAATCCACAGATCACAGGCGTTTGTATCTGGACACGCGAGCACCTATACCTGTGACGCATCTCCCTCTGGGTATCTATAATACATACCCAGTGGGAGATAGATACCCAGAGGGAGACGCGTCATAGGCATAGGCGCTTGCGTGTCCAGATACAAGCGCCTGTGCCATAGATGCAGATAAATTTGCCTGGCCTTGCCATACATCGCTATATTACGCATTCAGTCCTTGTCAGGCCTCACCTTGCAACTCCATAAGCAGTACGATTTATCATCGTCACAATTTATGCTGACAGCCAAGGGTTGATTTATGTGCATTAAAGGGGGTCAAAGTTTATAGCATACATCAATGTTATTATTGTTCGGCTGAAATCTAACTCCTTGGAGACTTTGCATTTAGAATAAATACGCATTATACCTCGTCATTGTGGATTGTCCTTGGTAATCACCTTCGTTGTTGTGGTGGTGGTGTAGTAGTCGTTGTTGTCTTATTGTTGTCGTTGTTCTTCTCTTTCCTCTTTTCTTTGTTGTTGTTGTTGCTGTTGTTGTTGTTGTCGTTGTTGTTGTTGTTCTTCTTCTTCTTCTTCTTCTTCTTCTTCTTCTTCTTCTTCTTCTTCTTCTTCTTTTTCTTCTTCTACTTCTTCTTCTTCTTCCTACTTTGTGCATTAGTCTCCTTCTTCTACTTCTCCTAGGTACTTCTACTTCTTCTTCTTCTTCCTACTTTGTGCATTAGTCTCCTTCTTCTACTTCTCCTAGGTACACGTAAAAATATGCAACAGATTTTAAAATAATATTGTCAGTCGAAACTCCATAAACATACAGAAATAAATAACTGCTTCTGTTCACAGACATCGTGTTGATGAACTCTAGAGATGGAATTCCTAAGATAGAACAAAACCAGTCTTACGCGTTAGAGGTAATAAGCATGCATGAACAAATTAACATTGCAAGGCAATTTATTTAACAACCGCTGCATACGGAAGCTTTCCGATAAACTGAATGGAATAGAACAACAGAAACTGCAAAACGACAAATTCACACACACAGACACATACAAATACACTTTCTCATTCTGTCTGTTTTGGTTTCTTTCTTTCTCTGTCTCTCTGTCCCACTCTCTCTGACTCTCTCTCTCTCTCTCTCTCTCTCTCTCTCTCTCTCTCTCTCTCTCTCTCTCTCTCTCTCTCTCTCTCTCTCTCTCTCTCTGTGTGTAGTGTTTCATAAGGGTTCCAAAGATTGATTTAGATATCAATCAATTAATCGATTGATAATGAATGACACCCTCGTGACTGACTGGCCACGCAATGGATTCATGAATAATACAGACTCGTGTTTCAATGTTTGTCATGTATGTGAAATCTATCTTACTGTTGGGGTCTGCCACACAAACGTAAAATGGAACGTTTGGTTTGTGGGTAAGGCATGGGGGTGTTTTAAAATTGTCACGCGTGTGTGGGATGGAATGGGGTGTAGTTCTATGTGAGTGTGTGTGTGTGTGTTTGTGTGTGTGAGTGAGAGACAGAGACAGACAGAGGGACTGAGAACTAGGGAGAGAGAGAGAGAGAGAGAGAGAGAGAGAGAGAGAGAGAGAGAGAGAGAGAGAGAGAGAGAGAGAGAGAGAGAGAGAGAGAGAGAATATGTGTGTGTGGGTATTCTTTTGTGTACGTGCGCGAGAGCGCGCGCGTTTGTGTGTTTGTTTCAGTGTGTTCCTGCCTGCCTCTCTGTATGGATCATACACTGCATTTTACCAGTTACCATGTTACTTTTTTTCCTCCTTCATTCATTCTACAATAAAAGGGATCGGTGGTGTTGGGGAAAGGGATGGGATAAGAGGGTATGGAGGGAAGTTTTTTAGATGAAAGGAGAGGAGCCGAGGGGAGGGGGGAGTCCAAAACGCAATCTGTGATAGCAACCTTTTAACATGCTGTCGGAAGGGCAGCGCAGATTGTCCAATGTTCGCGTGTTTGTGTTTCGTTTTGTTTGTAAACCTCTAAACACAATTAAAGCCATCTTTACTGCGGGGCATGCATTTCCTAATGGGAGGATTCGATCCGATTTTATTTTTTGGTTATCGTTGCTTTTCTTCTTTCTTTATTTTTTTCTTTTCTGGCTCTCTCCTTCCTTTCCGCTTTCCTCCTTCATGTTGTTTTTATTCTTGTACGTTTCTTCACTTCTATATTTCTTTGCTTGGTGTGTAAGTAATTGTAAAGCTGGTGGTGATGATGAAGATGATTGATAATGATGATGATGATGATGATGATAATGATGATGATGATGTTTGATGATGATCATCATCATTATCATCATGATGACGGCCCCCACGGGCTCGGCTCCGCGCGCCGGGGGTGGACCCCATGCCTCTCTCTGGCTGGGTGACCAAGTTGCCTACCCCTTTTTCTTCTCTTTTGTCTTGTTTCTGTCTTATTGGTCCTTTCACCTATATTCTCTTCACCCTTAAATTCTCCCAGTATACTATGCAGTTTTGACTTCCTTTCCTCTGCCTTACCGGACTTTCCCTGTCTTCTTTTTCCCCATCAATCCTTCTTTTTCTACCCTTCCTTTTCTCTGTGGCCTTCTCTTGGCCCCCTGCGTTTGCCGTGCAGGGCAACCCGTGTCGGGGGAGAATGGGATCCTGGAGGTTGAGGTCCCTGAGGGATTGCGGTCCCTCACACTAACACACCTCTTTGGCCCGGACTTCTCCTAGACGGGAGGCTGGCGTGGCCCGCGTCAGTCAAGCGGCTGGTCGTGTATTGCCCTAGCTCTGCTAGAAGGCTGCGGCTCATGGGTCAAACTTGAACAAAACCGTAGTGGCAGTGCGGGATTGTCTGGGTGTATATCCCCCCTGTAGCCCTGGTGCGCTCCCTTGCTGGATTTTCCGCTTGGACGCATCCCCTTGTTGGACTCCGTGGTGGGTGGGGAGCAGGGGGGATGAATTCATAAATTAATAACATGGCTTCCACAAATAAACGACGACTGCGTGATGACGGACCGGACTCGGACACGGACAGTGACATGGACACGAGACAGAAAGCTTGTGCATCGGGGGTAGAAGGGGCCTGGCCTCGTTTTTTGGTTGTAGAGGGGGCGGATCCGGCTATGCCACTAGGCAAGCTGTCTCCGTTCGCAATACAGAAGGGTTTTCAGTCCGTTTGCACAATCGGGTTCAAAGATGTGAAAAAACTGAGATCTGGGGCCTACCTGGTGGAGTGCTCAACCAAAAGGGCATCGGATAGTCTTCTAAAGAGGGATTCGACTGTCTTCGTTGATAGACAAATCAAAGTTTCTGTGCATGGACGGTTGAATTCCTCCAAGGGAGTCATCCGATGTCAGGATTTGATCGACATGTCAGAATTGGAAATCCGTGGTGAGCTCTCCAGCCAGGGGGTCACAGCAGTCCAGCGGGTCTTCGTCACCAAGGGATCCCAACGTATCCCCACCAACACACTTTTTGTGACCTTCGCTATGGCCAAATTGCCGGAGTCACTCAAGGTGGGGTACCTTAGGGTGAAGGTGACGCCGTTTGTACCATCACCGTTGCGATGCTACCGGTGCCAAAGATTTGGTCACGGTAGCAAGACCTGTAAAAGCAAGGAAATATGTCGTGATTGTGGTAAAGAGAAACACGAAAACGAATGCAAAAATCCGATTTGCTGTGTGAATTGCGCCGGGAATCATTCTTCCAGCTCCAAAGACTGTCCTCAGTGGCAGTTGGAGCTGGAAATCCAAAAGGTGCGGGCCACTGAGAGTTGCTCCTTTGGCGACGCAAGGAAAAAAGTTCTTGCAAGTAGGCCGGTGCTTAAAGAGAGGTCCTTTGCGGCTGTGGCGGGTTCCACATCTCATGTGGAACCTAGCGCACACCCGACAATGGACACTGCCATGAGTAAAATAACACAGATTTTGGAAACGTTGTGCAAACGGATGGATACTCTCGAAAAGATGCTTGCTTTGTTTGCCCAGAAGGGGGTTTCTCCAGCCCCACCGAATCCACTGGAGAACGTGCCGACGGGCACGTCAAAAACCGTCACTCCAAGCGCGCAGACGGCCGCGCCAAAAGCCGTCACTCCTGCCACGAAGGAGGCTAGGCCTCATGCCACCGCACCAGCAACGACCGGTTTTAGCGACCGGGTAGTTGCTGGGGCGACTAAAATCCTAGTTACCCAGCAGAAGAGCGTCAGAGGAGGAGAGGGAAAGATTGGCAGGGGTGAAGGGGAGAGGGAAGATATAAAATCTGGTGCTGGGGAGAGGGGGAGGAAGTCCGCTGGCAGCTCGGGTTCCGGGTCTTTGACAAAGAATCAAAGGCCCGGACCCCTTTCTTCCAAGCCCCAGCAGCCTCTCGAAACGGAGAACCGTTTCGGGGGGTTGATGGAACATGAAGAGATGGACGAGGGTCCAAAAGATACAGAGACATAATTGTGCTCTCGGAGATGAAACTTTTAGCATTCTTTTACTTAATTTTTATGTCCATTTTACAATGGAACATCCGAGGGATAAGGGCAAATTATGAGGAGCTATGCTGTCTGCTGACAGAGCATCGACCTGAAGTATTGGCCCTTCAGGAAACTCTCCTGTCAGAAAAACATCCTATAGATATTACTGGTTATTCCTCTCTAGATTGTTTATCTTCTAGAGGCGTTTCACTCTTTATCCATAGAAATGTCCCATTTAATCCAATTTTACTTAATACAAGTTTACCAGCAGTTGCAGCTAGAGTATCTCTTTTTAAATCCCTCACAGTTTGTTCTCTATATTTGACACCATCAATAAATGTAACTAAAAGTGAACTTGAGAATTTGGTCCAACAGTTACCTCCCCCTTTTTTGTTGTTGGGAGATTTTAATGGACGCTCTCCCCTGTGGGGTAGTGATCGTACCGATTCTCAGGGTAAAATAATTGAAGACATTTTAGACTCGTTAAACCTAGTAACTTTGAACGAGGGTGCTCCAACTTTTTCCTGTTCTAGAACTGCTTCTTTGTCCCACATTGATATATCGATCTGTGATCCCTCCTTACTTTTGGATTTTAAATGGACAGTTTTAGAAGATCTCCATGGCAGCGACCATTTCCCGGTTTTATTAAAACATGATTCAGATAACCTTGAGCAAACTCATGGCAGGTGGAAACTGAAACAAGCTAACTGGAGTCTGTTTTCTAACCTGTCTGAGGCCCAGCTACGTGCTAAGAACCAGGAATTTTCAAATGCCTTAGATCCAATACAGCTTTATACTGACATAGTTATTAACAGTGCCAAGGAGTCCATTCCGCAAACTTCGTCAAACCCTCACACACTTAAAAAACCCTGGTTTGACGATGAATGTAGAAAACTTCAGCAAGCTCGTAAAAAAGCTTTAAGAACTATGTTTTTACACCCAAGCACTGAAAATAAACAAAACCACCAACATTTGCGAGCGCAATGCCGACAGCTCTTCAAACGAAAGAGAAAGGAATCGTGGAGAGGTTTCTGCTCCACGCTTAATTCAAAAGCGAAACTGTCGAAGGTGTGGAAAGTAGTCCGCAAACTCAAAAATAGAAGTAACAAACAGGTGAGCCCATGCCTTACTGTGCAGGGTGACGTAATCGGAGATAAAAAATTAGTAGCTGATCTTTTGGCTTCTTCTTTTGCTGCAAATTCTTCCTCTGAAAATTATTCTGTCCCTTTTCAAACAGTTAAAACCCGTAAAGAAAAACAACAGTTACATTTTACCTCCGATAATTCTGAAGATTACAACATTCCGTTTTCATTAGTCGAACTTGATGATGCAATTAACAAAAGTGCAGATTCAGCAGTTGGACCGGATGATGTACATTATCAATTTCTCAGACATTTAACAAGGTACTCACGGTCTCAACTGCTGGACATCTTCAATCAGCTCTGGATCACTGGCACCTTTCCTCCCTCCTGGAGAAAGGCCATTATTGTACCCATCCCTAAACCTGGCAAAGACCATACTAACCCGACAAACTATAGACCAATAGCCTTAACGTCTTGCTTATGCTAGACACTGGAAAGAATGGTTTATTCTCGTTTACTGTGGTATCTCGAAACCAATAATATCTTATCCAACACTCAGTGTGGCTTTCGAAGTGGTCGAAGTACTGTTGACCACCTGGTGCGACTGGAAACTTTTATCCGTAACGCGTTCGTCCAGGGTGAACATGTCGTTGCCATCATGTTTGATTTGGAAAAAGCCTATGATACCACATGGAAATATGGCATTCTTTCAGATTTACAAGAAATGGGTTTGAAGGGACATTTACCTCTGTTTATATCCAATTTTCTAACGGACAGACTCTTTCAGGTTAAGGTTGGGGGATCTTTGTCAGATACGAGAGAACAGGAGATGGGAGTGCCTCAGGGTAGCATCTTGTCTCCCTTGCTGTTTAATATTAAAATAAATAACATTGTTCGTTCCGTTAAACGGGGAATTGACAATTCTTTGTTTGTCGACGATTTTGCATTGGTAGCCAAAGGTAAAACCTTGGCATCTGCAGAACGTCAGCTACAGTTATGTGTCAAGGCCGTTGAAGACTGGGTTTTACAAAATGGTTTTAAATTTTCTGAAGCAAAAACTGAATGTATTCACTTTTCCCAGCGCCGGGGAATTATTCAAGACCCTACTATTCCCCTCAATAAAACTCCAATAAAGGCGGTCCAACAAGTCAAATTTTTGGGTGTTATTTTTGATCAAAAGCTATCTTTCATTCCTCATCTGAAAATTTTGAAAACTAAATGTCAACAGGCCTGCAATTTGCTCAAGGTTATCAGTGGTACAGACTGGGGTGCTGACAAGAAAACTTTATTGCTGTTATATCGTTCTTTAATTAGATCCAAGTTAGACTATGGTTGCATTGTCTATGGTTCTGCTAGAAAATCTTATCTTAAGATGCTAGATCCAGTTGCCCATCAGGCACTACGCATTGCTTTGGGTGCGTTTCGCACTTCCCCTTGTGAAAGCCTTTACGTGGAAGCTAACGAACCCCCGCTGGAGCTGAGACGTACAAAATTGTCAATGAATTACTATTTAAAATTAAAAACTGATCCTATGAACCCTGCTTATGACTGTGTTTTCAACCCAGATTTTGTTCAGAAATTTGAAGCCAAACCTAAAACAATTCCTCCGTTTGGCATCAGAATGCAAGTTCATCTGGAAAAAGCAGGCATTGATGTTGCTTCCATCAACGACGATGAGCTTCGGACTGAAGCTCCCCCATGGAAATTATTTATCCCAAACATTAATTGGCAGTTGTCCGCTTTCCTTAAAAACAATACATCCGAAACCGTATATAACCAACTTTATTTAGAACAGTGTGCTTTATACCAAGGATATGAACAACTTTTTACAGACGGGTCAAAGAAAGGAGATTCAGTTGCTGCTGCGTCAGTCTCCGGGAGACACTTAGACCAGCCTTTGCAACAGCGTTTACCTGATTTTTGTTCCGTTTATACAGCTGAGCTCAAGGCAATTCATTTAGCTCTGAAACAAGTTTATCAATCCAAAAGAACCTCATTTTTAATCATGTCTGATTCCCTGTCAGCACTTCAGGCTCTTTCCACGAGAAAGATATCACACCCTTTTCTGGCAGAGATCCATGACCTCCATACACAACTTATTTCTGAGGGTAAAAAGATAGTTTTTATGTGGGTCCCTGGTCACATGGGCATCCGCGGCAATATTGCAGTAGACAGGGCGGCTAAAGATGCTCTGCATCTTGATTTCCCTCCGGAGATATTTCAGTTTGTGCCCTACTCTGACCTACGTTGTATGACTGGTTCTTATTGTAAACGACTGTGGCAGACTGACTGGTCTAACCATGTCAACAACAAATTATTTCAAATTCTTCCCGATTTGTCCACTTCTTTGCCTAACTTTGCATCCACTCGCAAAGAAGAAACAGTGTTATCTCGCCTTCATATTGGGCATACTTATGTCACCCACAGTTTCCTTTTAAAAGGAGAAGAACCACCATGGTGCTTTGCATGCGATCAATCCTTTTCCGTTCGACATTTCATGTCTGAGTGTGCTGATTTGATTGAGGAAAGGGAAACATATTTTGGTTCCATACCTTTCAAAGAGATTTTTAAAGTATGTAATGGTCAACATCTGTTTCAATTTTTACATGATGTTGGTTTGTTTTATCGCATATAAATCGTATCGACATGTTTTGTTTAGTTTGGATTTTATTGTTAGGACTGAATTTAGTGATTTGATTGAAGAAAGAGATTATATTTTTAATACATCAGTTTTAAAGAAGACTCTTAAAGAGGTGTCATGTGAAAGTTTGTTTGGGTATTTAAGAGTAACAGGTTTGTTTTTTAAGATTTGAATCATTTTATAATATTTTAAGATAACGTCTCTCTGGTCCTGATTTGGCTCGGAAGAGTCCGCTGGACCTAAAGCAATAACCTTGTATTGTATTGTATCATGATGACGACATCGACGTATTTTTTTCTTTTCCTTGGATGGTAAATTGATCTTTCATATTTGTGCCTTTTTGCATTGATCCTGAAGGTCAAGGTCAATTTAGACCTTGGAAAAACATTCCAAAAATAGGTTATCGTACAGTGGAATGGTTGTTTATTTAACCCATAGTATGCAACAACATTGGGTTATTTGATCAGACATGCATGAGAGGTCACGTGAGGATCAAGGTCATCCCAAGGTCAAGATCACTGAATGTCAAGGTAATCCCTAGGTCAACGTCCTTTTTTGCCTATTACAACTTTTGCTGTAGTTTATTTGAAAATACAAGAGTGTATTTGGAGCAGAAGGTCAAGGCCATCTTAAGGTCAAGGACATGGAAAGATCAAAGTCGGTATTACTTTATATTTTAATGCCACCGCTTGATTTTGGTTTTTGGTTTTTCTTCTGGGCACTCATTTTCATGTTAAATATTGTAAGTTCCCTAAGGAGCATGTGAGTCATATGGGCTTTTCCTTTCTAGTTTTAAAAGTTTTTGCAAGGCCTAAAATGACCTTGACCTTCAAGATCAACTAAAAAACGGAAGATACATGAAAGATCAATCTAAATTTAAAAAGTTTGGACTTCATATCCCCCATAGTTTAGGGTCAAGGTCATTCAAAGTACCCATACTAATCGACTTTGGACAGCTCCAGTGATCTTGACCTTGGAGTGTACTGTTTAAAGAATGCACGCATCACATAGGACGACATTACTGTAGAGTATGCGTTTGCAAATGCGAATATCGTTTTTGTTCGGTGGACATACTTTACTGACCGACTCGTGCCACGGCCACGGTCACTATATCGTGCAATGTCAAGGACACAGTATTCCTAAGGAAAAATAATGATAATAGTATATGAGTTATAACTGTAAATGTTCCGTTAGGTTTGTTCATCAATTTATAACGTGTAAGGATTACCAAAATTAGTTTGGACGTATTAGAAAGACATTCGCCAGCTCTCGACACGCTCATGTTGTTCTAAAAATAAAATACGGATGTGACGTCTGTGACTTTTGACACTGCATGAACAGTAAATCGTCTTTCATTTTCGTCAACTATTGAGGCCCTCCAAAGCTTTCTTGGGCCAATAGTTGCTGATGCCTCGTAAAATAATGTTTTGCTCTCAGTACTAAAAATATTAAAATATATTTTTATGATGATTGCTTTATGATCAAATTTTTAACGTTTATTGTTTTGGATAATATACATTCTGCAATTCAGGAAAGCAAAGCTTATGTTTGTACACATTGTATCTGACACGGGATAGGCTAGGAATAGGACGAAACCCTTAATGTACCTCATTGTCAGATACAAAATGTCAATAGTCAATAGTCAAGGGGCGCTATTCCATGGTACATAGTCTCAAGGCAGTGGGTTGGAATGTGTTACGTAAACATACGAGACTGGCTTGTGTTGCAGTCGTATGCGTCGCTGTTCTGACTTCTTTCTTCTTGTAGTCTTATTTCTTGGCGTTGTTGTTGTTGCCGTTGTGGCAATGCACATATTTCTCTTGGGATGTTGTCACAACGTCGTTTCTTTATGACTTCTACAGTCCCTTCTGTCTGCATTGTAGCCAGCTGCTGTTTCGTTGCTTCGTGAGTGACGACGATTTCAATGGCTTTCTCCATGGTCAGCTGATTTCCGATTTGAAGCAGCTTTTTTCGACCTTCCTGTGAGGCTATATCGCATACTATTCGCTCTCGAACCATTTCGTCGGCGTCATTATACGAGCACTCTTTTACGAGTGTGCGGATGTCTGTGATGAAAGCCTCAAAAGATTCGCCGATCTGTTGTTTTCTGTTCAGGAAGAGATATCGGGCGAAAAGCGTGTTTTCCTTAAGAGTGGTGTGCTGTTCAAAGTTCTTATAAAAATACTTGCAGTTTCTTGTTCTCTTCGTCCGATAAACCCCAGGCATTGTATATTTCTCTTCCCCTTTTTACCTGCCCATATGAGGAGGTATGCGCACTTCTCGGGTTCCACTTCCCCTTGGGGTCATGAGCAATCTTGCCACTGTAGATTGTTCTAACCTATAAAGGGTACAGTGAAAGCCCCAGTTGAAATCCTGTCTTGCCTTTGTAGGCATGACAAATTAACTGCGGCAACAGTTCCCCCCGTTGGAGTGCCGGGGGTTTCAGTATAAATAGTATCCCCACTTTCTGGAAATTTAGTGCTTTAAATTCCCACTGTCGCTATCTTCCTCATTTGCTCTTTCCCATTCCCGATCTGTCCTACCACTCTGCTATACTATCTTCTTCTTCGCTAGATCAATGACCTACCTTTTTTCTTGAAAACTCTTCCTGGACAAGACTCCTTGTTTGTGTATGAGGTCTGTTGGATCAGCTTGGGAGTGTTGGACGCTTTCTGCCGGGTGGTCACTAGGGCTTCCTATGAATGTACTATTTAGCACTATAGGCATTTTATATGTATGTTTTTTGTTGATGATTTATACTGATGTTTGTATTCTATTTTGTTTTTGTAATCGGGGAGTTCGCGTAGTTGAGGTCAACCCTCAGCCCTCGCGTGGGATGTCTTTATTGTAAAGTGACTGGCCGGTGGAGGGCATTCAATTTTCCCACTGGGGTTGTTTCAACAGATCTTTTATGCGGATCGGGGGTTGTCCGGTCCTGATTTGGCTCGGAAGAGTCCGCTGGACCTAAAGCAATAATAAATCAATCAATCAATCTCGGGTTCCACTGATTTGTGTAGGGTCCAGCAAACATAAGTTCTGCATGCTGCTTGAATTTTCGCCATTCGTCTTGCAGGTTTCTGGAGTCCCAATTTATAGTTGGATTCTGCATGGATGAAGTCATTCTTGCTGTATAGAGTTCATATCCGACTTCTGACACCATGTAAAGATTACGAGAATTGCATTATAATGAAATGGAGAAGACAGGGAAATCTGTCTTTCAATTCTCTCTATTTATTCTCATGAATGCATAGTTTAGGCATCCTTGCATAAATACCAGTATACCTCTCATCATACGTTTACACAATTCAAACTCAACGTGATTACAAATCACTTTACAAACTACTAAATTATCTTCAATAATCAATATCGATTAATGTTCATCATATTGCAGCTTAATAATAATAATAATAATAATAATAATAATAATAATAATAATAATAATAATACTACTAATAATAATAATAATAATAATAATAATAATAATAATAATAAAGTAGGCTTATATAGCGCGATACCCCAGCTCCGGGCTGGGCTCACCGCTCTTAACATCTATATATATAAATTGCTTAGCCGGAAGTCCTTCTTCGCCTCTACTATAAAGTTTGTCCGGTATGGACGCTGATCTGGGCAGGTGCTGGCCGCTGCGGATCGGCCTGCTGTGTGCTCAAAACCAGCGAAATCGTTATAGCCGACATTTCCTTACCGAACGTTTAACCGTTTCTGAGATAAATAAATAAACAAAATGTCCACAAACTGCAATAGCCTCATTCCGCGCGCTTCCATTAAAAATCAAATTGAGGTTTCAGCATGTTTTCCCATATAGACCAAAAAATTGATGGTTTTTCTAGGAAGCCTTGGTAGCTTACTTAGTAAAACATTCGCCTACCGTGCAGGGCGACCCAAGTTCAAATCTCGCGCGGGCCTTTTTTTAATTTTTTTTATTACACTACAATATGGATATTTTTCTTTTTAATTTAGGCTTTTTACCTTTAATTTATTATTATTATTATTATTATTATTATTATTATTATTATTATTATTATTATTATTATTATTATTATTATTATTATTATTATTTTATTATTATTATTATTATTATTATTATTATTATTATTATTATTATTATTATTATTATATCTTATATCAAATTTTATTTTAAAACCTTGGTGTTTTTTATGATTTCTATTTGTATTATTCTATATTCAATATTAGTATTATTCTTATTATTCTTATTCTTATTCTTATTCTTCTTCTTATTATTATTATTATTATTATTATTATTATTATTAATATTTATAAACTAATAATAATAATAATTATTATTATAATAACAATTATAATATCTTATATCAAATTTTATTTTAAAACCTTAGTGTTTTTTCTGATTTCTATTTGTATTATTCTATATTCAATATTATTATTATTATTATTATTATTATTATTATTATTATTATTATTACTACTACTACCAAGGATCGGGATGGGGAGGTACGTGTAGGTAAAAGGGGGCTACGGGTAGGTTTAAAGGGGCATGGGTAGGCATAACGGGGATACGGGTATATATAAGGGGGTATGTCGCGATACAAGCGCCTACTCTACGCATCCTCGATATTCTGCTATAGGCCAGACAATGCGTCGTAGACAGTACGTCATAGACAGTGACGATAATAATATTGTTTTCGGAATGACGCAGTATGCGACATTGTTTTTATTTAGTGTAGTTCAATTTTAGATTATTGTTACCATAGACAATTTGTGTACTATCCTTTCGATTGGCTGGATGTGGGAAATATCGTTAAGAAAAACCATTCGAGCGACCATCTTGGAAGGCAAGGAACATATGTTTACGCCAGACCACTATTTCGGATTACTGAGGTCATAAAGTTGGTTCGAAAAGCTCGTCTCACCCTAAACAACACGTGTCGTAGACACCACAAACGAATCCTGAGCTGGTAAGTTACGATTCGATGTGTGAAGCTGGGAAATGGGTAGTCTTGTGCTTGTGTCCATTGCGCCATGCGAATCATTCATCGTCCTTCATCAAGGTGATTCGTTATTATTCTTCAATGTATGCAAATTGTATGATAATAGTTATTTTAACATGTTGTTCTCATTTCATATAAATTCTTCAGCGCGTGAAGTTTATATGGTGATAGTTAATTTAACATGTTTAGCTTAGTTCATAAAGAATGTTGGTGCATTCTTGATCATTGGAACAGTGTGGATGAACAGCGAGGAAAGAACATTATTATGTTTTGAGAATAAGATACAATAACCCGTGAATATGCAGGGTTCTTATTCAAACAACGTCAACGGCGTTCCTCGCTGGTCATTCAACAGGATGCAGATTGTGTATTTAGTCCCTGTTAATTTGTCTGTGCGCAGGGAAAGGATTTTTTGCTTCCTTCTTCATAATATTTTCGATTCCTGATATGATCGTTTTAACCTACTTCCATCCTCAACGCTTATTCTTCTGATGACATGGAGCTCGTCATATCCCTGACGTCCATGTGAAGCCAGCTGGACGATAATCCTTTTGGTCAAACGTGAGGACAGAATTAAGTTAAACAAAAGAGACAATTCTTCTTCTCCATCAGGGAATCCACGTCAGATAAGTGACAATTTTAATCAACAGTGAAATTCTTTAGAACCATGATTTCACGGGTTTTCGTATCATATCATATGAAATAAATATCATCAACCATCAACCAGTGGTATTCTTTTTTAGTTGTAAAAAAGCAAACAGAATGAATGAATAACCAATAATTTCTTTTATTCTTTATTTTCTATTTCTCAACATTATTTTCTTGTTTCTTATCGATTTTTAGGTATAATACAAAGAGGAAATTGATTCTATTTATATAAAATTCTTTCAACTGTTCATTCATCTTTTAACATCTATATATATAATAATATAAATTATATATATAACGCGACAGGGTATGGTGATGGTCGATTCCTTTCATCCATACCTGCGAAACGATCAACGGGGAAGTATCAAGGAGGGTACAGGTAGGAACCAAGGGGGTATGGAAGGTATCAAGGGGGTATGGGGAGGTATCAAGTGGGTTCGGGGAGGTATCAAGGGGGTATGATTGTCACGTGGGGTTTATGGGCTCTGCACAATGGAATTATGGACCCTCACGTTTATTCGGTGGGAACTGCTAGTACGTCACCCTATGAATTACTTTAATAAATTTATTTGTTTAGCTCGTTCTGTGTTAAGGTTGGGGTACAGAAATAGATAGAAAAATGGTAAAAGAATACTGTCACACTAGCTTTCACACGGCTATGAATCATATGTAGTCCAGCCTTTTGATAACAGTTAAAATCACACATTTATTTCTTCTACTCTATACAAGATTCTCTAAGTACTAATCTAACTTAAAAAGTCTCAGTCACTGCTAATAGTTCGATCGCTGATAGTCTAGGCAGCTGTTATATTCTTCCTAGGGCACTTGCTATAATATTTCATGTAGATTTGGACTACTGTGGTCCGTTTTACAGTTTCTGAAGAGTTGGACTACTGTGGTCCTGCTATGATCAGTTTAAGTGCACCTTCGTGTTATGCACTTAACTCATGAGTGGGGGTTCGAAGTCCTTCTGTGAGGTAGCTTCTGGTCCACCTTTGTCTTTGTGTAGTTGGGTTCCCTTGCCACGCTGTGGGGTCTGACAGGGAGTTTTTCAAGGCAGCTCTTTCCGTCTGGTGCGGTAGAGTCTCCTCCACCAACTAGTCGTTTCTGTGGAGTGGGGTGCACCGGATAGCTCGGGATAGCTCGGGATAGCTCGCCTGCTCGTCTGTAATATAAGAGACGAAATTCTGCACAACCCTGAATAATCGGTTTGTGCAGAGCGTCTCACTGAAAGCCAAGTAGCCCTCAGTGATAGCTCCACATCTCTATACATAAGCGACGAACATTCTGCTACTTCCGGGTTCCACTGGAATCTCACTCTAAATTCCTATACATACATAAATATCAATCGTGTCTAACTATACACATACAGAATTAATAATAATATAAACATTCAGTGGTACAGCCACTGGTCTGCAAACATACATATAAGTTAAACAACAGTGGTTCCGTACGGGATACAACATGGCGGCGCAACCGGTCGTGTTTTACCACGTGTTCGGCGTTTCCACATGGTCACGCAAATTCGGATTAACAATTCACATTTATGCATAGCAAATTCTTCAAACATAATTTCAACAATAATATAAATATATCACGATGAAACAGAAGGGTGTTCATTTACCTGTTTGACAAGTTCAGGCCCGTTGTGACTTGATAGAATTCTAAGATCCTAAGTCCTGCTTCCTGGTCTAAGTGTGGCGAGATTTCTCTGCCAGCTTTCTAGCTGTTAACACTTCGGTGTATTCCTCCCAACTGACCAAAACTGTGCGTGGTTTGGACCCAGTCAAACTGGCTCCAACCACTTTGCCTAAGCTCTCCCATTGGTTCCAACGGTCCGATTCAAAACTCAAGTGCTGACGTCACTGCGCTGTGTGTGTGGCTCAGGCTCGCAGTGTGCTGTAATTTAATTGCTGCTGTGTACTATACTAACTCTCTACTGTTACAAAGGCTACACAATGCTAAATAGTCGATAGGCAGAGTTTAAACTAGCCAATTCGTGACAGGCTCCCTCAACTGAAAAAAGGCGATGACTACTGGATTCGACCTTTTTCTACTACAGAGCCTAGTTTAACACTGCACTATCCTAGGGTCCTATGTACAAACTAATTAAGTTGCTCTACCTGAGCTGCAATGCTGTGCCAGGTAGCTATGGACACTAGTGACAGGGTTTTTATTGGGCGGGGACGAATTCTGGTGCTGTGGCCCTTAGTTGTGTTGGGTGGGCGACAGCTGCTGTGTCCTCCACGAGATGGCGACTGAGGTAGTCGGCTCCGTGGTTCTCTTTGCCGGGGATGTACTCGATTTGGAATGAGTATGCCTGAAGGGTGAGTGCCCATCGCATCAGGCGAGAGTTCAAAGACTTGGAGGCTGCCAGGAACGATAGTGGTTGGTGGTCCACCTGAACTGTGAAGTGGGTCCCATACAGGTAGAGTTGGAATTTCTGTATGGCCCAGACTAGTCCAAGGCATTCTTTCTCCGACGTGGCGTAGTGGGTCTCGGCGGGTCTCAATTTTCTGCTGGCGTAGGCGACAGGGAATAGCGTCTCTGCATTCTTGGGGTCGCGCTGTAGCAGTACTGCTCCGAGGCCTAAGTCGCTTGCGTCGGTGCGAAGAACGAATGGCTGAGTCAAATCGGGTAGGTGGAGTACTGGCGCCGATGTCATTTTGTCCTTGAGTGTTTGGAATGCTGTCTCGCATTCGGCTGTCCAAACTACTTTGTCCGGGGCGATTTTCCGGGTTCCATTTGTCAGTGGTACGGCGATGCTGTTGTAGTTGGGGATGAATTTCTGGTAGAAGCCGCAGAGTCCTAGAAACGGCTGCACTTCCTTCTTGGTCTTGGGCCTAGGAGCGTCGAGTAGGCGTTTCACGGTCTTTTCTACCGGTCGCAGACTTCCTTGACTGATGGTGTGTCCCAGAAATTCTAGTTCTGTGAATCCAATCTGACATTTGGTGGGTCTTGCCGTCAATCCCGTGTCTCTGAGGCGGGCGAGTAGTTGTTGTAGGAGCGTGACATGTTCCTCCCACGTAGGTGTTGCGATGAGGATGTCGTCCATAAACGAGTGTAGGTGCTCGCTGCTCAGGGGTGCCAGGAGTTTTCGCATCATGGCACTGAAGATGCTGGGTGCGTTGTGGAGTCCGAATGGAAGCACGTTGAATTCGAAGTGTCCTTCCATAGTGCTGAAAGCTAGGTACTTTCGGACTTGTGGTTGTACTGGTATCTGATAGTATCCTTTGCTGAGGTCGATGCGTGAGAAGTACTTTGCTCGCTGTAGCTTGGCAAATAGGTCTGTCTGGTCCGGGAGTGGCTCTGGCTGGAACTGCGTTACCGCATTCAGGAGTCTGAAGTCGATGCACAGTCGATGCTCTCCGTTGGGTTTTCGCAACAATACCGTGCCTGCGCTGTAGGGTGAAGTAGACTCTGAGATGATTCCGGCTGCCAGTAAGGTGTCTATCTCTTCCTTGATGGCTCGCTGCTGCGACAGTGGCATCGGGTAGAGCTTCTGGCGGACGGGTGTTGGGTCGGTCACCGTTAAGGTTACTTCGACGAGGTCTGTCCTCCCTGGTCGGTCTGTGAGCACAGTCTGATGTTGGCGAATGACCTGTAGTACTTGCTGTCGCTGATTAGCGGCTAGGTCTCCGTTGAGTATCACGTCTTTGTAGGTTTCTTTGGAGTGCAGGGGATACTCTACTGCATTGGTCTCCATGCTTTCTCCTTCTTCCGCGATGGCGATGGCTAACAAGTTGTGAGTGCTGGGGGTCGCTGGTCTGTCCGTATACTTCTTGAGGAGATTAATGTGGTGGTATCGGGCTCTCCCGTTCACCTCTACTTGGTAGACTGTCTTGGATTTCTTGGCAGTCACCCGGTACGGTCCTCTCCAAGCGATGTCCAGCTTGTTGGTTCCACTTGGAAGTAAGAGTAGCACTTGATCGCCGACTTGCAGTTCTCTGTCCTTCGCGTGGCGGTTGTAGTACTTCGCCTGACGGGCTCTTGCCTTCTTCAGTGCTTCACCAGCTTTCTTCCACGTTGCTTTGAGGGTTTCCTGCAGGTCTGCGACGTACTTGGTGGCACCTCTTGGTGTGTCGTCTATCTTGGCCTCCGTCCAACTTCTGCGTAGGGCTTCTAGCGGTCCTGCTAGGGGTCTGCCGAATAGCAATGTTGACGGGGTGTAGCCTGTGGCTGCATGGGGCGTTTCTCGGTATGCGAACAGTGCCGCATTCACGTAGGTGTCCCACGCTTCTGGATTGTCGTCGGCGACTTTCCTGAGGATGGTGAGAAGGGTTCCATTCAGTCTTTCTACTTGTCCGTTGCTGGCGGGGTGGTATGGTGGTGTGCGAATGTGATGAACTTGTATCAACTCGAACACGTCTTGCATCAGGCGGCCGGTGAACTGAGATCCGTTGTCCGTTCTAATGCTGTCCGGGAATCCGACTCTGGTAAAGATGGCGATGAGTGCATCTGCAATCTTCTTGGTGTCTATCGCTGGCAACGGGACTGCTTCGCACCACATCGTACATGCGTCGACGAGTGTGAGTAGAAATCTGTTCCTCTTCTTGGTCATGGGCAGTGGTCCTACTATGTCTACTGAGACTTGCTGGAATGGCACGCCGACTACTACCGATGGTCCTAAGGTAACTGGTACGGTGTGATGTCGCGGGGAATATCGTTGACATTGGTGGCAAGATTTCACGTAGCGCTTGACATCCTCCGTGATTCCTGGCCAATAGTAGTGTGCGCTGATTCTCTGCACTGTGGCTCCAATTCCCATGTGTCCGCTGAGTGGCATGCTGTGGCCTAATTCTAGTACTTGGGCTCGAAGGGTGGCTGGTAGTACTAGTTGGGTGTGATCTCCATCTCCTTGTCGATGTAGAACTCCCTCTTCCATGTAGAAGTCTCCCTTGTGCGGGGGTGTGTGCGCCTTGGGTAGCTTCTGGAAGCACTTCGCTATCGAGGTGTCTTCTTTCTGTGCTGTTTTGATCTCTTCGAGTCCGGGATTCGGAGCGAACTCGGGCTGGGGTGGTTGGGTTTTAGCTTGGGCCCTGGTTTGCACTGCAGCTATCTCTACAGTTTTAGGGGGCGTGCCTAAGAACACATACCTACAACCTAGCACTAGATCATACAGGGGTTTCTGTAAAACAGCTGCTTGGATTCGTCCTGTGACGTACCTACTCTCTACTTCGATCCATGCTATTGGGCAAGTAGTCGTCGGTTTCGTCAAGTCTGCTCCTTGTAAGTCGACTGTCTTGTCTGTCAAGTCCGCGCGCGATACAAGAGATTCGCTTACTATCGCGTCGTATGATAGACCTGTGTCATACAGACAGTTCGCTTCTTTTCCGTTGACCTTGACCGTGTCTGTCACCGATGGGTGATCTCCGGTCGTGTGTGGCTTGTTACCGCTGCTTTGAGTTAGAACTCTGTGCGCTGGCCGGCTTTCGCGCTCTTCCCTACGTTGTGCGGCCAACTTGAAACATTCTGCGGTGGAGTGATTGTTTCTGTTGCAGAACGAACAATACCGTCTCTGTTCTGCGGGACCTCTTTTCCCGAATTCCGTGTTGGGTCCTTTATTTTGCCCAGGTCTGGGATTATTCGGCTTATTCGCGGTGCGCTCTTCCCGGTTAGGGCTTCGTCTCTGTGCCTCTTTCCCGTTAGGCTTTAGGTCTCGCCTGAAGCTCTTGGCTTCTCCGTGGGCGGCCACGTACCTATCTGCGACCTTGACCAGATCTTCCAGTCTTTCCGCGCCCTGCTCTACTGAGAATGTTCTCAGCTCGGGGGTCATGGTTTCCCGTAGCTGTTCCCATACTAACAGTTCTGTCAGTCCATCATACGTCTTATCCGTGGCTGACTGGCTAATCCACTTATCCAGCATTGTGGACAACCGATCCGCGAACTGCGCATAGCTCTCTCCTTTCACTCTCCGATTGGTGCGGAATTTTTGCCGATAGCATTCTCCTGTTAGTTCGAATCCCGTTAGGAGTGCCTCTTTTACTTTGTGATAGTCAGTCACTCTGTCAGTCGGTAGCTTACTGTAGATGTCATAAGCCTTTCCTCTAAGCCCTTGACTAAGCTTAAAAGACCAATGAGTGGGATCTAGTTTATACTCAGTTGCTAGGCGCTCAAACCTAGTCAGATAGAGATCTAAACCTTCTTCTCTCTCATTGAATGTTCCCAGTGGAAATGACATTCCTTGTACAGGGTTGGGTGCTACCTCTAGCTGATCTGAGTGGGGAGGGGTTGAGGAAGAACTTGAAGCTCCTGATCCCAATCTTCTTAGCTCTAACTCATGCTGTCTTTCTTTTTCCTTTTCTTCCCTCTCTTTTTCTTTTTCTGCCCGCTCTTTTTCTTTTTCTGCCCGCTCATACTCCCACCTCCTAACTTCTGCATCTCTCTCTGCTGCTAATGCTGCCTTTTTCTGTTCTCCTTCTAATTCTAGTTTCTTCTGTTCTCTTGCTGCTTCTAACTCTGCTTTCTTTTGCTCTGCTTCTAATTTCTTCTGCTCTGCTTCTAATGCTAGTTTCTTCTGCTCTGCTTCTAGTTCTAATTTCTTTTGCTCTGCTTCTAGTTCCGCTTTTCTCTGTTCTGCTTCGAGTTTCTTCGCCTCTCTCTCTGCTGCTCTCTCTGCCTTAGCTTCCTGTTTCTCTACCTCTGCATTGATATACGCAATTAGGTCTGCCCCTGCTAAGTGTAAAGCTTCCCCTAATTCCTTGAAGCGCAATCTCAAGGCCACTGGGTCCGACATTGTCAAAAGTGTATATGAACAACCTCTGAATCACGTGGAATACCAAAACACTAGCAATATTGCAATTCAATAAAAACAATGCAAAGACCATACAATTCGTAATCAATAATAGAATAAAACAAGAGTCAAATGGCATACAACAGTTATTTAAGCAAAACCTGCAAAAGAACAATGCAACATACAGGCACAAAAATATTTGAAGCAAACAAGTTTTTAACTAAAGAATAGTGCACCACAACTGATCAGTGTTATACCCTTACACTATTCTAAGTTATTCTACTACTACTGTTATCTAATTTTATTGTACTTAGATCCGGTTATACCCAATTCCTATTATCCACAGATCCTGGCAGGCTCGCCAATTAAAGTGTCACGTGGGGTTTATGGGCTCTGCACAATGGAATTATGGACCCTCACGTTTATTCGGTGGGAACTGCTAGTACGTCACCCTATGAATTACTTTAATAAATTTATTTGTTTAGCTCGTTCTGTGTTAAGGTTGGGGTACAGAAATAGATAGAAAAATGGTAAAAGAATACTGTCACACTAGCTTTCACACGGCTATGAATCATATGTAGTCCAGCCTTTTGATAACAGTTAAAATCACACATTTATTTCTTCTACTCTATACAAGATTCTCTAAGTACTAATCTAACTTAAAAAGTCTCAGTCACTGCTAATAGTTCGATCGCTGATAGTCTAGGCAGCTGTTATATTCTTCCTAGGGCACTTGCTATAATATTTCATGTAGATTTGGACTACTGTGGTCCGTTTTACAGTTTCTGAAGAGTTGGACTACTGTGGTCCTGCTATGATCAGTTTAAGTGCACCTTCGTGTTATGCACTTAACTCATGAGTGGGGGTTCGAAGTCCTTCTGTGAGGTAGCTTCTGGTCCACCTTTGTCTTTGTGTAGTTGGGTTCCCTTGCCACGCTGTGGGGTCTGACAGGGAGTTTTTCAAGGCAGCTCTTTCCGTCTGGTGCGGTAGAGTCTCCTCCACCAACTAGTCGTTTCTGTGGAGTGGGGTGCACCGGATAGCTCGGGATAGCTCGGGATAGCTCGCCTGCTCGTCTGTAATATAAGAGACGAAATTCTGCACAACCCTGAATAATCGGTTTGTGCAGAGCGTCTCACTGAAAGCCAAGTAGCCCTCAGTGATAGCTCCACATCTCTATACATAAGCGACGAACATTCTGCTACTTCCGGGTTCCACTGGAATCTCACTCTAAATTCCTATACATACATAAATATCAATCGTGTCTAACTATACACATACAGAATTAATAATAATATAAACATTCAGTGGTACAGCCACTGGTCTGCAAACATACATATAAGTTAAACAACAGTGGTTCCGTACGGGATACAACATGGCGGCGCAACCGGTCGTGTTTTACCACGTGTTCGGCGTTTCCACATGGTCACGCAAATTCGGATTAACAATTCACATTTATGCATAGCAAATTCTTCAAACATAATTTCAACAATAATATAAATATATCACGATGAAACAGAAGGGTGTTCATTTACCTGTTTGACAAGTTCAGGCCCGTTGTGACTTGATAGAATTCTAAGATCCTAAGTCCTGCTTCCTGGTCTAAGTGTGGCGAGATTTCTCTGCCAGCTTTCTAGCTGTTAACACTTCGGTGTATTCCTCCCAACTGACCAAAACTGTGCGTGGTTTGGACCCAGTCAAACTGGCTCCAACCACTTTGCCTAAGCTCTCCCATTGGTTCCAACGGTCCGATTCAAAACTCAAGTGCTGACGTCACTGCGCTGTGTGTGTGGCTCAGGCTCGCAGTGTGCTGTAATTTAATTGCTGCTGTGTACTATACTAACTCTCTACTGTTACAAAGGCTACACAATGCTAAATAGTCGATAGGCAGAGTTTAAACTAGCCAATTCGTGACAATGATGAGGCATCATGGGGGGGGGACGGGTAGATATCAAGGGGGGGGGGTATGGTGAGGTATCAAGGGGGATATGGTATGGGGAGGTATCATCGTCCAAATGAAACTCGCAGACAAAAGTTCTCTCTGTCTACATTTTAAACAGCATCATGTGTACCCTGGCTTGCCAGGGTACAAAAACCACTAGTAGGATATATTTTTAGAACAAACATAAACAATTAAACAGGGTATGCAAGCATTCACAGCAACCGTACTCGCAAAGGCATACAAGGGAACAACAAGATATGCAATACATTACACATGCATAATAAAACAAAAAAGAAAAAAATATTAATACAATGGCATATTAGATAATAATAAGACTCACCATACAAATTTAAAATATAACTAAAAATTTGTTACATCTAACAATGGTTAATTAATACAATGATCGGATAAAAAAGGCAAGACCCGCCTCCTCACTATTGCAGAAATAAAATATTATCAATAACATAATGTAGAAACTAATGCAAAAATAATTATATAAAAATAATGAGATACTCACATATAAATGTACAGACTATTTACATGTCAAGCCTTAGACGGCACCCCACCGGCATCCGGCATCGGTCGGAGGGTAAGAGTCAATCAGGATAATACAGTTTGAAGATATGCGTCTTGAGTGCGTTTTTGAAAGCCTGACACTGAGCGAAGCCATGAGGATTGCTGAGGACAAATAAAGATGGAATTCGCTGGTTAAACGATCATCTGTGGTGCCCCGACGACCTTCGATTCACGGGATAGGCTATGAATAGGACGAAACCCTTATTGTGCCTCACTAACTCGAAGGTCGTTGGGGCACCACAGCTGATCGTTTAACCCGCGTACTCCATCTTTCCCTGTCCTCAGCAACCCTCATGGCTTCGCTCAGTGTCAAGCTAGTCTCGTACGTTCACGTAACACATTCCAACCCACTGCTTTGAGATTATGTGCCATGGAGTAGCGCCCCTTAAATAAGGCCCATGAGAAAAACACACCAACAGAAAATGTGAAAGCCACAAACAAACAAACAATATATTCAAATATTTATTTAACGTGTAACCAAGCACAAAACCCGCAAACATAGGCCTAAACATTTTGCAAACCCCACATTGAGGTAAGCGGGTCAAACGGGCTCCTTTAAGGGTTTTGCGGCAACAAAAAAAGGGAAAGAATTAAACTTAAAGAAAAAAAAATTAGTCTAAATTTTCTTATAAGAAACATTCACACTTTCAAGATCTTAAACACTAGAGTCAAAGGATATATGTTTTAAAAAAAATTATTTATTGACCACAGTAAAAGTGAATGTATTAAGGGGTTTGACTCTTCACAACGCAATTAAGAGTTATCCAGTCCATGTCCTTATACACACCACAAACCAAAGCTATCAATAATATGTGACAGCATCATTAAGTCTATTATTATTGTGATTATATACAAGGATCTACAAACCTTGTATTCTTGCCCAACGAAAAATAGCTAGCAGTCCGGCTTGGCAGTTTTGCCCAGTCATCATCATCATCATCATCATCATCATCATCATCATCATCATCATCATCATCATCATCATCATCATCATCTCTTCTTCTCCTTCTCCTTCTTCTTCTTTCGTCTTTACCTCCTCCTACCCTTTCTTTTTCTCCTCGTTTTTCTTTTTTTTCTCATATAGGCCTATGTATGTATGCATTTCTCTCTCTCTCTCTCTCTCTCTCTCTCTCTCTCTCTCTCTCTCTCTCTCTCTCTCTCTCTCTCTCTCTCTCTCTCTCTCTCTCTCTCTCTCTGTGTTCTATACTCTTCTTTTCCTCATTTTGTTCTTTGCTCTCTCTCTGTTCTATACTCTTCTTTTCCTCATTTTGTTCTTTGCTCAGTAGTGATTCCTGCAAAATTTCAAGTCAACGGAAGTCCGTGAAGAGGGCAAAAATAAGGTCACTCATACAATACATTCCCACCACTGACCTGTACAGGTCAGTGTTCCCACTGTACAATCTTTATTGATAACATCAAAGAACGTACAGCTTCACAAAGAAGGTGCATAACTCAAAAGTGTGCAAAATCGAAAGCACCCAGCGCCCCCAAGCGGGGGGGTCTGAAGCTTTGCTAGCCGGCTAGTGTTGATAACATGGCGGATAGCATGTGTGAAGCTGCAGGAGGTTGCAAGCATGCGAAAAGACCCAAATATAGCACTCACTGCAGCGCAATCAGCTTGATAAATATTTACGTTTGTGTATACATCACATGTTTATAGAGTTAGGACACGAGCAAAGGCTATTGACATAGGCCCGTGGCATATGTATTCGCTTTGCGTGGGTACTATATTTCCTAGTTAAGTTAATATTTTGGTGATGAGACTCGCCGGAATTTTATTAATTAGTAACTGTGTGTACATATATTTAATTTTACAAAGAGCGATATAAAGCTCACACTATGTACATGGCGTGAAAAATGAGTTGAATGCAGTTGTATGTGCATATTATTGTGCTTGTATTGTTATTTTATAGTCATAATTGTGTTGTCATATCCTGCTGTTAGCGTGTAGTTAGTTAGTGTAAATAGGCGCAAGCCTCCTGCACTTTAAATGGAATAAAACAACAACAACTCGCCTCTAAAAAGACTGTTTGGAGAACAAAAGGCTGTTCACGTATGCATCTGAGAGTGTCTGTGACTGGACGGATGAAGTAGGGCTAGGATAGAAAAATTGGAATGAAAGATAGACTGTGAAAAAAAGAGTGAATGCTATTCTTTGCGACTCGAAAATATTGTGGTGTATGCTATTTCTATTTTTCACTGTGGTGATTCTGGATTCTGTTCATGACAGACACGGTAATTTGAATATTTATATTTTTATGATTTACTTGTTCAAAATATAATATTGAAACTAAGTTTGTAACAATGTTTTCATATTTTCATAAACGTAATTGTCTGTCAGACCGGAACGGGGTTGTTTCAGAGAGAGAGAGATAAATTCATACTAAAGTTCAGCTACTTATTATTTTATTACTATAAGACTAATAGTTTTCTTGAATATAGTTTTTTTTAATTCCGTTTTAATTATTATTCTATTATCTTATGTGAGGAAGAAGAGAACCATAAAATTAGCAAAACGTAAATTGGTGTTGCGTTCCAACTGCTGTGTATTTTACGTCTTCAGTGTTTCTAGTTTATCTCCCTGTCTTAACTTGAGTAATTCTATAAGAAAGGCCTTTTGATGAATGCGTGTATATGTGTAATTGAAACATTAAAAACAGTTTACAAACTAATATCAAGTTCAGACAAAAGTTATAAATGCACTCGAGCTTTCTCAGTAGAAAAAAAAACCTGTTGCATGTGTAGGCCTATAGCACAAATTAATACAAACGCAGTCATGCACTCAATTAATAGGCAGATTCACACTTTCATATAAAGGAGAAAACAAGGTTATAACTGCACAACAAGAGCAATTCAGTAATACTGAATAATTGCATTAATTAACAGGTTTGTTGCCAAGTGGTTGCGCACTAATGAATCTATAATAAAGGCAAGCACCGTGTTTGTTTTTAATATCACATTTTTTGGCTGGTCAGTTACTGTGTGATAGGTCTGCATAAAATCATGAATCGAACAGCTTTGGTAATTCAATTCAATTCAATTCAATTCAACAACTTTATTTATCCAGATTTGGCAATTACAATGGGGGTATGAGTGCTCTCTAATTTAAAAAAATCACAACAATATCTGATATACATGAGGATGTCTACAAACAATAACAACTTGCACAAAACAACTTGCACAAAACACAGCGGCAGGCCCCTGACACCATCCGCACATACATAAGTATTAAGTAATTAATGTGAATTTTAAAAAAAGTATTTACTTGTATAAATAAAACATTTTTGAGTTCGCTTTACTACAAAAGGATAATGTTTAGGGTTCAAAAAAAGTCCTGCGGCAAGGTTTATTTACGTATTGCTAAGCAGAGGATTACGTCCCTTGCAACGAGCGTTCAGACCCTCCGCTTGGTGCGCGCCAAACGCCACTGTCATCACTTTTTATATAGCGGTGTGGCGTTATGATCCTTCTTTGTGAAGCTGTACGTTCTTTGATAACATCATCCCCTTTTTAGGTATACACATGAAGAGCTACCTAATCATAATGTGTACGCAACTTCCTGTGCCGTTTCCAAATCTATTCTTAGAAATTACGTAGAAAACTAATTAGTAGGTATACGCTGAATTGTTAACATGGTCGTGGTTCTACAGGTTTCTTTTAAAGTTCTATTTCATTGCTGTTGTTGTTGTTTTTGTTAGTGTGTGTGTTTGTGTGTGAACGTGCGTGTGTTTGAAAATTTGTCTATCTGGCTGGCTGTGTCTATCTGTTTCAGTGTGCCGTATCATGTGTTTATGTGTTTTTATGTGCATGTGTATTTGTGCTCATTGGGGGAGATGTGTGTAGTGTGTGTTTGTGTGTGTGTATTTGTATGTGTGTGTGTGTCTGTGTGTTTTGAAGGAAGTATGTGCGTGTATGAGTGGATGGGTGTCTATTCGCCTGTATTACGTTTATCTAGCAACTCTACATATTATATTGACACTGTATATATATATATATATATATATATATATATATATATATATATATATATATATATATATATATATATATATATATATATATATATATATATATATATATATAATTATGTATGTATTAACTTATGTGTTTTTATACGTCTCTACCACAAAAAACGTAGTAACACAGCCGTACGTTTACATGTACATGTACAGTCTTTATTATGAATACTTACATGTACTGGCTTACGTAAACAACATTCTAGCTCAGACCATGTAAACTGTAGGCCTACCAATAGAAATTTACTACTACTAATATCCTTATCCCAGCTTGTGCGCACATCACATATAAAATAATAAATTGAGACACACATCTGACACATCACCAAGCGCGCCACACTCACACACACACACACACACTTGCCCACACCCGCGCGCACACACACACACACACACACCCACACCCACACACACGACAAGACATACACACACGCACACAAAATTCATTAGTTCTCTTCTGCAGCCTTTATAAAGTGGAAAGCAATAGGCCTACAGCGCATAGATCCGATATTACAATTATTTGCAAAATGACACTGTTTTGTTTCTGCTGTTGTTAAGGATTTCGATGGCTATAGATTCGGTTGCAATAATGGTAATTGCTGCTGCGGCTGCTGCTAGTCCTACTTCAAGTAGTGATAACCGGAGATTGCTGATGTTGCAGATAATTATAATTACTGACATCGCTGTCATCATCAGTCCTCTATCATCGTCGATCGTTATCATCGTCTGTAATGTTACTGGAATCTCTCTTTCAAATTCGTGGAGCTCGTATTCTGCGTTGAAAGGGAGGTAAGAGGGAGAAAGGGAGAACCAAACAATAACTGATAAACGCATTTAAACGGCGGATAAAAGACAATATCCCTGGACAGCTGTCACATTCTCTCTTTCTCTCCCCTTCCCCCCCCTCCCACTCCTTGGTCCCATCTCAGCCTATCTCGTTTCTTCAGGTTCCCTTTCTTTTTCTCCTTCCATCCCACCCTCCCAAACGCGCTAGCATCTGGATACGATAGCGTCCTCTCTATAGAACGCGATCCTCTCTATCGTATCCAGCAAGATACGGGCGCCTGTGCACCCTCCCTTTCTTCTCTCTCTCTCTCTCTCTCTCTCTCTCTCTCTCTCTCTCTCTCTCTCTCTCTCTCTCTCCCCCCCTCCTTTTTCTATCTCCCCCTCTTCCTCTCTTCATCTCCCCCCCCCTGCTCCATTTCCCCCTCCCTCCCTTCCTCTGTCCTCTTATCGCCTTCCTTTGTTTTCAAGTCTGCCACTCGTTATCAGGCGCTATTCGCAGAATAAGAGACCATTACGGGCACGTAAGCAAGCATACATGTACTTAGCAACTTCAATCTTATGGACCAGTCTTTGCTTATAGTTATACAGCGTCGCTGAGGCTTTGATCGTCGGCCTACTCCCTGTTCAGCGGAGTAGACGGACACCACAGACTCGGCCACCACTCTCTGTGTGCTTATCCTTACGGTAGAACAAAAGAATTCGACTAAAGTAAGAATTTTTTTTTAAAATCTCGTAAATATGAAGGTAAAAATGCACACATACATTTTGGTTGATTAAAACCTCTTTCAAGTACAAAACACTGGCCATTATTACAGTATAATAAAACGAATTAAATATAATCTAGATGGAAGCAACGTGATGTTTTGTTATTTCCCAGTCAT
Source organism: Oncomelania hupensis (assembly GCA_036898135.1). Lineage (NCBI taxonomy): Eukaryota > Metazoa > Mollusca > Gastropoda > Littorinimorpha > Pomatiopsidae > Oncomelania > Oncomelania hupensis. The sequence continues at coordinate 35,829 of JBAHVR010000248.1, read as the reverse complement.
GTATTAACAATTCCACCAATCCCTCCCCACCCCCTCCTACGCCCCACGACCAACCTCTCCCACACCCCACTCCGTTTTGTTCCTTCGTAAGGACAAAGTCTAGTTTCGATACTACAATAATGTAAAATCCCGCCTCCCCCCCCTTCCCCACCTCCTCCTGTTGCATCCTCCCCATCGACCTTCTCCTCACCCTTCATGCTCCATTGGAACCCCATACCTAATAATAATAAGGGTTTGGTCAAGCAAAGAAGCCTTGTGTGAGGGGACTAATGTAGAATCTTCGCGCTAGACTATAATAATGTAGTGTCCTTTTCCCTCCCTCCCCCCTTACCCTTTGGTGGGGCCAGGTAGCTCAGTTGGTAGAGCGGCTTACTATTAACCGAAAAGTACCTGGTTCGAATCCCAGATTGGTCAACCTGTGACCATATTATTTTCATTTTACCATCAACTGGTTCGCTGGTGTCAGAATAATGTGACCAGTAGATACCAATACGCTCCTGTGTCGTGTGACTATAATCTACAAGTAACCTTTCCCTCCCTCACTCTCCCTCCCACCCCTTGGGGTCATGAGCAATCTTGTCACTGTAGATTGTTCTAACCTATAAAGGGAACAGTGAAAGCCCCAGTTGAAAACCTGTCTTGCCTTTGTAGGCACGACTAATTCACTGCGGCAACAGTTCCCCCCGTTGGAGTGCCGGGGGTTTCAATATAAATAGTATCCCCACTTTCTGGAAATTTAGTGCTTTAAATTCCCACTGTCGCTGTCTTCATCATTTGCTCTTTCCCATTCCTGATCTGTCCTATCACTCTGCTATACTTTCTTCTTCTTCGCTAGATCAATGACCTACCTTTTTTCTTGAAAACTCTTCCTGGACAAGACTCCTTGTTTGTGTATGAGGTCTGTTGGATCAGCTTGGGAGTGTTGGACGCTTTCTGCCGGGTGGTCACTAGGGCTTCCTATGATTGTATTATTTCGCACTATAGGCATTTTCTATGTATGTGTTTTGTTGATGATTTATAATGATGGTTGTATTCTATTTTGTTTTTGTAACCGGGGTGTTCGCGTAGATGAGGTCAACCCTCAGCCGTCCCCCCGCGTGGGATGTCTTTATTGTAAAGTGACTGGCCGGTGGAGGGCATTCAATTTTCCCACTAGGGTTGTTTCGGCAGATCTTTTATGCGGATCGGGGGTTGTCCGGTCATGATTTGGCTCGGAGGAGTCCGCTGGACCTAAAGCAACAATAAATCAATCAATCAATCAACTCTCCCTCCCACATTCTACCCTTTACCCATAACTATATAGACCCCCTCCCCCGCCTCCTCCCCCTCCCACTCCCCCCCCCCCTACCTAATAATAAGGTTTTGGGCAGAGAACGGTCGTCTTCTAGGGGAGAAGTTCAATAAGTGAAAGCATTGCAGTTTATCGCACCATTTGTCTCATAATATGACAGGTCAATATTATGTACGACGTGCGGAGTATCAAGAGCATAACCACCACTGTTTGTTACCGCTTATACTTATAGACCACAGGCGCTCGTATGGGGAGTTGAGCAGAGGGTCTATTACTGTATTATAATTTATAAAAACTTGTACACTTCCGAATGAAATAGGAGGGGTTATTTCAATAGTGTGTTATATACATATACATACATACATATATATATACACACACACACACACACACACACATATATATATATAATGCTGGGACGCGTTTGGCAAGAATTTGACTATCGGCTTGATGTGTGTCGTGTGACCAATGGTGCTCACATTGAACATCTTTGAACATTCCATGTAAAAATTGAGATTACAAGCTTTCTGAATTTACCAGATGCGTTTTTATATCCTTAATAGTTTCGGAAATATTCAATGTCAAAATGTGCCCAAGACTTTTGGAACACCCTGTATATATATATATATATATATATATATATATATATATATATATATATATATATATATATATATATATATATATATATATATATATATATATATGTGTGTGTGTGTGTGTGTGTATATGTATGTATATATATATATATATATATATATATATATATATATATATATATATATATATATATATATATGTGTGTGTGTGTGTGTGTGTATATGTATGTATGTATATGTATACACGGTTCGAAAATATTCTCAAACGGTTCGTATGTGACTTAGGTACGAGACTACTGAGGTCACCGAGGGTTTTCTCCGGGCACTCCGGTTTCCTCCCTTCCTTCAATAATGGTACAGGATGCAGTCAATATAAAAATTTCACAAATAAAAATTCGATTTTCTTCCGTCTTCTAATAGCGATTTCCCTGCCTTTATACCACCTGTTTGAATGATGTATGTGTATTTGGTGTGTCTCATGGTAAATGAGACAGGTGAGCGTGTATGTTGGTATAGATCGCCGCGCTTTGAGCCTTGGGGAAAGGCGCGTACATAGCACCCTGTATTATTATTATTATTATTATTATTATTATTATTATTATTATTATTATTATTATTATTATTATTATTATTATTATTATTATTTAAAAGATAATTGACCTAGAAACAAATACAGCGTGACCTAATTCGTCGCCTAGAGGAGACAAAACTTACTTTTCCGTTTCTAGTCTTTCACCGACACTGTAACTGAGCAGGCTGCTAACCTCACCAAAGTATCCCTTCAAAGGGACAAGGGACATACTTTGCCCTGCTGCGCAGCGTGTGCCTGGAGTATACTTTCTTTCGATCGTAGCTATGTGCAAGGGGTGGGACCTCTCGGTCTACTGCCATCATCATGCCTGTCCTACGTCCATACCTCTTCTGAAGAACCCCTCTCTCAGCTGTCTCCTGTAGTTGTTGTTGATGAAGAGAGGGATGACCGCACGGGCAGCAAATCAGATGTAACCCCTCAGTCTGACCTGAATGCTTTAAATCAAATTACACTTACCTCAGGCAATGTAAGGGTTCAAGCAAAATGTAAATGTCATGAAGACTGCGTGACCCTTGAGGAATTTAATCGCGCAACAAACAATTCACGTGATGAAATAGCAGCACTTCGTTCTGCCATACGGGAAACGAGGTGCTCAATGAAGATTGAGATGAACGACTTGGAGATGCTGGCGACCCTGCTTACCAGTCTGGTACTACCAGCTACAGGTTCTCACATTGCACAAAAAGCCACACTCAACAGTCACAACCTAAACCCTCCCAGTTTGGCCCTGTGGTTACACCCATACCACATCCTCGCAGCAAACCCTCTCAGCCTAGCCCAGTGATTTACAAACCAACACCACAGCCACGCACCAAATCCTCCAATCCCAGTTCTGTGGTTCTCAAACCCACATCACAACAACCCACCAAACGCTCTTTCCGACACAGTTGCCCGGACCCAGAACCTAAGTGTGCTTTGGACACTGATGGCAACATGCAAGATGACATCAGTGTGTGTACGGACCGTTCAATAAATGAGATTGTGTTTTCCGAGACACGCTCTTCACTTGGCAAGCATGCTGTTACTTATGGTACTAACTCACCTGACTCGTCTGATACTCACTTAGCATTAATTCAATTGATCGTCTAAAATCTTTTATTTCTGACAGAGAGCAGTGCGTTTTCATTAATAACCAAAAATCACAGTTTGAGGCTGTTACTACTGGGGTACCTCAAGAATCGAACTTAGGGCCTTAATTATTTTCTTTCTATATAAATGATCTTCCCCTTCATATTTTTATTTCGTGTGAACTCTTTGCTGATGACACCACATTACACTCCAAATATACAGCAATACCTAATTTAGCCTCCTCTTTACAAATAGGGGCAAATGAACTACAGGAATGGGCTGAATTTAATCACATGACGCTTAATCCAGACAAAACTAAATCCATGTTAATTACAGCTAGACAAAAAAGGCAAAAACTCTTCTATGAAACTCCCTTAAAGCTTTGCCATAAAACAGTTGAAGAAGTACAATGACATAATCTCCTTGGCGTGACATTAGACAATAATTTTTCTTGGTTGCAACATATTTTAAATATTATAGAACTATTTCCAGAAGGACTTATCAACTATCAAGGATTAAACATTACTTAAATCTGCAGTCTCGTAAACTGTTCTTTTTGGGACATGTTCACCATTTATTGATTATTCTTCAACTATTGGGGATTCTGCTAGTAGCAATGCCATGAAGCCTTTATTTAGGATTCACAAACGTGCAATTAAAATGGTTATTCTTACAAAAACAATCTCTCTGAATGATTACAAACAAACCAACGTACTACCTCTTGCCAACAGATTAAAATTTAATAAAGAACTTTTCATGCACAAGATCCTTTCTGGTAATACAACCTCCTTTCTTTTTTCTCTTTTTTGTAGGAAAACTGCCACATTTTCTACCAAACTAAATATTTCATTTCCAAGAATTGGTCTCTTTAAAACCAGTCTGTCATATTCAGGTTCCACTTTATGGAAAACCTTTCTAGAAGTTCTCCGCAGTGCAGTCACTAAATACACATCCTTTAGAAACCATCTTTTACAGCACATTAAAATGAGTTCATTAGATACTTAGCAAGAGTTTTACATTAATAACTTTAATTAGATTGTTTTACATAAGTTGTGTGCGTGTGTGTGTGTGTGTGTGTGTGTGTGTGTGTGTGTGTGTGTGTGTAAGTGTGCGGGCGCGCATATCTTAATTATAGTGTTAGCCTATATTAAGATTTTATTGTTATTAAGTTATTTTGTTATACTAATTTTTATTGTTACAAGCCCACGGGCAAGATGTAAAAAAGCACACCCAGTGCTTAATCTTTTACCCTTGTTAAATAAATAAAAATAAAATTGTTATTAGCTTATATTAGCAGATTCTAATCCGCTCACATGCCGATACGGGCGCCTATGTTATATACAGAAGATACTGGAAGGGAGAAACTGAGACAGACGAATAGACAGTCATGAAAGTATTGAGGGGATGATTGTGTGCACGCGCGCGTTTGTGTGTGTGTGTGTATGTGTGTGAGAGAGAGAGAGAGAGAGAGAGAGAGGGTGAGAGAGAAAGAGGGAGACGGTTTCCATTTCACAGTGTGTAGCTGAGACTTGTCTCCCCGCCTCGGCAACTCTCATCTACGAAGTAGTGATTCCATTTCAGTCGTAAATCCCCCTTCCAATATGTCCTTTGCCTTAACAATAGATCTTATCACCACCATCACCACCACTACCTCCTGGCATGTCACCGGCTACTTAAAAAAAATCGTAGTACCACGCATATAGGAAAATAGACACTAGAAGGAAATCAAAAGGCGTACGCATTCTATTGCCCAGATGGTTCGCAAATTTGCTAATAATAATATTTCAATTAACAATTGTAGGTACAATATTGTTTCCACCGTTGGCGACTTAAAACTTTAAACTTAGTGTTTGGGTCTTGCCATTTTAAATATATAAATAGGGGCACAGATGGCTAGGCAAACTTGGAATAAATAAGGAAAATAATCATGTTTATAGATTTTTTAAGTGCCTGCCACCAAATTTTGTGGTAAATGAGAAAATGGGGTGTCGGTGGTAACTTTTATGCTGACTATATTTTTAGACAAACCCGAAATTTGACATGCACGCGGTTTGTAATAAAAAAATTAATATTAAAAAAAGTTACAGATGAATTTTACCAGAGGTTGCGGCAAAACAATCCCTAACATCTACGTGAGCTACGCACAAAAAAGCTTTAAGCACAACACGATAGTTTGGATTTTATAGCAATTTTCTATAGGGCACTGAAAAACTTGAAAATGTTGGTGGTGTTCACGAAAATAGGTACCTAAAGCTATGTAAGCAAAGACTTGGCCTACCAAAATCTGAACGGATTTCAGATACCATATCTATATCTCAAGTTGTCTTCTATCTTGGTTGACAAATCTGCGTCAATGTTAGCGCTGGTGGTGCCAAATTATTAGAACTTTTTTCAATTTCTATGTTGTTAGGTAACGTGTCAAAAGTGTGAACCGAACACCACGCCATCACCTTAGCTGATGTCTGGAAAACGGAATCAATATTGGTTGCCATGTAGCTTTAGAAATGTGCAAAAACCAGTTACATTTATGTTTCCAAGGTTACAATTCCGCATGGCATTCGTATTTTTGAACATAATCAAACTAAAGTGTCCTTAAGTAAACTTTCCAACACCACACAAATGTTAGGGTTAGGGTTAGGGTTGGTGGTTATTGCAGAGATGTGGTTCTTTTCTCTTTTTATTTTAGTTTGTTATCATACACTGTGACGGTTGGCAGGCGCTAGTTCAGCCTATAACGGCCTCTTCTTTTTCCAGGCACTGCGTTGTGATCAGCATAAGCGTGGACGACCTCAACACTACCAGCCTTTACTTTGGAGTGTCAATAAATGTCCTATCCTATCCTATATCCCCTAAATGGAAGGTCGTAGGGGCACCACAGGTGATCGTTTAACCAGCATACTCCATCTTTCTTTGTTCTCAGCAACCCTCATGGCTTCGCTCAGTGGCAAGCCAGTCCATTCTCCAATGTTGTCCTCCCACCTCTTTTTCTGTCTCCCTCTTCTTCTGCCTCCGTGCACCGTGTCTTGCAGGATGGTCTTTGCAAGGCCTGATGCTCTGGTGACGTGGCCATACCATCGGAGTTTCCATTTCTTCACCCCTGTGAGCATGTCATCGTGTTGTCCAATGGCTTGTGTGATAGTTTGTCAGACCTCGTCGTTGTTGATGTGCTGGGTATAGTAAATGCCCAGAAGTCTTCTGTAGAACCACATCTCCATACTTTGTATTTTTCGTTGTAGATCTCCTGTGAAGGTCCATGTTTTGCAAGCGTATAGGAAGTTGGAGATTACAAGGGAGCGCAGCAGCCTTATCTTGGAATGTAGACTGATAGTCCTGTCTTTCCAAATGAGCTTCAAACTTGTCAGAGTAGCAGTTGTTTGTGAGATCCTGGAGAGGACCTCCTGTCTGATACAATAGCTCCTAAATATTTGAAGCTATGCACTGAGTTGAGGGATTGGCCTTGGACTTTGATGTCCCTCCCACACCTTGTGTTATGGTTTGTCGGACTTCGTCGTTGGTGATTCGCTGGATATAGTAAATGCCCAGAAGTCTTCTGTAGCATCTCATCTCCATGCTTTGTATTCTTCGTTATAGATCTGCTGTGAGGGTCCATGTTTCGCAAGCATATAAGAAGATGGAAATGACAAGGGAGCGCAGCAGCCTTACCTTGGAATGTGGACTGATGGTCCTGTCTTTTTCAAATGGGTTTCAACCTTGTCAGTTGTTTGTGCGGTCCTGGAGAGGACTTCCTGTCGGGACCCATGGTCTGATACAATATTATGGCTCCTAAATATTTGAAGCTGTGCACTGTGTTGAGGGATTGGCCTTGGACTTTGATGTCCATGTTGATGCCATTGATGGTGTTGGTCATCATTTTGGTATTCTCTGCACTTGTTTCAATTCCATAGGCTCTGAAGGTGGTGTCAAGCCTCTGTACTGGCTGTTCAAGTTCTTGTTCCTCTCCAGCCAATCCATCAATGTCATCCGCAAAACGGAGGTTGGAGATTGATTGCTCTACCCCCTAAGCTGACTGTACCTTCGTGATCTGCAAGGGCCTCTGACATATGCGCTTTAGGAAGATGTTAAAGAGTGTTGGAGAGAGTAGGCATCCTTGACGCACACTCGATTGTTGTTCTGAACCAGTTTCCGATAGCGCAGTTGTGGAGGACTGCATTGGTAGCCTTGTAATACAGGCTTTTGATGACTTCCAGCATTTTATTTTAAATAATTTAAATTTCATTAATTCAATAAATGTACTTGTCATAAAGTGATACTTTTCTACTTTTTGCTTTGGGGTAAAGGCTAGTTAACAGAAAGTTAAAGCAACAGATTTGTAAACGTTTACAACTTATATAACTTTGTTATGTACATATATTTGTTCGCCCATGTGTTTGTGTATTTGTTGTTTTCCTCAGTCACCCACACCACCTTCTCTTCGTTTTCATGTAAATGTGACAATGGCATGCAACAATACTGATTTTGCCGGAGGGCGGGGGTTGGAGTAAGAAGTGGGGTTGGAGGGTGTATCTGCAATAATGTAAGCCCAGGTCAGACCTACCGATTTTCATAAGATTTACCCGGTCACACGCTGCACTAAGTTGTACAACAAGCTTACGATAAAATCTCAAACGACTCCATCGTAGATTCAGAGGATAGAACTGTGTGTAAATCGTAAGTCCGGACAACAAAGATGGTCAGCACATTACGATATGAAAACGTACTGGACCCTAACGGGTGCATATATTTGTTCGCCAGTGTGTTTGTGTGTTTGGTGTTGTTTTCCTCACACCATGACCTGTTCTTCGGTTTTATGTAGCCTAAATGTGCCAATGGCATGAAACAATACTGATTTTGCCGGAGGGCGTGAGTGGGGGTAAGGTGTGGGGTTAGAGGAAGGGGAGGAGGGGGAGTATCCACAATAAAATACTGTTGCATAAAAACATGTTTTTATAAAATAAACAATAAATTAATTTGGGAAAAGTTAAAACATTTTTGGGTTGGAAGAAAATAGTTATCGGAAAATCATAAGCAAGCTTACAATCATTCCGTCTTATGATGGAAGGTGTTTTGCCTAAGGAATTAATCTCATAGCACTGATGAGGGGTGGAAAAGTGGGGGTAGGCACACTTATGGCATGCTTACAGATCAAATTGATTTTTTGTTTTGTTGGTAATGTTTTAAAATGGTTTTTAGCAAGAGGCCTACTGCTAACGTTCTCCTCGGATTTTGCTCACAACGTTTGAAATTTGATTTTGATGTGAGAGTAATGAGCAACGCCATCTGTCCAATTTTGGCGCCATTAGACGCGGAAGAAGTAAAAATTTTAATGAGAAGAAGCGTGCAGATTACGGTCTTCGTAAATCCTAAACGGTGAGTGATTTGTTACATACATGTACGCATATTTATGTATTGATGGTCAGATGCTTTTGTTTGTTTGGGATTTGCACAAAGTAAGGAACTGTGACATGTGGGATCAGATGAGATAGCGTCACGTAGCAAATTTGCCAGTAGCCTTCCGTCACTGGCCCACAATGCCGAACTGCCCCCCTAAGTCCGTGGGTTCGATCACAATGCTTTACACATTATTTGGGTGCCTGTTTCTAAAGGCTATCGGTGTGTCTGTGTCAATTATTAACAATAATAATTCCTTTGGGCTTATGTAGCTGGTATCTTGAATAGAACTTGGGAAATAGATAGATCTATCTTTCACAGGTTTCCGCGTGTTACACCACAGGCTAGGAAGTCTCGTCATTCATAGGCCTCAATTACATATTATACTACGTATATATGTAGGAGCCCCACGAGTTTAAAAAGACGAAAGAAAAGACTTCAGAGCCTGTGGTTACACAAGCGCACTGCTTTGGTATGTACGAGGCTTATGAGGTTACCTACTGTTTTGGATGAGAGGTCTAGTCTTTGTACGTGCACATTCCTTCTCACAGTCACAGACTCATAAGATCCTTATGCCCATGTCTTAAACAGGTAAATGCCAGACACACCACCAGCATGCACTAAGTATAGTTTGCTGTCTTAATTAAATACATTAATTCCGGTAGTGTGATCCTGCTACTATAAATTATAATGTCAAAGTTGCTGTTAGTGTACATGTATTTTTACTTTTTACTCCTTTGTGTGTGTGTGTGTGTGTGTGTGTGCACATAAGTAAAGTACACACATTGGGACATACATATTTTCCATGATGATCTTATGATGAGCAATTCTTAAAGAATCAGCACAAACAGTTATTGACTGGATTTGATTGCAAACCTTTGCATTGAGAGTAGGTTATTAATATTATAGGATAACGTAACCTATCATACTTCCTAACATATATAATATAGTGTTATGTTTGGTTTCGGAATTCCTGGTCGTACTATAAAAAAAAAAATGTTATCAATTGTTAAGTATTGTTTTTCCTCCACAGATCTCCTTCAAATCAGACACTGAGACAGTGTGACTCTGGTTGAAATGGCAGAGAAGGTGTATGAAATTGAAAAAATCATACGCTCTCGCAAGTCTAAAACTGTAAGTTATTTGTTACGCACAATTGGCAACATATATATATATTTTTTTTTTTTAAGTTTTTTTTTGGCATCTTATTCCATAATCAGGTTTAAATTATGGTTTTCACAGTAAGGTACCACATCTCTGCTGTGACTTTGCCAAATTTCATAGCTCTACATGGATGACCTTGCCAAAATAGGCTGTTTTCACCCATAAGATTGAGGAGTAGAAACATAAAGTAGCTTCCACAAGTATTCAAATGTGTGACCTCGAGATGAATAGCCAGGTGCCAAATCAGGTGATTGGAGTTATTTTTAGAATCCTTTGCATTAATGGACAATAGTAGTTTCTAGTGTGCTTGTAGATTTTACAAAAATGTTACATGAAAAAACAACAAAAGAAACTTGTGTTTATATTATTTAGTTTGGCCTAATATAGTAATTGTGGCTTTTTTATGTACATTTTTGCAGGGAAGAACTGAAGTTTTAGTAAAGTGGAAAGGATGGTCTTCAAAGTGAGTGCTTTATGTTTAATTTATTTTTGTGAGTTTTGTTGATTGTTCTGATAGAAAATTATTAGGCTGAAAGAGGGAATAAAAGAATTGTTCAGGTAAAATTTTTTAAGTATTATTAACTTGACCTTTCAACAACAAAAAATAACCCCCCACCCACACACCCAAAAAAGGAGGGAGAGAATGAGCATATTTAAGCATGGCCATACTTTTTGTTTGCAATATTAACTTAAATGGAGGGTATCATACATGTTTCTTTATTTCTTGACAATAACTTCATTTATTTATTTGCTATTTAAAGAAACATCTCTTCTGTAGAGCGCTTTGAGCTGTTTTGAGGAAGGGCGCTGTACAAATGGTTTATTATTATTATAATTATTATTATTAAGTTCACTTTTGGAAATTGCAATAATATTGCATTATATATAGTATAGTATAGTATAGTATAGCATAGTAAAACTAAAAGCATATAATTGGTAATTGTAACTCAAACCAAACTCACAAATTTGAATTTTTGGGAATGTCTTGCCAGTTGTGTAATCTGTGCCTATTAGTACTATGCACACTGTCGCAGCAGTGATATTTGTGTATAGAGGTGATGCGATTAATAGTCACATAACCAAAAGAATGTATTGATTTATATAAATATCATACTTTAGGAAAATCTTTTTGGGGGGATTTACCTAACTTTAGTCTGGCAAGGGGAACGAACACTCCACTATGAATTTGAAAGGGTCTGTGAAACTGAAATCTGATCTTGAGGTCCTGTAAGTAACCTAAGCCACAATTGTTTTGCATAAGGTTTTGCCGTTTAAATACTTTGTAATTAGTATAAAAATGTGTTTGTGTAGAATATTCATAATGATTTTTATGTTCTGTGCAGGTATAATTCATGGGAACCAAAAGAGAATGTAACAGACATAACACCGCACAGGAAGCAAGGTTCATACAGTCCTTTTAACTGTTTGTAGGTACTTAGATTTGGGCATGGGTGAGAACAGGCATTGTAGGTGCTGCTGTGGCACATCTACCTTCACTCAACATTCAAGTAACATTTGTGTACTACAAGATACAAAATGAATTATTGTCTTTATTTTACTAAGGAAATTTGGCTTATAGCTGCCATTATGGCACAAACGCATCTTTGGAAGGCTGATGTAATTGTGTTTGTTTAACCGCATTCTTAGTCAGTATTGTTTTATGTCAAAGGAGATAACTATGTTAACTGGGTTAAAAAAAATAAATTTTCCTCTTTCTAATTTAGACTTTCCAAGTATGAAAAAGAGTGGAGCATGCAAGAGGAAAAAGCCTCCAGAAAACAACATAAATACGTATGTTATTTGTTTTGTGTATTGTAATAGTGTAATAATTTGATAACTTTGATGTGTTGAATTAATGAAACTGTTAGAAAATTATGAATCCTTGTTAAAACACCCATACCACACCAAACCATACCATTTATAAAAATTAGTTTATAAACTGTAAAAAGAATTGGTGGAAAGGATAATATAATAATAAAATTAACCTAACACAAAGAGGATTGCATTGTAAACTAAAATAGAACCCCCATCACTTTGCTATGAGGGCATTCCTAATTTGTTTTTCTCTTTACTACAGAACAGAGTAGTTTTGCCAGGGTTGTGTTCACATAACAGGCATGAGATTTCTCCGGTTAAAACATGAAATCCAGTTTTTCAAACATGCCAGTCATCATTTCTGAGATCAGTGTAAATCCGTTATATGCATAAAAATATTTTTGTACAAAGATTTCAACTCCGGCTTGTAAACGGTGTGTAGCTCAAAGGGTGTAGCATATGCATCTATGTACTGTATTGGAAAACGGTGCCTCTCCATGCTAGCACTGTTCACCTGCTTGTGGTGGATTTCATACATGCCAACTCGCGCTTCTGAAGTGTAGAGGAATGTAGTGCTGCATGTATTACACATGTAGTGCTGCATGTACTATACATGTACAGTGGGTGGTCCTGATTCGGGTCTTTGCAGTCCGCTGGACCCCTTGCACAATGGCTGACTTACTAAAAATGTGCAGTGAACGCTCGCGTATGAATATAGTGTAATCTTGAACGCAACCCTGTTGGCCAGGAAAGACCTTCAGGAGTCTATATGTGCATAACTCCTGTTATTAATATATGTCAGCATTACAAGTAAATGGTTTCACATACTAAATTTGAATTTGTTTTTCTTTATGGAAAATTGATTAGAATTTGAGTTGTAATTAAATTAATATAATTTCATAAGAATTTTATGAACTTGGCCATATTAGTTGTGCAAATGTTTACTATAGAACTTTAAAAAATACCCTGCTTTGTGGACCATCTAGCAGACTCATAAACTGTAAAAGAAGTGAATACCTATTAAATGTCAGATATTCACTAACTTCTTTTCAGATAATCTATTTAACAGCGAGGTGGACCATATATTATTTTAAAACCATGTAACCTGACGTTTTTTGGGGTTTTTTTGCACTTTATTGACACATTGTACATTTTATATCGGAAAATTCTGGGCCCCCTTCCATTGGGAGGCATAGTCATAGACTGGCCCAAACACAACCTATACCTAATATTAGTTGTGTTTGTTCAAATTTTGTTGGGAGGGGAGGGGGGAACTGGATTGCCTGGATAAACCCCTGAGACGTTGCCCGAGTCAAAAAGAAATAATATTTGGAGAAACATAATGCCAAGAGGCGGGATCGATCCTACGTGCAAGTTAGTCACACCTTAGTCCACGGGTTCACAACGCTCACTTTTATAGCATCCAGTATTAATACATGTTGCAGTCTCTTCCTCCTTCCCTTCTATAAACATGTTATTAATGTGAACATTTGCAGGATTCCAAAGCTCAATCTTTCAAATGAAGAGTTGATTAGCAGAATACACGGACTGAAAGAAGAACTTGTTGCTGTTTGGAATGGGAAAGACAGTGACAGACATCATAAGTATATGCAAGGGCCCGTGTCACGAAGTGAGTTGTCCTATTTCTTGAATTTGTATACGGGGAAATTATATCTTGAACAAAGAGGGGTTGGCAGAGTTTATTAGCAAGAGTGTAATGCCCAGGGAAATAATTATGACCTTTTATTGACTCACATGCATAGCAATGTAATGCTATCTACTATAACTCCCCATCCCCCACACCCCCATCCCTTCCGCATCTCTCCCCCACACACACAAAAAGTGTTTCCCGATTTTTAAAAATCTGTGCAATATGAGTCCTACATAGTCCAAAATGAAAATAAATGTTTAAAAAGTGTTTGTCCGCCTGCAATCTGTGCAAAACTTTATTCTTATTCTATCCTGTCCCGTAACTCGAAGGTCGTAGGGGCATCACAGATGATCGTTTAACCAGTGTACCCCATCTTCTCTGTCTTTAGCAACCCTCATGGCTATGCTTAGTGTCAAGCCAGTCCATTCTCGAATGTTGTCCTCACTCCTCTTGTTCTCAAATTTCTGTCTCCCTCTTTTTCTGCCTCTTTGCACCGTGCCTTGCAGGATGGTCTTTGCAAGCCCTGATGCTCTGGTGATGTGACCATACCATCAAAGTTTCCGTTTCTTCACCACTGTGAGCATGTCTTCGTGTTGTCCAATTGCTTGTGTGATAGTCTGTTGGAGAGGTCTTCTGTAGCACCCAATCTCTATGCTTTGTATTCCTCGTTGTAGATCTGCTGTGAGGGTCCATGTTTTGCAAGCGTATAGGAAGATGGAGATGACAAGAGAGCGCTGCAACTGTAGCTTGGAATGTAGACTGATGGTTCTGTCTTTCCAAATGGCCTTTAACCTTGTCAGGGCAGCAGTTGTTTGTGCGATCCTGGAGAGGACTTCCTGTCGGGACGCATTGTCTGATACAATGGCTCCTAAATATTTGAAGCTGTGCACTTTGTTGAGAGACTGGTCTTGGACTTTGTCCATGTTGATGCCGTTGGTGTTGTTGGTAATCATTTTGGTCTTCTCTGCACTTATTTCCATTCCATAGGCTCTGGAGGTGGTGTCAAGCCTCTGTACCAGCTGTTCAAGTTCTTGTTCCTCTCCAGCCAATCCATCAATGTGATCCGCAAAACGGAAGTTGGAGATTGCTCTACTCCTATGCTGACTGTGCCTTTGTGATCTGCAAGGGCATCTGACATGATGTGCTCTATGAAGATGTTAAAGAGTGTTGGAGAGAGTAGGCATCCTTGACGCACACCGATTGTTCTGAACCAGTTGCGATGGCGCTGTTGTGGAGGACTGCACTGTGGGTTCGGGCACTGAATAGAATAGACCCAACATTTCCCGGCGTGTTATAAGAGGTGACTAACAGGGTTGATGTCGGCACGTCATCACTGGTCGGAAGTCTTCTACACAGAAGTCACCTGCCAGGACGGAGGAACTTCATGTTACTGCAGGTTCAACGACCACGTGCTCGGGACCAAAGCGAGCCACACTGTATTCGTGGATATCGGCTGTGGACAACAGCCTGGAGAGGATTGGGCCCTGTCAGGTCTTTCTTGCCCAGAACCATTCACTCCATACCGATCGGTCGTCGCCCGGGTCACCAAGGACCTTGCCTTCCTTTGGCCACCAGGACTGAGGTGATAAGCGTGCTATTGATGGACAACTTCGCAAGATCCGCACTAGAAACATCGTCATAGGAACCTGGGAATTTCAAGACCCTAACTGCGGAAGAAAAATTGGAAGAACTGGCCCACGAGCTGGACCATTATCGATGGAACGTTTTAGGTATCACCGAACTTCGCTAGAAACACCTGACAAAGGCCACAAGCTGTATTTCACCGGTAGATATGATTTTAGGGCTGATGTTGTAAACTCTCATGGTTGCCCACAGACTATCAAACGCTTTCTTGGAGTCTACAAACACATGATATAGATGTTGTTGCCAATGTTGGTGCTGTAGATATTTCTCGCAGGTTATTCTGATGTTGAAAATCTGTTCAGTGGTACTTCGCCCAGTTCGGAATCCTGCTTGTTCTTCAGCTATGATTTGTTCAGCTTGGGGTTTCAACCTGTTGAGTATTATTTTCAGGAGGACCTTGCTGGGATGGCTGATGAGGCTGATGGTGCGGTAATTTTCACACTCCTGAAGGTTACCTTTTTTGGGAAGAGTGATGACAAGCGAACGGGTCCATGGTGCAAAACTTTAAAGTGGCTAATTACTCGGAACCTACTTTAATATGTCATAACCAAACTTGGTACGATGGTGTATATCCATGAGACATTGATAATTATTAATGAATGAATGAATGACTTTACTTTAAGGTCAAGGTCAATAAATTTTGGTCAAAAAATAAAAATTGTTTACAAAATTTTAATTATTTCTGGGAAAAAAAAAAAAAAAAAAAAAACGACACCAGCATTTGGACTGTTAAAAGTATAAATAGATGAACTGCAAATAGAATAATGAACTTAGGACACTAAAAATGATAACGTATGACCCAGTTGATGTTGGGTGTAAACAGAAGATCTGAGAGAAAGCTGAAATACTTTTTAGTTGCTTTCTGTGCGTGTTAGCATAGTATTCCGACAAACCAAGTGCAAGGGAAGTAACTATAAACAATCTCGCAAAAAGTCTCGCTATGGTCATTCTCTTCGGGATCATAGTTAAATTCTATATTGTCACCAAGACAATCATTCTCTTACGTTTATATTTTACGTTTATTTGCGCTGATCATCTCTAATTGTTTCTAGGGTCACTTGACGACGACAGCTGCATTGCATTGTTGGAAGATGGCCAAGAGGACTTGCTAATACAAGCTTTGACAAACATATTACCATACGATCAGACCATGCAGGTTAGTTAAGTTACAACTTTGTTTTATTTTTAAAATGCAAAGATTTATCAAAATCTCCCTGTTTCAAAGGAAATGAAACCTTTAATCATCCGCTGCACGAAATGAAACTTTTAGCAGCGCACTAGTAGAGAATTGATAAGCTTATTGGTGTTCTGCTACAATTGTAAATGTGATTCATAGACACTCAGCTGCCTTTGGTCTTTTTGTTGTTGTAAATATACAGCACCTTGCTCTGTGAGGGCTATATTGTTTTCATGCAATCCCCATAATTGTTGTGCTTACGTGGGTAAAAGTCAACCGTACTCCAAAATAATTTCCTGCTGAACAATCCTGAAGTCCGTGGCTTGCGTTGTATAACTGGGAATGAAAAAGAGTGCATGTGTCGGAGATAAGAGGGGGAGAGTGTGAAAGAGAGAAAGTAATGTTATACTACTGTGTTGTAAGTATTTAATATTTCAATAATGTGTAACTGTTTATTTGATTTACCCATTTGTTATTGTGGTGATTACTTTTCCCTTCTCCCCCAGCGCTGTGATCATGCTTATGTGTACAGTTTCATGCACTTTATACATTTTAATTCATTAATTTTGGTTTTAAGCTTTTCAAAGCAGAATTAAGGAATAGTACATAATTAATGATGATCAGATGTGTGCATTTCAAAAAGTGACCATCGGAAAATTACAACCAATTACTAAACTAACAAATTTGTCCACAGTCTATGGATTACATCATGAGAGTGATGATGGGAGAAACTTTGTGATGCGCATTCACAGTCAAGTAAGAAACCTTTTGCATGAGATATTTTTTTAATTAGTGAGACAAATATCCTGTAAATAATGGGCGATAAAGAAGAGAATAGAATGAAAGTTTAAAGGAAGATAATGATGAAAAATTTTCTACTGAATTATAGTGATAGCATATTGTGATGTCTCTTGTGAACTCTTCATGAATAATAATATAATGATGTAGGATTTTGGTTTGGCCCTTGATTATAGGTCAGGGGCCAATAAACATCTGAAATTATTAATTTTTGTGTGTGAGTGATAATTAGATGACCCATTGTTTCCTCTGATAATCCATCATGGCAAGACCTATTAACTTCCATATGATCTAACACTTTTCTATTAGTGTGTTAATTGACATCAAAACTGATGATGTTACAAACAGAAAGTACTGTATTTTTTAAACATGAGCCGTGATCAATGTTATTGAAACAAACATTTACAGTAGAAGTTTTACAACCCATAGACAGTCACCCTTCGGTTTACTAATACTTATTGTTTGCACTTTCAGGGACAGCAATTACCCATATACAGCTCACTGCTAAGTGTAATAAACGAACATATTTGTCATTTTACAAAATGTATGTAGTAGGTATGGAAATTTGTAGGCTCGTGACATATTTATGGCTGACAGAAATCTATTCATGCCCCAAGGTCTTTTAATTTAAATTTTTTAAAAATTATTTATCCTTTCAGCAAAAAGATGAAGAATTATACAATGATGACCACATGTATGTTTAACCAAACGACTGTTTTGATTTAAAAAAAGAAAGAAGAAGAAGATCTAAAATGTGTGTAATTTGGTGCTTGTTACGTAGCTACTAAAGGAACAAGGGCAGCCAGTGTGCAAGAGGGATATGTCAGCATTTGGGGCAAAAGGCAACAAAATTGTCGAGTTTGACACTGATTCTAATAGAAGGTGAGTATTGTGAAGGAGCTTATACAAATGGATGTAGAAAACTTATTAAAACCAATAAAAAAATAATTTTTCCGATTCCTAATAATTTCAAATCCAGATATTATGTCGCATGTCGATCGGTCCGTTTATGCCAGATCTTAATCGCTGTATGGACTTTGACCAAACTTCATACAAACATTACCAAGGTTATAGTGGCCAGCTTTCCTTATCATTGCTTTACCTCTACTTTTGTCAAGCTCGATGAGGTCAATTCCTTGCTAAACACGCTTTGCTCTATAATATGTCAAGAACGGTTTGCCTGATTTAGATGATATTTTAGTACTTCAACTTATGGCGAGTTGATCAGTCGGTCTTTCTGTCTGTATTTGACAAAACACAAGTTTAGTATTAGCTCAAAAATGAGGATTATATATATAGATAGATAGATAGATAGATAGATAGATAGATAGATAGATAGATAGATAGATAGATAGATAGATAGATAGATAGATAGATAGATAGATAGATAGATAGATAGATAGATAGATAAAAGACTGAGCAGTAATTATTATAATTACTGCTCAGTCTTTTATATATTTATACACCTCGACTGTAAGCAGGTGTTTGTGGGTTGTCTGTTTGATTCTTCTCTCAGGAATTTAGTAATAATAATAATACAAATTATAAACAACCAAATCTGTAAAAAAATAGTCTATTCAAGGCTCACACTCACATTGTTGCAATGTGCTCAACCACATACATCCTTGACATATAATAAAGCAAGTGAAATAGAAGAAAGTAACTAAGGAATGCTATTAAATAAATAATATATTATCCCAAATGTTTACAATCCGATTGAGCCGAGCCTTTGCTTGCATACGATTCATTGTAAGACCGGACAATGCACATTTGTGAGTGTATATACTCCCCTTCCCTCCCCTTCATCCCCTCCCCCCAAAAAAAACAAAAAAAAAAAAAAAAACAAACGAGAAGTCCTAAGTTGGGGTCCAAAACTAACATTTTCCAAATAATGTCATTCTGTCCGTCTGTCCGCTGGCATCCACTGTCTAGTTGTGCAAAACTTGCAAGTGGATTAATATTTCAGAACCTATATAAACTATCACAACCAAACTTGCTAAGATGGTGTGTACTTATGAGACCTCATAAATGACCAGTGAATGAATGACTTCAATTAAAGGTCAAGGTCACAGGGTCAACAAATTTTAGTCCAAAAATGACTATTTTTGACAAAATTTAACTTTTTTCTCCCTAGGTTATTACTATTGAACGTATGATTCTTTGATGCATATATATATATATATATATATATATATATATATATATATATATATATATATATATATATATACACACACACACACACAGGGATGGATTTAACCGGAAATTACCGGTATTTTACCGGTTTGAGAATAAAAATACCGGTTGAAAAATCAATAGCCGGTAGAACCTACCAATTCTTATTTTGTTTGACTGGTTTCAAAAATAAAGGAAAAGAGAAAGAAAAACGAGAAAGAGAGAGAGAGTGAGAGAGAGAGCCAGCCAGCCACGCTGATTATGTGTTTAGGGAGTGTAGACGAGAGGCCTGCGAATGCGTTCAGTAGCCTTGCCATATTCTTTGAGGTAAATAATACAGAATGATATAACATTGGCGGGCGCAAGGCTATCGTGACTACGGATAAATTAAACTCGCGCACTTTTCGATTTTTTTTCTTTCCTCATGCTCGTCAGTATGTATTGCGACAGTGGCAGATAGGCTAGTAATAATGAAGAAGCAGAAATCTCTTTTTTCATTTTTTGCTAGGGGGGAGAGGGGCGATAAAAC
Source organism: Oncomelania hupensis (assembly GCA_036898135.1). Taxonomy (NCBI): domain Eukaryota; kingdom Metazoa; phylum Mollusca; class Gastropoda; order Littorinimorpha; family Pomatiopsidae; genus Oncomelania; species Oncomelania hupensis. Next base: position 15,938 of record JBAHVR010000248.1, on the reverse strand, counting down.
TTTAAAAGAAGTATATGTGAAGACGAAAATGTTTAGGTAAGAAATGCCTGTTATTTACTTTTATTTTTGGCAAACGTTGTTTCAGTTATAGTTAGTAGGCTTTACGGTGAGCAGTAAATTAATCACTGCATTTGTCTGCAGATTTTCGGTGGCAAAAATAGTGACGCATTATTAAGCTTTGCTATGGGTCATACTGGTTTCTGTGACTGGCCTACTGGCTTGCGTTCGAGTGGGTTTGTTTACTGTGAAGTCGTACCGGTTTTGCAAATCCCTAGAACAATCACTGTATATATATCAATAAAAAACATTATTTTACAAATTTGGTCAATGTCACTCCAAGGTCAAGGTCACTGGAGATGTCCAAAGTCAGTATTGATACTTTGAAGTGACCTTGACCCTAAACTATGAACTTGACCCAAAACTATGACCCCCCCTCCCCAACCCCTCCACCCCTCATGGGGGGGGGAGGGGGGGCGGGTGTTTCAGAATAAATAGTATCCCCACTTTCTGGAAATGTAGTGCTTTAAATTCCCACTGTCACTGTCTTTCTCTTTTGTTCTTTCTCATTCCTACTCTGTTCTATCAATCTATTATACTTTCTTCTTCTTTGCTAGACCAGTCATCTAGAAAACTGTTCCGGGCCAAAACTCGTCATTTGTGTGTGAGATCTGTTGGATCAGCTTGGGAATATTGGACGCTTTCTGCCAAATGGTCACTGGGGCTTCCTATGATGTTATTATTTGGCAATGTAGGCATTTTATATGTATGTGTTTTGTTCATATTTTATAATGATGTTTATATTTTATGTTGTTTTTGTAAACGGGGGGTTCGATAAATTAGAGTATAGCCTGAGCGTCCCCTGCTTGGGAGGTCTTTATTGTAAAGGGACCGGCTGGTAGAGTGCCTTTAGCGTTATCACTAGGGTTGTTTCGACAGATTTTTTTTATGCAGAGCAGGGGTGAGTCCTCTTTCTGCGAAGTTGTGGTATTGATTTTGTGGTCCTGATTCAGCTCTTTGCAGTCCGCTGGACCCTGTACGCAATAAAAAACTAACGAACCTAAAGTCTAAACTATGAAAGTCCAAACTTGTTGCATTTAGTTAGATGTGATTGATTGACCTTTCATGTATGATTGGGTTTTGCGTTGATCTTTGGGGCAAGGTCAGTTTTGGCCTTGCAAAACCATAAAAAAAGGGTTATTCTACAGTGGAACAGCTTTTTTAACCCATAGAATGTAACTTTGGGTTATTTGATCATACAGGCATGAGAGGCCACTTGAGGGACAAGGTAATCCGAAGGTCAAGGTCACTGAAGGTCAAGGTATTCCCAAAGTAACCGTTTTTTGGCATAATACAACTTTTGCTGAAGTTTATTTGATTGTACATGAGTGTATTTGGAGTGAGATGTCAAGGTCATCTCAAGGTCAAGATATAGAACATTTCAAAGTCAGTATTTTCATTTTAATGCCACCATTTCATTTTGCTTTTTCTGGGCACTCATTTTAATTTTAAATATTGTGAGTTCCATAAGGTTGTGGGTCATATGTGTATTGCCCTTGTTGTTCCACCAATCTAGTTTTTTGTTTTTTTTTGCTTGCCTGTTTCAGTGCGAATTCTGAGCATTCATGTAATGAGAACAGTGAGGAGTTGTTATCAAGTGAGGACGAATGGCTACCTAGTGAGGTAAGACTCACCAATATATATATATATATATAGATATAGATAGATATATATAAACTGATATGGAATAACCAAAGAGCTTATTATGGAAAGAGGGGGAACTCCCATGACAGCATAGCAGCGGTCTTACTTTAGGCCTATATAAACACACAAAAAGTGAAGTTTTTCAATTGCACTTTACCTTTCTTTGGCTCTTGGAAATTTGAACAAGGACTTGCCATCACAACTTTTCATGTATCTGGACTTACCTCAATTGATGGCTGTGCAAAAGTCACCGCCCTGTTTCACTCGGTCGCCTTTTGTCTTTCTGCCACGAGCCATTTTCAGCAAGTCGACAAGGGAGCGTAACTCGTATCTTCCGTCTCGCGGTCTGTTCCAAGTTCCCTCTCTTTCTATTATTAAGCTCTTTGGAATAACTAAAAACAATTAAATCAAAATTTTTGTTTTGTTTTTTATCAAATGACTTAGAAAACAGGTAAGTAAAATGCCTGTTATAATCAAGAAAGACAACTGTAGATGGTCTATTTGTACCAATCAAAATGTTTTTATTATTGTACACTAGGATTTCACCTTGTTTTTGTGATGTTAATATGAAGGACAGCTACAGCTAATAATGTATGAATCTCAGTACAATTCCGCTCACAAATATAATGAACATACTGCACCACAGACCTTGCATTAGTGGAAAACATGAACTGTTGGATAATGCTCCAAGTGGAAAACATCAACTGTTGTATAGTGCGCCAAGTGCTAGTGAAGATAAAAGTATGTATGTATGTATCAGTTTATAGTCCCCTCTCTTCCCGATAAGGATTTTCAGAGAGGAGACTCACAGATAAAAGTTAAATTTATTTGGCTATTTATAGGCAATTTCAAAATTAATTTTTGTCCTCCCCCAGGGACATAACTCAACCACTTGTTCATCTGATGAAGATAGCGAATCGGCTCGTATGTAAGTAAATTTATTTCCATTAATCCCATACGTTTAAAATGCATGTGTGTAATTATTTGCAAAGGTTAAAATATGGTGTGGAACATCTGAAGTATCCAGATAGTTTGTTTCATAACGTTTATGAAGATCATGCATACACAGCAGTCAAAATGTTTATGCTGTTATAGGTAAAAATCATACATAAATTCAATTTGCCATTAAATGTGGCCTCATTACAAACTGATCTTGCTTTCAAGTAATAGCCCATCATTTGTTTTATACAGTAGAGTTTTATAACTATTATGAAAGAAGTAAGTTTGTGTATTTCTTTTTGGGAATGTATGAAGAAAACTTGGGTGTACGCTAATCCTCAATTATCTGTCTGCTTATTTGTGCATACATCCATTATAATACACTTTTAACATTTGACTTATTAATTTTAGAAGACATCCGTAACTTTACATTTGTAAATTGAAAAAAAAGAATGCCTGTGATTAAAGCTTTTCGGGGTAAGTTTTGATTCCCTCAATTCAAGCTTGAGTTTACAGTATTTTCACTAAGATGAGACTAAAGATAGAACTGATTGATAAAAAATCTAGTTTGTAAACTTGTATCATTCCAGAGCTGAACCTTTGCAGATTCACAATTTATTTCTCCCTAATTTAGGTGTAATAAGTACTTGTAAAGATCAAAGTCATAGACCAAGAAGTGTATTTTTATATAAAAACTTTACCATTTGCATTAAAGCTTAGCTATTCTTGCTATAGTAAGCTTTTCATAAAAATGTGTTCAATTACCTATTGAGGCTATTGAATGCCTTCACAGGATGAAACATGTGACTGGACGCTCAAGGCCCAAAACTAAATTCAAAGGATTAAAGGAACAAAAAAGGTGAGTTTTATAAAATAAGTAATTTTTAACAGTAAGTTTGGTGACATTTATTGTGTAAAGCCAAGCATAATGTCTCTATATGCGGTGAGAAAAATATTCAGGGACACATTTACATTTATAATAGACCATGTTCGGAAATACGAGGGGAAACGACTTTGGCCGGCTTGTAAGCATGTTGCGCCAGAGCTGTCTAACGCTCAGGACATTCTTTGCTAGCAAACGCAGTTTCTCGCCTACAATCAGTGTTCCCGATTACGCACAGTAGTGGGTCAATTACGCACAAAATATTAAAAATGACGCAGAAAATTTTGCATGTGTGCGTCCTGTGGATGCACACATTTTTTTCGAATCGCTGAAGTCAAAAATACGACCAACGAGTGGCGAACTAATTCACGGCATAATCAGAATCAGAACCCAACTGAGACTGCCATTGCAGACGATTAAAGATTGTGTCGGGAGTTGTCGTCCTTAAAAATCGCATGCGCGCGCTTTGTAAACTTCCTCCAAGCAATACATTCACTGAACAGAAGAAATCTTCGTTAATCCATTCTTTGATTCTATCATACAGGATCATGTCACTTCTGACTTGGTTGACTGGGCCCAAAACCCGCTCATCCACAGCAAAATCAAGTACAGATCCTGTCATTATCGAAAATACCGAAGCTGTTGTGCAGGCTGCTCTGAAGGAGTTTGCAGCAACCAAGCGACTCAGGCTTAAATAAACATTTAATACATGTTTTAATTTTTTGGTTTTTTATATGATTATGATAACTAATGTGACGCTTTAACAAAGTAAAAAAAAAAAGAAGAAGAAAAGTGAGGATTGGGCTTGTGTTTTCATTTATTTTCCCGATTTGGGGACTCTCAAAATTTGCACAAGGACTCTTAAAATTTTATACCTGGGAGTCCCAAGGACTCTCATTTTTGGGGGGTGGAGGGAACCTGCTACAATGTTTGCTCTGTCCTTCATAAAACCTTCCGGATAAACCAAAAGGTTGATTTCAGTTGCAATCCTAGCTAGAACTGGCCTTGCACTGCTAAGCAACCACCACCACCCTTTTCGGAATAAAAAAATTGGTGCGATACCTTTCTCGTGGCAAGAGTCTGAAGTACTGACATTATTAAAAATAAGGATATTTTGGACTGATAAATCTGTTCCAGAGCCAAATGAATTGCATTGAGCTGAACTGTATAAGACCACAAAAAAAAGTTTGTTTATGGTATCTTGACCAACCATAATTTTGTGGCCCGACCCTAAATCTTTGTTGGGGGGGGGGGGGGGGGGGGGAGGATCGTCTGGGGAAAAAAATTGGAAAAAGCCAACAAAAAAAAAAAACGCCCAATATGGGAAAGGATGTTAAAAAAAAAAAAAGACCTACCGACACTTTTTTTTTTTTAGTTACCGTAAACAGACACATTATTATTTGTTTTTATTACTATTTTATTTCAAGGTCAGGGTCACAAGGTCAACAAATGTTAGTCAAGAAAGGCAAATTTTTCACAAATTTCAAATTTTTCTGAGTTATAAATATTAAACTTATGATTCTTTGATGCATGATAGATATCAAAGATACACATACTTTGCAAATTTGGTCTTACTCCAAGGTCAAGGTCACTGGGGCTTTCCAAAGTCTGTTAGTATAGGTACTTTGAAGTGACTTTGACCCTAAAATATAAGAGATTTAAAGTCCAAATGTTATATTTAGATATGATAGATTGATCTTTCACATTATATATATCAAGGTCATTTTAGGCCTTGCAAAAATATACAAAATAACAGGTCATCATACAGTAGAATTGCTCTATTTCATCCGTAGTAGGCAACAACATTATGTTATTTGATCATAGATGAGCATGAGAGGTTACGTGAAGTCCAGTGTAGTTTTTTGGGCATAATACAACTTTTGATATACTTTATTTGATAGTCCTTGTGTATTTAGAGCTGGAGGTCAAGGCCATCTCAAGGTCAATAGCATAGACAGATCAAAGTCAGTTTTACTTTTTAGATGGTTTAAAAGTGTTTTCTTTAACACACTTGCATGCAGCTTACCTCCCGTTTTTAGCGGGAGATCCTCCCGGTTGGAGGGGCACTCTCCTGCTTGAAGATACATTACAATTTTGCTTAAGCCATATAAAATTTTGAAAATGCACGTTCCCTGAAAATGTTATTTTTAGATCTGGGGAAAATGACGATTGGGTGAGAGGATATGGGTGCTGAATTCAAACATTATAAAGGCAGTGCATAGAAAAGCCAAGGTAGGGCTGTCTGTGCTACCTTGTCATCTCCATCTTCTCATATGCTTGCGAAACATGGACCCTCACAGCAGATCTACAACGAAGAATACAAAGCATGGAGATGAGGAGCTACAGAAGACTTCTGACCACTTCCTATACCCCGCATGTCACCAAAACAAAGTCTGACAGACCATCACACAAGCCATTGGACAACACGAGAACTTGCTCACAATGGTGAAGAAAAGGAAACTGATGGTATGGCCACATCATCAGAGCATCCGGCTTTGTAAAGACCATCCTGCAAGGCACGGTGCAAAGAGGCAGAAGAAGAGGGGCAGAAAAAGAGGTGGGAGGACAACATTCCAGAATGGACTGGCTTGACAATGAGCTATGCCATGAGGGTTGCTGAGGATAGAGAAAGATGGAATACGCTGGTTATACTATCATGTGTGGTGCCCCACCGACTTTTGAGTTATGGGATAGGATAGGATAGAAAATAGACATTTTTAAAATAGACATTCTACTCTTGTGTCAAAATAGTACAAATATAATTTACTTAATTGTTTCAGAAGGGATCACGCTTACTCTACCCACTACCATGGAATGTCCAGTCCAAAGAAATGTATGTAAATTGGATGTGTTGTGTGTTCTAGTTTAGTTTTGCAAACCACTCGTGCAAGTGGTAATCACAATAGCCTCTTCGTTATCATCTGTGTGGTACATTTGAATCTTGTTCTTTTCTTGAAAACTAAAACAGATAGAAATTTATACTTAAGGCCCACATCCCCCACCCCCCCCCCAAAATGTTTACGGTATCCGCACCAACCCGAATTTTTCTACCAAACGTAAACATTTTTGGGGGATCATCTGGAAATTAATTTTAAAAAGCAAGGGAAAAAAAAAACCGCACACAAGGTGGAAATTTTTTCTTTGTTTGATTTTATTATTATTTTTTTTAATTTATTTTTTTTAAATGGAAGCCGAACTACTGACTCTTTTTTTTCTATGTTACCGTAAACAGACATTTTTGTTTGGGCCTAAGCAGAAAAAAGTATGGAATAAGGGCTTTGAAACCTTTAGCCTGAGCTCCTCAAAAGCCTGGGTACTAGTGATTAGAATAATGGTCAAGAAAATGCAAACCTAAAAGTGATGACAGTTAAGTTTACGAAGATGATTCAACCTGGAGCTAAATTTGCAGAAGCAATGGTGGTGTTCTTTCAGTTGATTTGTATAGTTGCTTGTAGACACAATAGCGTTTCAATCATGCAAGATGAGTTAACAAAACTTGACATTGACACAATTGCAATGCAAAAACCCTACAAAAAATTAAGTTTGTGATCTTTGTATTAGTGAATATCTGGCAGGGATAGCTCAGTCGTCAGAGCACACAACTTGTGTACGTGAGTCTCGGGCGACGTGGGTTCACATCCTGACTTCAGCAAACTATTTTGTGATTGCTGGATATTAGTGGTCAGCGCTTTGAGAAGCTCTCTGAGCTTGTAAGTGCTCTATATAAGAGTAATCTCTCTCTCTCTCTCTTTTTCTCTTTCTTTTCTCTCTCTCTCTTTCTCTTTCTCTCTCTCTCTCTCTCTCTCTCTCTCTCTCTCTCTCTCTCTCTCTCTCTTTCTCTCTCTGTTAATTTTTTATTTGTTCCTGTACAGCTTCTGTGGACTTCAGCCAAGAATTTGCAGCCACAGTTTCTTCTGAAGCAGACAATGGGGAATTGGACCAAGAATCTGCAGCCACAGTTTCTTCCCAAGCAGAAAATTGGGGATTGGACCAAAACTCTGCAGCCACAGTTTCTTCCCAAGCAGTAAATGGGGATTTAGACCGAAAATCTGCAGCCACAGTTTCTTCCCAAGCAGAAATGTGGAATTACGCCAAGCAACTCAAGTACCAGTTCATAAAAAGTCAAGCAGAAAACGATCACAAAACCAGGACAGTAAACGTCACCGACACCGACGCCAGTGCTGTATTGAAAACTGTACTGCTTTGGTTGTAAACTTGACAAGACACTTGCGTCAAATCCATGTTGATGTGCCAGAGTTTGAAATCCAAACACTTGTAAAAGCAAATAAGAAAGCACCAAAACGGGTATACAAAATTGTTAATTGCCCGGTGCAGGGTTGCCAATGGAGAGGAACTAGGCCAGATAAACACTTACAATCGAAGACACATGCATTTGATAAATGCCATGCCAAGATTATTGCTAGACAAATAAAAAGTGTAAGCTACTCCCAAGGAACCTGTGAACGGCCGCTTGGCAAAAACATGCATACTGCCAAGTCTTTGGCAGAGGCATTTTTATTAAGATTTGAGTCTATCGAAGGCGGTTATTTCATCCCTGATTTCTTGGATGAGCATAAAAAACAACAAAAATCAAAACAAAACAGAAAAATCATGCATATGGTTCAAACTGTTTTAGAAATTACGTTAGGTAGTGGTGAATTTCATGCATCTATGCTGTATACCCTTGATACCATTGGTAGATCAGGAAAAAAGGGGGAGAAATCTATAGTTGAGCAAATGAAAGAGGGCAGATCATGGGGAACAGTAAAAAATTATCTAAACGCATTTTCCCACTTTATTGATTTTATGGAGACCAGCAAACCCCCTTTAATGGATCCAAGTGGTATTTCATCACTGAAACTGAATTTGTCAGGCTCCATCCAGACTGTTACCAAATTTGCAATGGAAGAGATGCAACGCAGAAAAGTCTCTGACCGAAACAAAGTCATTGACTTTCGTGACATCAAGCGGTACCAGGCAGAAAATGTTGCTCTCAGATTGTCAGATTCTTTGGATAAAAGTACTGAAGAATGCACTAGGGAAAACATACACAGGCTAGCAAGGCATGTACTCCTTCAAATTGCGCTTCCTAATGGGAAAAGAACTGGCGTTTTTGCTGATATGAAATGTTCGGATGTAACAAACGCCTTGAAAGAGAGAGATGGCTTTGTTATCTTAGTTAGCGAAGGAAAAAACGTTTCGCGTGTCTGGTGCAGCAGGGGTTTTCTGTTCATGCCAGGAGTATGAGCTCCTTTGCAAGTATGTCTCACATTGGAGGCCTCTTTTTACACCAACAACTGAACAGGTTTTTTGCCGCAGTACAGGACAAAGAGCAAGTGTAGGAGAATTAGGAGAGTACCTGAGTAATGCTTGGGCCGATTTTGGCTCTTCTATAGGGAAAGATGTTGGCAAAATGACTTTTACACTTGTTCGAAAAACAATTGTGAGCAAGTCCAGAAGCAAAGGTGTTGATAGTTCAGAGAAAGCAGACATGGCAGTCCATATGGATCACTCATTAGCAACCGCTGATAAACATTATGATGTCAGCACAGGAGCTCGACTGACAGCTAAATTCCGTCAGATCTTTGATCGTTTCCATGACCCTCTTGATTCTGAAGATAGTGATGATGACAATGATGTTGATCCTTCTACTAGATTGAATGACAATGTCATTCAATCTAAGAAACCGGAGGACTTCTGCACAGGTGACAGTACTCGGTCTAGCAGACCAGAGGACTTGGGCACTGAAGATTCCTGCAGATTGGAGGACGGTAGTGCTCATTCTAGCAGACCTAGCCCTATTTCTGCTGACAAAAGGTTGGTTTGCAAGATGGACAAAAGTCAGAGTAACAAATATCTTGTCAAACCAGTTCAAGGTACCTTTTCATCAGCATTTGGCAAACAAGATTTGTTCTCGCAAGAAGACAAGTTGAGATTATTTCGATGTTGTTCTGATTTGATTTACAAGGGCAGGAGCTTGACCAAAGGATCTGGGGTCACAAAAGGAGAGATTTTGTGGCAGTTAAAGTCGGCTGGTGCCAACTTTGCTGACCTACTTCAAAAGTATTCCCTTTCCCAGTTGTGCAATAGGGTAAGATGTGAAATAAGAAAGAGGCCACGCAAGTAATGGAGCTGACACGAGGTTGACTTTGCTTGCTATGTTAGGCTTCCATATATATTATTTTATGCCTTTTGCAGTGTTGATTTGAAAATGATGAATGTTACTTGTTAGCAAACTTTTTGGAGATGGCTTCAGACTTTCGGTCTTAATTGTGAAACCGTTTAACTCTACGCAGACGCTGGGATGTAATGTTTGAATTAAACCCATCTCCAGCTTGGTGACTTGGTAGCTGTTAATAATAGCTTATAACTTTCTCATTTGCTAGCTTGGTTGCAATGTACACAGTCGATTTCTGGTAACATTTTGATCATTATATGTGCGAGGGTTCTTTTTTTTTTTGTCCCTGTGGTCCTGATTTCGCTCTTTGCAATCCGCTGGACCCTGTAAGCAAAGAATAACTAACTTGGACAATTGGCTGCAGTTGTATAGTGTGTGTTTGGTGGGTTCAGCAACTGATGAGTGGCTGGCATTTGATTTAAAATGTAGGGGTGCCAGGGCTTACTGTATAAATAGTATCCACACTTTCTGGAAATTAGTTTATAATGAACGCCATTATATTATATATGTATCTTAGAATTTTGTTTCAGTTGCAACTTGTAAGCATTTGATGGATTTATTGCAAGTTATTATATGGTGCACCGTTGGGTTGGCATAATGTGACAGACTTTTAAATGAGCTTTTCGGATGGTTTTGTTCAATCCTGTAAGCAAAGAATAATTAACTAACTTGGTATTGGCTGCAGTTTTATAGTCTGTGTTTGGTGGGTTCAACAACTCATGAGTGGCTAGCATTTGATTTAAAATGTGTAAGTCTGATCTAGTCTAAGGAGTAAGTATGTACAAAACACAGGTTGATCTGTTTTGTTTAGTTTCTTACTTTTTCTGAATCTGCATAGCATATATAATAATCCAAGCATCCAGCAGGGAAAAAAGTCTTGCCCTCAGTTTCTTTAATATTTTTATGTGCCATGGTTTGGTATTTTAAGTTCTACTCCAGTATTTCTAACAGTGGTGTGAAAACATGGGCAGTTATATTGAAAGCCATTGTATTATGATTAGAATTTTGTTTCAGTTGCAATGCATTTGATAGCACGGTTGGCTTGGCATAATGTGATAGACTTTTAAATGAGCTTTTTGGGTGATTGTGTTTTGTTTGTTATTTTTTACATGTTTGCCAGATGCACCCGGTATTTTCTTCATGCAGTTTTTCCATATTCACTCCTTACATTCTGATTTACGTGTTTCATGGGCATTTTGATTGTACTTCAATTACAAATGAAGAAGCGGCCATTATGTATTTCTTCATTGAATATTGCCAAACCGTTCATGGCTCTTTTCACGCAGTCGGAATAATTATATTGCTGATACTTTCACATTCATAAGTTGTGAAACAGATTTTCTGGTACCATGAAAACATTAATCCACGAAGTTATTTATTTTACTTTTTTTATTTTTATTATTGTCTCATTTTGTCATGATTATGATCATAAATGATGCTTTATGAAACCAAACAATTGTATAATTTGTTCATATGGAGCATGGCTGTCGCATACTTCACCTAAATAAACAAAAAGTAACGAAAACTAAAGTTACATAAGAAGAGAAGAAAATAGAAAAGAAACATATTAGCTATTTAAAAGCTCAGTGTACCCAGTTTCCCATTTTATGTGTTTGAGTGATTGTGGTTCTTTCGAACCTTATACTGTAGGTTTGTTCGATACTGTTCAGTTGTATGTAAGAGTGTCTCTATATGAATTAGTTGCATGTAACGTAAGTGATTTTGTTTTGTTAAATGATCATATTTCAATACTTTTTAAACGTGAATGCTGAGCTGCACATTGTTTTTGTTTTAATTAAATTTGGTTGTTTTACTTACTTTTTAATTTAATTTAATTACTTGCTCTTTTGCCATTTGTGGACATACGATACTGATGATGCCAGTCATTCGTAAACACTATTTTATACCTAATATATTTTAGTGTTCATTCCAATGATTGTAATCACTATTGGCAACTGCATTGCATATGTGTGCATGCGCGAAATGTGCACGTTAATGTGTTAAAAATAGTACCTCCAGCAGCCTGTTTGTGTCTTTTTTTTTTATTTTTTATTTGCACACTCTTGTTAAAAGTCAATTGAAGTGTTTATAAGTTTTGTGTTTGTCAACAAAATCAGTGCTCTCTCTCTCTCTCTCTCTCTCTCTCTCGCTCTCTCTCTCTCTCGCTCTCTCTCTCTCTAGCTCTCTCTCTCTCTGCTTGGGTTTGTCCAATGGTCTCCATGTCCAGTCTCAATATCATTGCTCTATTTTCGTATCTGTAAAAAGGTACCCTTTTTGATATGATGATGATAATAATGTTGTCAAGGTGTCGATGTGGTCATTCGTCCTTAACGCTAATGCAATAGGACGTTAAGCTTCGTTATTCCTTCCTTGGTTTCTGTCTGCCACTGCTTCTCTTCCCCTCAAAACTTCCTTTGAGGATAGTCTTTGTAACTTGGCCATACCAGTGTACCATACTGTAGTAAGGAGGGCTTCGTATGTGCCAATATATATTGTGATGATTCTGTGAATTTCTTTATTCGTGACATGGTCGAGATGTGAGATGCTTGAATTCTTCTCTGAAAAATTAGTATAACAGAACTGTTTAAATATTTGGCAAGTTGTTTAAAATTCAATCAAATTTTGCACCAGTTTTACAATAAATTGCATGTTTTGGACCACAAGAACCTCAGAAGGTGCTGATGACTCGGGAGGAGCAGGAAAGAGGTGAGAATGGAAGAGGGCTGTGATTTCTAGATAAATTAACGGTGATACATCCTACACATACACCAACCACATTAATAATAAGGGTGTAGGTGTGTGTGTGTATATATGTATATATATATATATATATATATATATATGTATATATATATATATATATATATATATACATACATACACCCTAATGACATCAATTCAAAGCGCAGTTCTCACGCATTTATATTTACAGTTAACATCAAGCTACATTATAAAAAAGTGATATAAAAACGAAACACTAATAAAGTATGCAAATACACAATACCAACGTGAAGAAGAATATTTACAAGTAAAATATTAAATACGAAGTTGGTATAACGTTGGGCTCTTGACATTTCTGCTCCTTTTTCATTTATTAATAATAATAATAATGTTCGTCATTTGTAAGGCGCCTTAGCCTAAGGATCAAGGGGTTGGGGGAATGGGAAATAAGACAGACAAAACTGGACAAAAGATACATAATATACATGTACAAAATACAGTTGAACAACTATGAAAAACACAAACACACTCACCTGCTTCCACTCTCTTGTATATGATTAATTGAAATATTCCATAAAGAAGTATGTTTTCAACTGTGATTTAAAAGAGGAAATGGAGGAAGAATGTCTAATGTTGTGTGGAAGGGAATTCCAGTGTTGAGTTATTTTTCACACTGACAAAGGTAAGTGTATAGCCCCTTTTAGACAATGAATGGAGGGGTAACAAAGTCACATTCACTGAACACCAACACTCCTTTGGATGAGAGTATAAACCGAGGTCTAGTCTGTGCAGACATGCATTCTATCGTACGGACTTTAAAGATCAAGACGCTCATGTTTTAGACGGGTGAGTGCCTGCTACACAAATACACCCAGCACACACTAGGTTGCTTCTCCCCCATACCCAGTCGACCGTGGTTGTGCTCTGTTGTGTGAGGCGTCAGACCATGCGCTTAAAGCTGCCGCTGGGCGCATCCTGTATTGGCCAGCCTTGGCCAGCTCTTTGAGCTTGAAAAGCGCTATATAATAACATTTCTTTTCGTTTTCTAGATTAGAGTCCCCGGACATTTTGCGCATATTGGGACGTATATAAGAACAATAAATAATGATCAACTACTGTTCCCGCCAAATTCTCATGCTTAGGTAGCAAATCAACAATTGGTAGCATGTCACACATTAAGTCGTCGTGGTGTGGGACAGATTTAAGTAGGACGTCACAATCGGGTAACCTATCACGAAATAGGTCACCTGTCACTAGAAGAGTTCAGTAGCCATTCACACAATAAGTCGCCAATCACTCACTAAGTAACCAGACACTGTGGAAAGGCTACCGAACCCCCCTTTAAGTAGGCAAAGTGGTGGAAAAAAAGATACACCACCACCACCACCACCACGACCACCCACCCACCAACACCTCTCACAAACCTGCCACTAACAAGTTTCCTAAATTAATTATGAGAATCTGCAGCGTGCCGACTATATATAAATAGTCTTGAGAAAAAAGTATAAAATAGGACACCCATATTTATGAACGTAGCTATGGGGGTAGCATGATCAATTATCGGCAGCCATTCACAAACAGTAGATGCGAACTTTATATTGATTCGTCTTTAAAATAAGATTTCAATTGCAGAAAAATAGACCCAGAAATGTCTGTGATTTTAAACTTCCTTCCAATACTATCCAAAAACCAGATTACCATACACATTTTTTTTTCATATTGACGATAGTATATATTAGTGCTGGTGCTGGAGTCCCTTAATTTTGTTTCCCTTCCAACTGTTTTTAATTGGGGACTTTGTGCATGTTATTACTTTACTGTTGCCTATTGCTTCTTTGCAGTCTATGCATTTTTTAACCTTTTAGTGGGGTGTCGGATAGCGCAGTGGTCGGAGCACTCGCTACTGTGTCGCAAGCTAAGCATCGTCCAGTGCGGTTAGCACTTGGATGGGTGACCGCAAAACGTGAAGCGACAAATAACAACGCCCCCAGTTGACTCAACTGTGATTGAGTACCTACTCTCTTAAGGGTGGGGAAGGTAAAGCAGCGAGGGAGAGAGATGGGCATCACCCTCAATACGCTGGCCCAAGATAAGTGTGATCTCCAACATCACGCTCCCCTACGGCCACAAGGGACTACCTTTACCTTAAAGAGTGAATGTTTGTAATTGCCATTTCTTACACATTTATTGCAATTTGTTGTAGTAATGTCAGCAAAGCGGGTCTTCATTTTTTACTGTTTGAGATAATAAAGTATGCTTGAAGCTTGAATTAAACAGGTTTGAAAGTACAAGGTGGAAAGCATGGCAATTTTGATTAATTCCAACAGGCACAAATGAAATACGGGCAACTTCCAGGCCGATGAACTGTGCATGCAATTCCTATTTTTTTTAAATAACAAACAATACTTTTCTCCCTTCGCCGACCTAGTTACAAATATTTCGGCAAAATGAAACAGTAATAAAACAATAAATGCTAGCAGATTCAAAGAACGGTCTAGAACCTCAAAGCAGGTGGAATGAATTACAGATCTCCAACAATAGCACACAGCATTTCTATATTTTAACTCGCGGGTTCCCCCGTTGGGGTGCCGGGGGTTTCAGTATAAATAGTATTCCCACTGTCGCTGTCTTTCTCAATTGCTCTTTCTCATTCCTGCTCTTTTCTATCAATCTGCAATACTATCTTCTTCGCAAGACCAGTCCCCTACCCTTTTTCTTGAAAACTCTTCCGGGACAAGACTCCTTATTTGTGTATGAGGTCTGTTGGATCAGCTTGGGAATATTGGACGCTTTCTGCCAGGTGGTCACTAGGGCTTCCTATGATGTTATTATTTAGCAATGTAAAAGGTAAAAAGGTAGTCCCATAGCCTTGTGGCCGTAGGGGAGCGTGATGTTGGAGATCACACTTATTTTGGGCCAGCGTAATGAGGGTGATGCCCATCTCTCTCCCTCGCTGCTTTACCTTCCCCACCCTCAAAAGAGTAGGTACTCAGTCACAGTTGAGTCAACTGGGGGCGTTGTTATTTGTCGCTTCACGTTTTGCGGTCACCCATCCAAGCGCTAACCGCACTGGACGGTGCTTAACATGCGACACAGTAGCGAGTGCTCCAACCACTGCGCTATCCGACACCCCTTTTAGGCATTTTATATGTATATGTTTTGTTGATAATTTATAATGATATGTGTATTCTATTTTGTTTTTGTAAACGGGGGGGTCGATAAATTAGAGTACAGCCTAAGCGTCCCCTGCGTGGGATGTCTTTATTGTAAAGTGACTGGCTGGTGGAGAGCTTTCGGTTTTGCCACTGGGGTTGTTTCGGCAGATCTTTTATGCGGATAAGGGGTTGTCCGGTCCTGATTTGGCTCGGACCTAAAGCAATAAATATGTAATGTAATGTAACTCGCGGGTAGGGGGGTTTGGGGGAGGAGGTAGGGGTTGGGAGAAAGTGGGGGTGGGTGGGAAAGAAGGGAGACAATACCAATGAAAAAAGAGTTTAAACAATTAATTAAATGAAC